>CM053576.1:24659513-24839334 GCA_028646485.1 Cryptoprocta ferox | reverse complement strand
TGGGTGGGTGAGTGGATGGATGGGTGGATGGATGGGTGGATGGATGGGTGGATGGATGGGTGGGTGGATGGGTGGGTGAGTGGATGGATGGGTGGATGGATGGGTGGATGGGTGGATGGATGGGTGGATGGATGGGTGGGTGGATGGGTGGGTGAGTGGGTGGATGGGTGGATGGATGGGTGGGTGGATGGGTGGGTGGATGGATGGGTAGATGGATAAATGGATGGATATGGGTGATGGAGCGAGTCAATGGCAGGAAACTTTTATAACCAGTTTATTTGGTAGGTGGAAAATATCTAGGCAGAGAGGGTAAAGATACTCTGATAACATGGAAAATCAGCATCAGAAAAGCAAAGCACCCTGCTCCTGGGAGGCTCAGTTGGTTGGGTGTCTGACTTTAGCTCACGTCATGATCTCACAGTTTGTGAGTTCGAGCCCCGCCATCAGCTCTGTGCTGACAGCTGGGAGCCTGGAGCCTGCTTCTCGGATTCTGTGTTTCCCTCTCTCTCTGCCTCTCCCCCGCTTGCAGTCTGTCTCTCTCTCTCTCAAAAATAAACAAACATTTTTTTTAAATTTTAAAAAAAGAAGAAAAGCAAATCACAGTTTTTGTGCTGGATAATCCTCTTTCTATTCAGTAGTCTGGAAGGCTGTACCCCAAAATACTCAGTGACCTGAGTAGTGGGATGGCGGTAATTTTTATCACCATGGTTTTGCTTTTGGCTACTGGGGTCAGGTGTTACCTGTGTAATTAGTACGAGGGCACCTGGGTGGCTCGGTCGGTAAAGCGTCTGACTTCAGCTCAGGGCATGATCTCATGGTTCGTGAGTTCGAGCCCCGCATTAGACGCTCTGCTGTCAGCACAGAGCCTGCTTCGGATCCTCTGCCCCCTTCCCTTTGTCCCTCCCCTGCTCATGCTCTCTCTCTCAAAAATAAATAGACATTAAAAAACATTTCTTTTAAAAAAATATGAAAGGAAACCAAGTGATGCAGAAAAGAAACCCGGTGGCCGCATGAGGAGACCATGGCACTCCTCTTCGGTGCATCCTGCGCACAGCCCTAGGGGGATTTGCCAGACCAGCCGTTGTGGGTGGCATGTGCCTGCTGCCTCTGGCCCTGTGAGTGTGGCACGCCTCCCTGAGACCTCATCTTATGACAGAATGTTACAGAGCCTTCTCCGAGAGACAGCCCGCAGCTCATGAAATCCTCCTACCCTGCCCCCTACAGAAAATGTTTTCCTCATCAGTACAACGAAATGTGATTTCAGTTCTATGTCTTTATTAGAGTTTTCCCAAGTAAGGGGGAAAACAGATCTTATCAGACTACACGCGCCTAGTTTCAGCTCAATGTGGCCACGGTGATGATAGCTCCTGGGCTCCGTGTCTTAGGATGGAGGTCGTGGAAGGCTGGTGTCTGACCCCCAAATGTCTTGCATGTTGAGGACCCCATTAATATTTGCTGTATTGAATCGGACCTCAAGAAGAATCTTTTTTCTCTGTGTGTGAATACTGTTATTAGATTTTCATATTACCTAATATCCTCTGTGGAGAAGGGCCCATTTCCCGGCATATTAATTGGACACAACTGGACAAGTAACGTGATTCTGTCCAGTCCATGAGTAAACCCCACCACCTGTTTGTTGTCTGCTAGAAGCAAAGTGAGGGGAACGTGTTCTACTTGCCTTACTATTTGTCTCCTGGATATATAATGCTGGAACAAATTAATTATCAGGATTTTTCTTACCCAGAGTTTTTAGATGGAGCGCCTTGTTAGGCATGAATAAAATCTCACTTATCCCAGGTGCTGTGACTTTAGAATTAGGTGTATCTCCCATAGGGCCTGCAGGAGTGATCTGCAAACTCTACAGGCGCCCCCTGTCAGCATTTCGGGGTCAGAAGGATGCTTCAGGGAACGAAGCCACTTTCAGAGCCTCGTCAGCACATGGGATTTGACAGTGGCAGAGCCAGGCCCACGGCTGCGTTTAGTACAGCACACCATTCACTGGCCCTGAGGGGAGTCTGACCCCCACAATCCTCCAGGAAACAAGCTACCGATTCAAATATATGTATTTTTAGTTCCAACTCAAGCTGAAGAATCAAAGACTTCTGGGTCCTTGGCCCTTCCTTGCTCCTACAGATAAATAATCTGATGAGCAATTTCTTGTTTCGCCACAGAACAGGGATTGCCTGAGAGACTGAGGCCTGGCGAGCGCGCCGCTACGCAGGGAGTGCTGGAGGACGGATGCGGTTTCTCCTCCCCAGTATGCAAGGAAGGTCTGCACCTTTGATCTCCCACAGCACAGGGGGAAGAAGAGAGGATACTGTCCGAGGGCCTCCACCTGGGAAACTAGGAACTAAGGCAAGGAAAACAGAGTCGACTCCGAGACACCTGCTGTCAACTGCAGTCCCAGCTGGACTCTCAGAGCACCTTGGAGGAAAATACCTCCCCACAACCTGCCTTTCCTTTGTGAGTAGCCCAAACCTTACCAGGGTATTTTATCCATCTTGTTTCATGAAATTTGGTTCATTCACAGATACCCAAGTGCTTCTTTGCCCAACACTTGTGTCTTCCCCCTTCTTCTTCAGCAACAGAGTATCTCACACTCTCTGTGCCAGCCACATCAGCCTCTCAGTTTCTCATAGGCACTGTCCTCCCTCAAGCCACAGGGCCTTTGCACAAGTGGTTTCCTTAGCCTGGAGGAAGGTCTTCCCTTCAGACCTCCAACTCAGCTCAAGCATCCCTTTCTGAAGCAACACCCTGCCTCGGTTCACCCCTCATGCCCATCTAAGAGTACTCCCCCCGCATGGCACCCATCAGAGCCGCACCGTGATAGCTGATTAAGCTTTCCCTCCAATTGTTTATTGCTACCTCTTCTAAGCTGGGAACTTGTGTGTGATTTTTTTTCATTAGTGTCTGTTTCCCCCAAATCATAAGAAAGAACTAGAAACGGTAGTTCCGAAGACTTGCTCATCCCTAGATGAACTCCGGAACCCTAGGGCTCCAGAAATATTTGTTGAATGATTGAATCCTTGCAAATGCACCTAGCCAATAGCTTTAATTCCCCACAGATAGTAAGAATCTGCGTAGCAAAACAAAATATCACAGGATCCGGTAAGGAGGGATCGCCGCACGGGCTACATGGACCACTGCTGGCTCTGGTGGTGATCTGAACCTAGCACCACTCCGGAGGAAAGAAACAGCCATGGGGCGGTACTGCCAGCTGTTTGAGTGGCTCTGCACTTCACGGTGATGGACGAGAATGGTGAAGAGAATGTGCAAGAAGCCAGGCGCTTATGGTAGTGTGGATGGTTACAGGAAAAGAAATTACCCTTCAACGTAGTCAGAGATCTCGCTCGGAACCTGCACGGTGGTGTTTAGATTCTGTAACTATTAACAAAAGCGCAGCCGTATTAGTGGCGTCCCCGCACGGAAAAAATTTTACCGTGGTGAGTTAGAACCCCCACACCATTTCCCCCACCGACGTTATTTTTGATTACGTGAAGCTTCTTTGGGATGTAACCATCATAGTGGAGACCATGTCAGGCGGGAAGACGCGGGAGGCACAGAGACCCAGAACAAGGCTTATTTCGTTCAACCTTTGGGGGCTGGGAGGGCATCTCTCCTCCTTGGGGGAAGGCGGAACGAGTCATGCTCAAGCAGCCCAGCTCAAATCCTCCAATTGGGTGCCACGACCCCAGACGCTACCAAAACATCCTGCTACAGCACCTTGGATCTGGCTGTAGAGACATCACCCACTCCGTGCGCACGCGCGCGCACATACACACACCCTCAGGTTGTCAAGGAGACCAGCAGTATTCGGGATAGCATGCACCCAGGGCCGGAAGTCACACTCTCAATGGGGGTGGGGAGGAAGCACCCATTCCCCCAGGTAGGCCTCAGAGGTCTAGTAGGTTCGTACGTCGCAACAGATGAGAACATTGGAAGCCGCGTGAGAAATCATTACTCTGGTTTTAGGCAGTGGTGGAGGGAGGGGGTGGCATTCACCTAGTCCTTCCCTGAAGGACAGTCATACTCCTAGCTTTGCAAGGAGTCTAGAAGGTAGACTGCGTGGGGAAGCAGACAGGAGTGGTTTTCTTTTCAGAGCCTGTTTCCATGGTGGCTGACAGCACTTGGCAATCCACAGCTGGGGAGTCTCGGACAGCCAGGGGGCCCCAGGGCCTTATTTCACCTGGGCCACCCTCCAAGGCCCATCCTCTGGCCTCTCTGGGCCCCCAGAGAGGCCACAGGTGAGCAGCCAGGGCGCCTCTCTCTCTCTCTCTCTCTCTGTCTCTCACCTCCCTGGGGAAAGGAGGTGAGTGACATAGCAGACAAAGGGCAAAAAGCAGAGAGAACAACCTAAGAGCCAAGGTCTACAGCTCATGCACACCCCCTCCTTCACCCCTGCCCTTGGGGAAAGTTCTGTGAAGCATGAACACATTCTTTCCACCCCCACCCCTCCCCCTCAGCCTGGACTGCAAGGACCAGATAACCAGGTAAGGTCCCCTTCAATTTCCAGTGTGTTTACAACCTGCTGTGGCCCCCACACCCTGGAAAGGACCAGGCACATCCAGGCGGGTTAGGACGCTTCCAGGCGAGGCGAGGAGAGGAGACGTGCGCCTTACCTGTTCCTGGGAGTTCATCACTCGCAACTTCATCTGCTTCAGGTACGTGGAGGTAAGGGGCATGTTGTAATCAATGATCCCGGAGACCAGGGGAGAGGGAGGTTCGTTTTCTGGCAGGAGGAACAAAAGGAAGCCACTTTCAGTCCGGGCCACGGGCTCCCTGGCAGGCACCACACCCTGTCACCCACACAGAGCCTGAGGAAGAGGAAGGAACGGGCCAGAGCTCACAAATGGGTGGCTCACCGACCACATGTGGCCTGTGGATGTGGACTGCAAGGCACTGAAGATACTTTTCAGTCAGGTGCCAGTGTTGAGTGAGCGTTTGCATGTTAAAAACCGGGACTGTTGGGCTTCCTTGGATGCCGGAAGGTCTGGTCACACAGGGCCCACCCTCCCACCTGGCCACCAACCAGGGCAGCCTTGCAAAAGCCACTTTAGACAGGGTGTGAACGCTCCGTTTTGCCACAGTCCCTACCATTTCCTACGCACATTTCCACTTGATTAGGATACTTGCCGGGCCCTCGAAGGCATTTTCGTTTCCAACCCTGGTCTAGGCCAGCTTCCTGGTGCACACCTGCCACCACCACCTGACCCCATCTCCCACCCCCACAGCGTCCCCCAAAAGCACTGTCAGGTACCATATGGTTCACAGGTCTGGGCCAGGCCTCCACGACCCCCGCCCGAATTCTGGTTCCTCCTAGATCACATGGAAAGGAGCCCTGTTCTTCCCATTTATTGCTTTTTTGTCCTGAAGATCAAAGTCACGCATGTTCTTTTTGTAGAGCATTTGCAAAACATGGAAGGATGTAAAGGCAAAAAAAAAAAAACAACACCCCAATAATTGCACCAAGCAGCTTGACATATGCTTCTGTTTATTTTTCCCCGTGACTTCTCTTCTTTACGTACTTGATATGAAGATGGGTACAGAAAATTATCGTTTGTTCAAAAACATTTTTTTCCATGTAACATTGTCACGGTCATCTCCCCCACCATCAAAACTCTTGTTTTGCTTTGCAAACAGCGTTTTTATGGTTGTGTACTATTTTATCATAACTTACTTAAGTCATTCGCTTATGATTGGCCATTTAGGTTGTTTCCTATTGGAGGCTATTCTAAGCAGTACTATAGGGAACATCTTTGTGCATGAATATTGGTCCATATTTCTGATTGTACTCCAAAAAAGGGAATTCGGGGGTCCGCAGGTAGGACTGTTCCATAGCTCTTTAAAAAAATTTTTTTTAATGTTTATTTATTTTTGAGAGAGAGAGAAACAGAGCGTGAGCAGGGGAGGGGCAGAGAGAGAGGGAGACAGAATCTGAAGCAGGCTCCAGGCTCTGAGATGTCAGCACAGAGCCCGATGCGGGGCTTGAACTCACAAACTGTGAGATCATGACCTGAGCCGAAGTCGGACGCTTACTGGACTAAGCCACGCAGGCGCCCCTGGACTGTTCCATGACTCATAAAATCTCCAGCTGAGCTACCTTCTGCAAAAGCTGCGGCCGTGCACAGTGCCCAGCCACTGTGTTCTGTGTCTGAGGTGCCACTGTGGGTACCATAAGGGACAGACTAACAAGGCACAGGAATGAGTCAAGGAAGACGGGGAGCATGACTGAAATGGAGCCCGTCGCCCCCCTCTCCCCAGTCCAGCTTTCTCTCCAGATGCCTCCTGCTATGACCGGCCTCAAAACCCTGGAGTCACCTGCGGGGACCTGTCACACAAAGCGGGGCCTCCTTTGGTCATTTGGTCACTTGACCCGGCTTCACCCTCCACCTGGGGAATAGTCTTGGTTACCTGGCCTCTGGCCTCCTCTTCCTGCCTCCAAGACTCCAGGCCTTTGGCCCAAAGCTCCCCCTGGTGCCTAGTTCTGCTCATGGGCTGGGATTTGAGCAGTGTGAGGAGGAGGAGGAGAACCGGGAGCGACCTTGGGACTCTCCGAAGCCCGCACTCCTCCACCGCCACTACCACCATCATCATGCCGGAGAGGTGGGCTCAAGGGCAAGCGGGTGCTGGGGCCTCGGTGGAGGTGGAGGAAGGTGGGAGCCGGAGCCCAGGCCAGGAAGGTCCCTGCAACCTTGGAAACGCTACGCTGAGTGAAAGAAGCCAGCCGCACAAGGACAAAGAGGCTAGGATTCCACTTAGCGGGAATATCGAGAGAAGGCCCGACCATTGAGACAGACAGTTGTACAGAGGTTATTGGGGACTGGGGGTTGCGCATGGGAGTTATTGCTTCATGGGCACGCGGTTGCTGTTTGGGGTGGTGAAAACGTTCTGGAAACACCCCGTGGGGAGGGCTGCTCGGTGGTGCGAATATAATTAATACCGCTGGATGTACACTTAACAATTACTAAAATGACAAGTTTTATGTTATATTTTACAATGAAGAAAAAAAGCCCCTGCAAACAAGGGGGTGAAGCTACCCAAAGGGGACAAGGGAGTCCCTGCCTTGACAAGGACAGAGACAGTCCTGCAGAGAACGGGGTCCGTGGAGGCTGGGTCTGGGGGCTGAGGGGTGTCATTTTGCAGTGGTATACTCGGGTGACTGCACGGCTTGAAAATCTTCGAGGTTTGTAAAAATGCACAACTACGGTTTGCTTTTTAAAGCTATGTTGTCACACTCAGAGTTTTTGAGGGTCCTTGAGGAAGATTTTTGTTCTTTGAGGGAGAAGTAAATGTCACTAATAGAATATCTCAGAATACTGGCTTCGCATGAGCTGAACTTTCTTTTTTTTAATAGAGATTTCCCCTCGGATCTGGGGCAGAGGGTTGGGACACGCCTGCACGTCGGCACCTTGGCCAGGGCGCCTGGCAGTAAGGGAGCTAAAACTGGTTCCGGCCTCTTCTGGTTAGTCCTCTTCTCGCCGCCCCGCCCCCCAAGCCAGACTTGAGCTCCGTAAGCCCAGGAGCAGGTTGGGACCTCCCTCCCCCGCAAATCGACGGGGTTGGAAGCCATATGTGAGGCAGGCATCTGAGCAACCACATTGGGAGGGCGTCGCTCAAAAGAGCCACGGTTCCTGTTTTCAGATCCTGGGTCTCCAGACGGAGAGCTCTGCCATTTCCGTTTCATTTCCTCAAAGACACGGGTGTCTGGTGAGAAGGTGTCAGATGACACGGTGCGTGAGCGGGGCCGTCCCCGTCCTGAGGATCGCTGGTCAGGGCCGCAAGGGAAGACCTCATGGAGTGTCATGGCGTCTCTCTGAGTTTGGTCATCCATGGGGGCCGGGCACTGTGTGTTTTTCCCTGATGGTCACCAATGTCCTGCCTAAAATACCACGACTGCTCATGAGAAGGCATCTCTAATAGAGCCGGGTACAGCTTGGTTTAGGAAAGAAGACAAACAACCAATGGCTAGGATGACACTCTTGGGAGGAGGGGGCGGGGGTCTTCCTTGGCCTGTTCTGTCCCCAGCAGATCCACAGATCAGAAACCACTTCCAGTGCACGGAGGTGAGCCGGGAGGGCTCAAGAAAAGGAGGCAGGATGCCCTGCCTGGGGGGGACCAGGATGCCTTGAACGTGCACACACAAATCCGTCAGAGATCCAAGTGCAGCGGAGTGCTCACACCTAGGGCTCCAGGTGTGAGAGTTCTGGTGGGGAGGCAGGGCTGTGGTGGGTCGGGAAGGCATTCCAGGTAAGGGAACATGCCAGGGAGCTGGCTGTGGGACCACAGTGAGGAGAAAGGCAGGCAGGGTTTCTGGCAGCCAAGGGGCTCGGCTCTGGTGGCGGTAAGGGGCTCACGTCAAGAGGATCAACTTGGTAGGAAAGGGGGGAGGTGCAGAAGCCATTGGTAGGTCCGGGAGCTCCAGGGACTCCATGGAATCATGTGCCCACATGCCAGACGAATGCCAGGATGGGCATAAGCTAAGGTGGATGCACGAATGGGTGAGAAGTGGCTTCCCTGGGCTCTGCTGAGACAGGCCAGCCTCCACTGGGGTCAGCACACACAGCGGCCATGCTCAAGCCACTAAGTGATACCCCTGGTGAGTTCGGAGATTGCAAGGGTCACCGAGCCACCGTAACCCAGCAGGCTGCTGTGAACGAAGCAGAGGAATCACTCAAAGAAATGTCTCAACGCGCTTTGCCAAGGAAAACTGCAGCCTGCCCAAGAGCTGGCCCTGGTTTGATGGCCTTGAAAATAATCAGTGATGCGGAGGCTTGGCCTGGGCCAAGTGCTGACCTCCACAGCTAGGCTCCAATGGCACGCACACATCAAGGCAAATCTCAGTGGAGGTAGTGGCCCTCGCTCCTCCACGTGGAGCAACAGGGGGCAATTCTCATGAACTTTCGCCTACAGAACGGAAGAACTCAGTCCAGAGAGACCTGTGGCTTTGGGCGCCAGAGGCGAGAGCTCTCCCAGACAGGGCTGGATGTCGAGGGATGTGTGATGAGGGCCCAGACGAGCCACAAGACCAGGCAGCCTGTGCTGGTGTTTGGACCCGGAAACAGACCCAAGGCCTGGGGCTGGCTCAAAAGGTGATGGAAAGCCTCTTCCCCAGGGGAGTGAATCAGCAGACCAGCCAGTATTCGAGGAGCACAGATGTGTGTGCATTCAGGGTGGGGAAGGTGGGGGACTCTGAGTACAACCCCTGCACTCGGCGGGGTAGGACCGATGCAGAGTCCATTAGAGGTCAGAGGAGGAAGCGTTCAGAGGGCCTGCGGTAGCTCAAGGCGGCTTTGTGGAGGGCGGATCTGAACAGTGTTCAATCACTCAGCACTATAACCCCATTTTACAGATGAGGCAGCCTCCCCGTGTCACACAGCAAGAGAGTACAAGAACTGGTCCAGGCCCGGCCAGCCCGGGAAAGACCCTGCAGGGACGCAGAACCAGCTGCAAGGGGGTCACGTGTGGGGAGGACTGGAAGGAGGGATCTGGAGGGGCTGGGCACAGAGGAGTCCGGGCCTCGCTGTGAAGCAATCACCACCCAGGTGAACAACCCCGTCTCCGAGGAAGGGACCCTTCAGTAGGTAACGGGGTTGCCCACTGCTAACTCCTACTTTGCTACCTTGAAAATAATATTTTGTCACATTAAAGAAAACCGGGGCTGGCCTGCAGAGGCCCTCTCCCCGGGAGCTAGGGCTGGTCCGAGGGCACACCCGGTTCTCACTCTCTGTCCCCTCTCTGCCTGGACTCGCTCTGGGGTGGTGGAAAAGGAGCGTGGAGCCGGGAGGCCCTGGAATTTCCCATCCTTGGACTTCCTGATCCTCCGCCGCCTCCTTTGTTTGTGCTCCTGGCAGTGGGGGGAGGGCACGGGACTGTCCAGGCCCCCACGCTCTGCCGAGGACAAACTGCTGAGGAGGGGAGGCTGCTTTGCTTCCTTTCTTTCTTTCTAACACGAGGCCAGGAAGCCAGGCATTTTCCCAACAGCCCCTCGAGAAGTCTCCATCCTGTTCCTTGTCCCCCTCCTGCCCCACCTTCCTGGGACAGGAACACAGGCCTGCCTCTTCGGCCTGGGTCGGAAGAGGGCAGGGGGAGGGCTGGCAAGGCAGGGGTGCCTAGGAAAGAGCGAGCAGTGTGGCTTCATCCAGGGAGGCCAGCCCGGCCGGAGGAGATGAGCTCTGTGGGCTCTCAGCTAGGGTAGGAGAAGGGACCAGGCAGCTAATGCCTCTAGCCATTCAGCAGAAAGGGAGCCTTTTCCACTCCAAGGCTCTCCACGGGCAGCTTCCAGGAACCAGGCCCTTCCCTTTTGCTCAGCAACCGGGTTGTGGGCCCAGGGCACTCATCTAGGTAGGCTGACTGACTGGGGGTCTCCCTGCGGGGGCCGCCTGAACATCGGCCTTCTTGTGACTCACTCGACACCAGGGTGCATATGCCCAGTGTAGGGGAGAAACGGGCTGATGTTCCCTGGGTCCCTGCCGCAGCAGGCGCCCTACAGAATGGGCTCTGATTCAGCTTCAAAAGGGAGGCGTTACTCCCATTTTGCTGATGATCAAATAAGTTCTCTTGCCTTCTGGTAGAGGTTGGACAACCAATTTCACCGTGACAACTGTTTGTGCCTCATTTTCTTATCAGCAAGCTGAGACAGATACCTCCTAGGATCATAGAAGCTGTTAGGAGCAGAGAGATCCCCAGCTTGCCAGAGGACACGCAGCAGGAAGCAGGCGCTGCACCCAGGCCTGCTGGAATGCCCCTGCCCCCAGCCCGGGCTTTCCCAAGGGCCACACTGTCTCCTGCTCCCTTGGCGCCTCCTCCTCTCCCCAAATTCCCGGGGACACAGAAGTGGCATTCTGCCTGAGGACTGCAAGGACGGGTACCCTGCAGCTTGGCGCTGCCTGAGCTCTGTCCTGCCTGGAGCCAAAGCCCTGGAAAGGGAGGCTCGGGGCACCAAGCACATGGAGTTGGTTTATATTCTAGGTGGCTCCCTCCTGGCATGAGGCACGTTCTTTCTCTCTCTCTCCCTTTCCCCCTCTCCCTCTCCCTCTCCTTCTCCACCTCCCTCCTGTCCTTCTCCTCCCTCCTCCTGCAGGGGGTGGGAGCATGATGGTGGCAGCCTGGAGAAGACACAGGCTGCTGCTGTGCTCGCTGTGCTCGGCATTGCCCTCTGGGCCTCTGGGCCCACAGACAGGAGGAGTGGAGCTGCAGCCTGGAGCCCTGACCTACAGCCTTCACGGGGGAGTGGGGGAGGGGGGAGGTGATGGAGGTCCTCCACAGCAGCGGAGAGCGTGGGAGCAGAACGGAGGAGCCTGTGGACGCCCCAGGGCAGCCTGCAAATGCGGCCCCTCTCGGCCTGGCCTCTGTCCCCCAAGGCTAGTGCTTCCGTGGGACTCTGCCAGTTGCTATGGAAACAGGCCAGAACAGGAGGGGACAGGCAGCCACCACCAGGGCATGCTGCGCCCCTGGGACCCAGACCCTGACAGGGTGGGGGTGCAGCAGGGAAAGCCCTCCTGGCCTCTTTGCAGGAACCAAACACTGTCCTGGCCCAAGGTTGCAGCTCCTCAGCCAGGGCCAGGCCTGGGGGGGGGGGGGCGGGGGCCTCTGAGGCACGTGCGGTACTACAATACCTGCAACAGCCCCTGCTTCGCTCTTCCTGGACTCCTCCTGTGCCAGGGAAGGGATTAACTCTCCAATCGTCAGCCCCGAGGTAGGCACCATGACTCACCCCACTTCACAGATGAGGAAACTGAGGCTCAGAGAGATGAAGTCACTTGTTCAGGATGCGCCGCTGCTGACCGGCAGAGCTGGGATTCGAACCCACCCAGTGTGGCCTGGGGGCTCTGCTCTTAATCCAGGAACCCAGCATTTGTGAGGGATTAACCACCCTTGTTCCTGTCCCACATACTTTAGAAGCTGCCCAGTGTGCCTGGTGAAGCAGCCATGGCCCAACGACCCCATGGACAGGACGGCTTCTGGATTCAGGGAGTCAGCTGGTGTCAGAGTCCTGCATGTGCGTCAGAGACCAGCAAAGGGAGACAAGAACCCCAAACACTGATACCTAGGCTCCAGTTTCTTTGTTGTCATCTACTTTGAGCTTTGCTGCTGGTTTTTCCTTCCCCAGAAATGGTGGATGCCACCTGAGTACCACCCAAGTGAATGACCTGCCCTTCACCCCGAGTCTGTTCCCATCCTCAGGCAAAACACCCACTGATGTTAGCAACCGTTAAGGCCTGAGGCCCAGGAGCAGCCTAGAAGCCCTGATAATCGCCCAGCTGAGCACCACTTCTCAGGGCAGGGTTATAGTCACACTGGACCTCGTGCATCTGGCCACCTCGCTGGGCCACAGCCACCTGCGAACAAACGGGCCCCAGACTCACTGGAGGCCTCTGGGTGTGTGCAGGGTGAGGGGTCGAGGGAACTGGAATGGGGGTCCTTGCCACATCTCAGCGGGGAGGGCAGAGCTGGAGAGCATGGACACTGGCCCAAGGAACCAACTTCGGCTGGTCACAGGTGCTCTGGGCATTTAAATTCGAAGTAATCCCCACAGGCTTCCTGGATGTTCGCAGCGAGGGAACAGATACTGAGGGAGGACTGACTACTGGTAGGTGTGGGGCATAGTGCACAACGGTGCATGGGGCGAGGGGTACGCTCCCATCTTCAGAGAGCCCACAGTCAGGGTGGTGAGACCAGACCCTTGAGGACACTGCCCAGGGTGAGGCCTGGGTGGCACAAATTAAGGTGCTCAGGGACTAGGACGAGGTGATCATCACCAGGAACCTCGGTGGGGGAAGAGGGTCCTAAAAGGAAGTAGGACTGTACCATTGGTTTTTAAATGAAACCTGATTTTTTTTTTTTAAGCTCAACACACACACACACACACACACACACACACACAAAACCAGCATCGAAGTTCTCTGGGCAGGGACCCACACTGGCCTCTGGGAGTTGTGACAACTGCTGGCCGTGCACTTTTCTGTCTGTGCCAGCAAAGGGCAGGCCCTGCTAGTGGGAGGGCCTTTCCCTGCACAGCCTCCCCCAAGCCACCAGCACGCCTGCCTTCTCCCCTACCTTTGGGCTCCAGGCCATTGGAATTAAAGTGCATTCTCTTCTGACACTCTGTGCAGCTCATCAGGAATCGAGTCACAGCTTCTCGCGGAAGGAAGGCATAGGTCTCCGCAATCTGAGGGAGAGAGGAGGTTTGCTCATTATATGGGCCCAGGGGGAGGTCGCTTGGTCACCAGGTCACCAAGGTCGGTGCTCAGGTGGCAGGTGCTTGGCCCTTGCCAGGAAGGGAAGGGACTCAAGGAGCAAGTGGCAGGCGGCCTCAATTCTTAGCCATGGGAATGAGTGAGGACTCTTTCAGAAAACCATTTGTTCTAAGATTTTGAATAAAGGAGCTTAAAAATTGAAAAAGCAAAACACTTAAACATTATCTAACCTATGTTTTAATAAGTGACACTCCTCTCAGAGCATTTTATTGTTGCTACCGAAAAATTAGTTTTTAAGCACTGCTCTAGGGGAGGATGAAAAATTTCTGTTCTTAGAGATGGATAAGCAGAGACCCACTTACAAAGCTACTGGCTCCAGGCCTATGAACAGAGCCCAAGGTTCTAGAAGCTCTTCCTGCAACAACTCACAGATCAAGAACATTTTTATCGAGAGCTGTGAAAGTCTGGTGCCAAGGGATCAGAGTTTTCAAACTGGGCTGCCGACCACCCGTAGGTTCCAGGTGAGGTCACAAGGCCCATAGAGGTAAACCAACTTGCCTAAGGTGACACAGCTCTTTAGAGGCAGGGCTGGACCAAAAGCCCGCGCTCCGGGTCACACCTTCCATAGTTGCCTCCAGGGGGCCTCCCGAGCCAGGGAGGAGAAAGCAGGTGTGGGCAGGAAGGTGGAATAGATGGGAGGGGAAACAAGAAACAGGCTGGGCAAGGGAGTGGAGAAGCGAGTGCGGGCCCAGAAGCCCAGGCCATCTCCTCTTGCTCTGGGTTTTGGGAAACACTGGACCTGGTGTGGCTGCCTCTTAGGCCCAGGTTCCCCGGCTGTGTTTGCACGGTTTCCCAGAGCCGGGGCCCTTCCGCTGCTCTCCACTAAGGGGCAGCATCGCCCCAGCATTCCTCCCTCCTCGCCGCAGCCCAGCCGGGGAAAGTTGGCAGAGGGCTCTGGTCAGCCCACAGGGGGAGGGGATGGTCTCCAGGACAGCACTAGGTCTGCTGCTGGGGGATGCACGAGCGAGCGCCTGTCCCATCTCTGTGGTGACCAGGGGGCGGAGTAGGGCAGGGCGGAGCAGATGGGTTTGGTGGGGTTGGGGGGGGCAGGGTCCCAGGGCTGCGGCCAGGCCCTCAGAAGACCGGCTCAGCCAGTGCCCCCTGCTCAGCTGGCCTGTGGAGCTCGGGGGCCACCCCTGCTCGGTGGCCGGCTACAGACGCAGAGTTAATTTTGGTGACACAATTGTTATTTCTCAGCTGATTTGATGCTCTGCGGAGCAGGCAGTCTCCTTGATGAGTTATCTCCCTTCCAAATTCCCTGTCTGATTGCCTTCCTCTGGAGGTCAGGGACAAGGGCAAACCCCAGCTCTCTGATTGGAGCTGGTGCATGGGAGGGCACGCAGCCCATCCTCCTCCGGTCTTAGGGCTGTGGAATGGGGGCTTCCCTGCCACACACGCAGACATCTTCATTCGCAGCCCCACCTGCCTGGAAGTCTTATGGGTGGTGGGTGGTGTGTCTCGGGCCTTCAGGGTGGGGAGGGTCGGGCCCCACCGAAGGGCTGACATCTGCAAGAGTAAACGGGCGAGAGGGAAGGGTGCCCGCTGGGCTAAGAGGGGGGCTTGTGGCTGAGTCGGGCAAACAGGTGATATCAGAGGTGCCACGATGCAAGGGAGATGTCCCAGGTCAGACCTAGAAGAGGTGGGCTGTCGGGGGGGGGGGTCACAGTCTGCTGGGAAAGGAGCAGAGTCGGCACCAGAGGGACAGCCCTATTCACTCTACGGAGCTCACCTGCCGCCGGGCAGAGACCTCGTCTTCCCAGCACTCAAGGAGAGCCCTCCTGGCTTGGCTGCACCTGACCCACAAAGGGCTCAGGGACCGTTCCCAGGAGGGCCCAGCCCAGGGGCCAGGGTGGTGGCCACAGCTCTCCTGCCCTCGGCAGGGACCCCAACCGTATGCAAAGCTGGCCGGAGGGGTGGGCACTGGGCGCACACCTTCTGGCCCTGGGTCCCACACAGGGGCGACTGGGGTGGACTCAAGAAGTATAGGTGTGGAGTCCTCGGAGCTGTCTGAGGGCCAGGAGGGAGCCCTGCCCCGGGTGCCTGGAATGTCTGCAGCCTCACTAAGCGCTCCGTGGGGAGTCAGTCCAATGCGGCGTCCAGCCCAGCTCCATGCTGCTGTAGGGACCTTCACGAAGAGGGGGCACCTGGTGGCCTTCGGCCTCCTCCGGGCATCTTTTGGTTCGCTCTCCTGGGCTAGTTCACGTGCGAAATGGGACGTCCATTTCTGTTCGACAACATGGATGCCCAAGGCCATGGGACTCCAGGAGAGGAGGACAATACTAGCTCATGCTCCAGCTAGTAGGGCGGTGGTTCTCAGATAGTCTTAGAGCCCAGACACAGTTCCCGAAGTAGTTGCTTACGCTGAAGCCCCCAGTGGGAAACAGATGGAGATGGAGCTGCTGTGTTTAGGGAGGGAAGCCCCATGACCACTGTCCCCACCCAGCTTCCCTCTGCTGCCTGCTGCCTTGCTTTCGGCAGCCTCCTGCCTGGACACTGAGATCCGTAAGTGAATTTGCCTGGCGGTAAAACGGAGGGAGATTTCACCGGCAGGGAGAGCAGAAGCTATTTGCAGAGACTTGCAAGGCACCATTTCGCTCTCCAGCTCAGGAGCTGACAAGGACAGATGAGGCCAATTGGGGGGATTTGCACCACTTTACAAGATCCTCCTGCTGCCCTGCGGTGGATTAGCACGTGGTGGGCCTGGAGCAGCTGCTGACCACATCTGGCCCCAGCTCCAAAGTGGTCAGGGCAGCCAGACCCGAACTCGGCGGCTTGATCTAGCTTACCAGTACCCTGGGAGAGAGGAAGGAAGCAAAGAGCTTGCTCCAACCCAGGTGGGTGTGGACACCAGAAAAGCCCCCTTGAGAAAGGACCAGTCCTCTATGTGGGATCAGAGGACTCTGTGGAAACCCTTGGGACCCTCCCCAGACTGGCATGGGCAAGCCCCTGCGGGTCCTCTGAATCCTCTGGTCATGCTGCATCAGAGGCAGCATGAGGCGGGAGCTTCTCTTCCAAAATGGGACCCCTTGCATCATCCATTTAAATGGCCATCTATCCCTGGCTCATATACCTTCAGTTCCAGAAACCTCAGTACCTGCCTGCCCTCTCTGATCTATTGCTGGATAGTGGTGGGGGCCAGAAGCTTCTCTTTCCCACAGAAGAATGTGCCTCCTTCAATGCCCTTGAACAAGTCTGCCCATCTCCCTTCCAGCCCCCTGCTTCCTGCAGGCACCTCAGGCCTATAAGAATCTGGAAGGTCTCCGGTGCCCTAGAGACAGCAAGTAAGTCCCAGGATTCAGGCTTGGCAACACACACAGAGACAGGTCCAAAAACCCTCAGCCAGGGCCCTGATGCAAACCCCACGGTGCCAGGCTGTGCCTCTCTGCAGCCGTCGGCACAGAGTTTCCTTGGGGGCTCTTTCCCAGGCATGGATGGGCCTGAAGAGCCACACTTGGGTTGAGGGAGCAGATGAAAAGCAGGGGGACAAAAGCATCCAGGCACCACCCCCACCCCCCAAAAAGGAAAGGGTGGCAAGAGAAGGGTGACAGATGGGGAAGAGGAGGGGGAAGGGAGAGGAGGCACACGGTGGGGAGGGAGGTGCAGCAGCCCCCTTGGCCTTCACACCCACTGCAGGAGGGCCCTGGCCTGCTCCACTCAGCCTTGGCCCTGCTGCTGAAATTCCAGCTCTGTGCACAGCCCAGCTGGCCCTCTGCCAGTCATGTGCCAGCTCCAGGCTGGGCAGCGGGAAGTGGGGCACGCGGCGGGCATATGGACAAGAAGCCAGGAAGTAGAGAGCAAAGGGCTGGACACAGGGCCCAGGGACACAGAGACTGGCGGAACCAGCCCAGCCCTGCCCTCTCTACGGCGTGGAGGCCGCCGACCCGGCCCGCATACATACCCAGGGAGTGCCTGTGGGCGAGGCTTGGTGCCGGCCAGCAAGGGGACCCGGGAAGTCACATGATCTAGCTGGCCCAAGCCCATTTACCTTGACCACAAGTCTTCGGCCTTACTAGCTGAACACAGGGGGTTTGTGGGGAGATAGGATATGTAGTGGTTGGGGCACCGGCTCTGGGTCCAGCTGCCTGCCTCTAAGCACCAGAGGGGTGACCTCAAGGCAGGCTGTGTGTCCCTCTAAGCCTCATTTTCCCCATCTGTAAAATGGAGCTGACAGTAACATATATATATGTTATATATATATATATATATATATATATATATTCCCTCCATCATGTATGTATGTCTACATACATACTCTTCGTCCTAGTGAAGGCTCAGAGAGCTGGTGCACGGAAAGGTGCTGAGCGCAGAGCCTGGCACGTGCAAACTGCCCAGCATTGACAAATTTAATGCTGCGAAAATGTGTTGGGCCTCGTTAATACCAAGGGGCCCACAAAGGCTCTACCTTGGCAGTTCCTCCCTTCGTCTATGGCCCTCTGGGTGGGAATACCCTCAGAACTCAGGCCATATAGGAAGATTATAGACTTATACAGGCTACTGCCACAGCAGTCCAAGGCTATTTATGCGAAGAATTTGGGGTGGGGGTGGAGGTCACATCTGCCTTGGGTGGGGAAGCTCAGGTACAGAGGGGCAGGTAAGAAGCCAGAGAGAAAGTTGACACATGGGGGGCATGAGGACACTGGCTGCCTGTCACTTAAGTGCTGTGTGACCTTAGATCAACGCTTTGGGTCTTGGTTTCCTTAACTGCAAAACGGGCATAGTGCCTCCACCACAAAATTGCTCTGAGGCGTGAATGAACGTATAGTGCTTGGCTTTGCTGGTTTGATGGTGGGTCCTGGGCTCAGAGCTGTGCACGAGCCGTGGCAACAGCAGTCAACAGGGGGATGGGACCAGAACACAGGCAGGCCCCTCCTTCTCCAGCCACCATCTCCCACACGTCCCCGCGTGTGACGTTTCCTAGCCCTAGATTGGCCTCCCTGCTCCCTTCTGGCTACGCAAGCTTAGAATGCCAGCGTATGCACCATCTTCTCCATGAAGCCCCCTGGACGTCAGCGTCTGGAGGTACCGCTGCTGAAGGCCATCAGGATTCTTGTTCCCTCAAAGCTAGTCTTGGAGACGTTTCTGGGGTTTTGCTCTCGGCCTCCCCACCCCAAATAGAACTGTGATCTCCCTGAAGGCAAGGACCAGGGCCTCAGACTTCCCCTGGGGAACTTCATGTACTCACTTCACAGGGTGCTGGGGGACTGGACAAACCCATACACAGGAAGTGTTTAGGGCAGGCCTGGCATGCAGTAAGTGCCATGGAAGTATTTGCTCTTTCGATTATTATTATCTAGCTGCCCCCACCCCCACAGTCCCAGAACAGGCTGCAAGGGGCTGGGGGGTGGGGGGTGGGGAAGGGAATGAGTGAAGCGGAAGCTGGGAAGAGGGCTTTGCTCCTGCCCTTGTCCCTCTCCTCCCCTCCCTCACTCCCTTCAACCTGCCTCTCCTTTGTGCTCAGACCACAGAACCCGCCCCCTCGCCCCCCTTGAGCCATCGCTGGCTGCCAGTGCCCTTGCCCTGTGCCCCCCTGGGTCCCCAAAGGCCGTTTCATCACGCCTCAGCTCCCCGCCCCCCCGCCCAACATGTGCGGAGCCCATGGCCTCCTGCCAAGGCCTGGGGCTGCCCACAGAGGCCCGGAGACAGGACTCTCACCGCTCGGTAGGTTTTCTTCTGCCCGGCGTGCTTGGGGGCTTTGCCTGGCTCCGCTGAGCTCTCCACATGCATCGAGTAGATGATGTCAAAGAAATCTTCCACCACAGCGACCCGCTTCAGAGAGATGCCCTCCGGCTCCGACAGGCCATCTGCCCCCTGCGACGGGGTGGACAAGCTGTGTTAGTGTCAGGGACGGCGGCGGGGTGAGGGCTGGGCCCTGAGGCCTGGCAACGGGTCGGGGGCAGGGACGGCGCTGCTCCCTGACCCGCAAGGCCCGCGGAGGTAGGGCTGGGGGGCTGGGGGTGGAAGGAGCCTGTCCAAAGGGCCCCAGAGATAGGGGGTGGGGTGGGCACCAGAGTCAGGGTGGCGGCTGCTACCAAGTCTACCAGAAACAATGGGCAGAGAACGACAACAACAAAAATACAAATTAAAAAACCGAGAGGCTCCATGTTCACAATTTCAGACAGATTGTGGCAGACTCAGGCGGGGCGCTCTCGAATCACATGCCGTGCCAAGACCATCCTGGAAGTCTCTGGGGGGGGGGGTGCTAAGTAGATGCAGCCCATCAGGAGCTCGCCAATTAGCAGTAACCTTTCACTGTGGTCCTGGGCTAGAGTCCCAGGGGAATGGCTCTGATCACCTGGGTGACTCCTGCCTCCATCCTGGCCTTTCCGAAAAGCTTTCCACCGCGGCCTGCCCTCCCCACTCCAGCAGCCGGGCGCCAGCAGCAGACCCAGGCTCTTTGTGTGTGGAGATACAGAGAATAACAGACACAAGGCCACATGGAGGTGGCGGGGCCTCGTGGGCAAGGTGGCCATGGGCCCTTGAGCCTCTTACCAGGCTGGCAGGAGTGCTGTCAGCTGGTCTCGAGAAGGTGTGCCAGGATTGAGGCGGGGGGGGGCTCCTGCGGCTAGGCAGACACCTGCTGTCCCCCACAAGCAGGGCTGGGAGGGGGCAGGGAAACTGCAGGGCATGAGGCTGGGGGATGTGGTCGGGCCCATAAGGGAGCAGACTACAGAGTGAGGTCTTTATTCATAGGTCACAGGATACACACAGGCTCAGGGACACCTGGCTCCTAGCCATCATCTCCCTCCGGAGAGACGTGGAGAGCTCTGGGGGGCTTCACAGAGGAAGAGCAACCAGGTGTGTGCATGTGTGTGTGTGTGTAGGGGGAAGATGGGGGAAAAGGAGACAGGCCTTTCTCTCAAAGTGTCTGAAACACAAATCTCCCAGAGAATTCTTTCCTAAAGGATCTTGCTCATGGCTCAAGAACATCAGCTCTATGAGGATGTGGACTTCATCAGTTGGCTCCTGGCCGTCTCCCTAGCACCTAGAACCATGCTGGACACATGTGAGGCTCAATAAATAACCGAACGACTGTAAACAGCAGCCAGGCAGGGTAATTGAGACATAGGCTTCCTCAGTTTGAATGGGGCCCATCATCGAAGTGGCTGTGTGACCCTGAGCAGTTATTTTGCTGCTCTGATCCTCAGGTCCTTTATCTAGAAAATGGGGATAACAGAAGCACCTTTCCCGAGTGCTCTACAGTGTAGAGCACGAGCAGCAAGCCCAGCCCATAGGAGCTGCTGGAAAAATCCTGTAATTAAGAAGGGCTTCGTCATTTGCAAAGCTTCCCCTAGCTGTGATAGGGCTCAGCATCGCAACAAGCCTGGGAGGTTGTTGGGGCCAGGACCTGCCTGTGGTTCGGTGCCTGGTAAGTGGCAGAGCTGGTTTAGGACCTCGGTCTTTGCAGTCCCAGGAAAACAGAGGCGGTGCTAAATGGGACACTTGCTCACAAAACATTCTGGCCACAGACGGGGCTTGGTTTTATCCAGCAACTTTCCCAATATGCCACGATGGGCGAACAGGGCTGTCTCTTTGCCAGTGGCCCACTTGAGAGCAGATGGGCATCTGGAGTGGAGGGTGCCAAATCCTAGAGCCAGTGGGCAGCATCCGAGGGTGGTGACCCTGGGTGGTGACCCGAATGGCCCTGCATGGCTCCTCTTGCCAATGGCTTCCTTCCTAGTCAGGATCCATTTCAATGGGGACTTCTCAGATAGCATCTGGGGTGTGTGTGTGCGCGTGTGTGTGTGTGTGTGTGTGTGTGTGTAGGAGGCACTGCCTGCTGGTCCTGCTTCCTTGCTGGGAGATTGTGGGCAAACTCTTCAGCCTCCCTGAGCTTCACTTATGAGCTGAGCTGTAAAATTCCATGACTCTTCTTTTCTTAAACTCTCTCAGGAGTTACCGTTTACCCCTTTCCTGGGGGTATCTGAAGTCCCCTCTGACATCCTGGGCTATCTGTAAATGGGGCTCATCAGTGACAAACTTGATCATTGGCTGACTTGTAACTACCCAGCATTTTGGGGATCTTCAAATGCTGCTGTGACAGAGTTGGACGAGACAAATATTATGACAGCCCAGTTATAATATACTTCTAGCCAGAGGTTCATGTTGGCAAAAACTAACAGAAGGATCATAAGAATAGAACTATAACTGGGTTTCTATTTCTCGATCTGGGTAGTGTTTTTACAGGTGTGTTCAGTTTGTAAAAAGCCATTAATCTAAACGCTTTGCAATCTGTGTACTTTTCTATATCTCTGCTAAGCTTTAATAAAAAAAGTACAATGAGGTGGGTAGTTCCACAACATTTTGATAATCTGAATCTAGAGGCATAATGATGGGCTTAGCTGCTTAAAAGTGAATAGACTTCTCTGCTCATAAAACCATTTCAAGTCAGAAGGTAGACACTTTTGGAAAATGGAGATAAAATGTGGTGGGAAGGAATGGAGAAAGAAAATAATCTGATGAAAGACAGTATTTCAGGTAAGTGAAATGGAAAGTGTCCCCTAACCAGCTTGGTGACCTTGGGCAGGTCCCTTCTTGACCTTTTTTTTTTTTTTTTTTTAAATTTTAAGTAATCTCTACACCCAATGTGGGGCTTGAACTCACAACCCTGAGATCAAGAGTTGCATGCTCCACCAACTGAGCCAGCCAGGTGCCCCACTTCTTGACCTCCTGAAACTCAGTTTCCTCACCTGTAAAATGAGCCTAAAAAGTCCTCGTTGGCTGTTTCAAAGATTAGGCTAAGAGCATATGTCAGGCATCTGGCACATATAGGCTTGTAAATGTTCATCTCTTCTCTCTGGACCCACTGAATTTGGACATTTTGTGGTTAGGAATTTGCTCTTATCTCCTGTCCCTCTGATTCATTCAGGTTACAGCACGGGTCCCCCAAGGCAAACACCCACCATCAGAGGAGATGCACGGTCTTACGTAATTCCTAAGTAACATGTGAAGGCTGTCACACAAACTTGAAATAAATTTTCCTAAAGTCAAAGTGTAACTAACCAACCCAGATTAAACAGCAAAATTCACTGCCCAGTGCCTGGCCTGTTTCTGCCCCCAGCCTCTCATCCCCGTTCTAAGGCAGACATGGGTACCCAACAGCTTTGTACCTGGTCCAATGTGACTATATATTTTTTTATGTTTATTTATTATTGAGACAGAGAGAAACAGAGCATGAGTGGGGGATAGGCAGGGAGAGAGGGAGGCACAGAATCTGAAGCAGGCTCCAGGCTCTGAGTTGTCAGCACAGAGCCTGACGCGGGGCTCGAACCCACAAACTGTGAGAACACGACCTGAGCCGAAGTCTGACACTTAACTGACTGAGCCACCCAGGCGCCCCTCCAATGTGACTATAAAATTATCCCAGGGAAACTCTTCAGGGATCATTTTTAGTAGCTCCCTCCTTAAAAATCTATTGTGATCTCCCCTGATGTTCAAACCTGGGTCCTGTAATTGGTCTCTCTCAACTGCAGAGACGTACACAGGAAAGGAAAGGGCTTGTAAGCAACCCAAATTCAAACCACACAAGGTCTGCAGAGCCCCACCTTGAACTGTCCTCTGGTGAGCCGTGGCCACCTGGACGCCATGTGTGCTCCACCCTAAGGGAAGAGCACCAGGATATCTGTCTGTCCTTCAAGGAGAACCCTGGGAAGAGAACAAAGGGATCCCACGGCAGTCACGCGCGAGACATCTCTGCCATGCCCTGCATCCACAGAGGTAATAACCTTCATGCTAAGTGCTGCAGGAGAGGCATGCCTTCCTGAGCTGAGGATCCAGACCCAGTGCTATCAGGCAAGAGCTGCTAATTAAAGGAGCAGAAAGCACCTTCCCCATAGCCTTGGGATGCCCATGCCAACCACTTCTGCTTTGTACCCAAATTAGCTTAATCTGATCCACGGCCTAAGCAAGCTGGGCCTTGGCTTGACAAAGCTCACTTCATTCGCAGGCTGAATGAAAAGGGGGCCCAGAGCCTCCTGACTAACCCCAGCTTCCTGGGACCGCCAACCAGGAGTGATGGAATGGAACCCTGAAGCACCCCAAGGGAAAAGCCACAAGAAATACACGGTCAGTGGCGCAGGACCAACCTCTGGGGCCTTCCTGCTTGGGGAAGAATATTGCCATGGCAACAAACTACATCCTTTGGAACCAGCCAACTCCAAAGCAGCCAGTCAGACCCAGGCCAACAAAACCAGACATAGCAATAGTGTTAAAGCTTTCACAGAGCTATGGCCTTTCTTGGACATCACCATCTTCCTCTAAAGCAGCCCATGTGGATTCTAAACTAAAGGCCAGGTTGCGAGTTATTGAGGAAATCACCAAATGTCGATGTATATACCGCTCATATTTCAGAATATTTACAGCAGTGGCCCCAAAGGGTAGTACCTAGACTATTCGAGTTGGCATCACCTGGGGACTTGATAGAAATGCAAATTCTCAGGCCCCACCTTAGACCCACCAAATCTCATTCTGGGGGGGCGGCGGTTAATTGGGCTTCCCTGATGATTCTGACGCACAACAGATTTTGAGAATTGCTGATTAGAATGTCTCCATGATTCAGATAGGGAAGTAACGAGGAAGGAAGCTGGCATTGGCTCATTCAATATATGCCTGCTCTGTGCTTCTAGGCCTAATAGTATTATTTTCTTCTCCTTCACTGAAAGCCAATTGTCCTGATGGTGGGAACAAAACAATCTTATTGGGCAACGTTAGTATAAATTCAAAACACCTGCCCAGAGAACTTCATGCAAATTATGAATAGAAAGGGCAGGAGTGCCCAGCATCCTAACGTCAGATTCTTAAGTCCTCCCTGGCAAAATTAACTAATACTTAAGCCGGTCATCCCTTGACAGGTCTTTCCTGGCTTCCTCAGTTTCCTCAAATGATCTGAATGCTCAGGACAAGGAGGATGGTACCACAGCGTCTGCAGGCCTATACGGAAGAGATGAGCGTATCTTGCCAGGCCATTGGGTCCCTTCCCAGGGTGCCCTCTCTCAGGTGAGCTGCTGAATCTGCCTGAACCTTGCTTCTCTTCCCACCAAACCAATTAAATAGCCCCCCGTCTAACTGCTAATGGACTTCAGGTCTGTGTTCTCCATTGGAACTTCGAGGTCACGTGCTGCTAATAAGCTACACATCTATCGAGGTGGGCTCACTGCTTGAGGCCACGAGGGTGCTGGTGAGGGCAGCACTGCCATATTAGCAGTGTGGGCCTTCCAGCAATGATGAGGCCATGATTGAGAGGATGTGGCTAAATAGCAGGGATATTTCTCAACTGGGTTCCTACAGTAGAGGAAGAAACCACATAGAAAGTCCTTAGGAGGTGGCCTTTTGGTGCATTTCAGGGCCAGCTCTTGACAAAGCATAAAAATCAACAAGATCGCCATCACAGGAGAAAGTCAGTCAGCAGAAGAGCCCACCCCTGGGGAGACACGCCTTTGGCTACCACTTATGTGGGGGTCCAGGACTTCAGGGGGTTGATTGCACAGGGAAATGTGAGGGTTCTGTTCCATCCTGTCTCGGCCAGCCGGCTAAGTGGCTGCCATTACAGGCGAAAGCTACTGCCAATATCAGCTGCATGCTACTTCCAACTTCTGGAACTGCGGCTGGTCCTCCTGTCGCCCAAACCATACTTTCATAAATTCAGGCAGGGCTGAGGTTTTGCAAGCGGGGGTAGCAGTTTGGGGGCGGCGGGGGGCGGGTGGTTCCTACAAAGCCTCCTTCCAGCTCCTGGCAGGGCTGGGGGAGGAGTCAGCCTCCCGCAAAGGGTTCTCGGAGGCAAAGGAAAGAGGTGGACAGGAAATTTATAAGCCACCCTGAACTGAGAGACCGAAAAGAGGAAGCCCAGAATGAAGACCCGCACCCAGATTGCCAGAAACTTTCTCAACAGAATCCCCATGAGAAACCAGTCATCATTTGAAAAGCTGGGCATTCAGGTGATTGAGGGGAGGGCATTGCCTAAATGGAACACGGACGGTATCTGAAGATCTCTCAGTTATAAATACTACCTACCGTGGGCTGGAAACCAAAACCAACACCAAACCAAAAAACCAACCCTCTAAAACAAAGATCCCGCACCAGAATCTTAGGACCCATGGTTGCAGTGAGCTCTGGAGGCCTGGCTTGGCGAGGGAGGAGACCACACCCCTGATAAATAAATAAATACGTAAACAAGGCTCTGAGGACTCGGTGTAGCACCTGCCTCCTCTCCACCCCTCTGCACAATCTCCAACTGCTAGTACTGCCCGCCACCGCGGCGCACCTGCCATCTGGAACAGGCCTCACATATTCCAAGACCTCCTTTCTGCTTCGCTGAACCTCCATCTTCTTTCAAATCACTCCGGGACCGAAATGCACACCCCAGGCCACAGAAAGGTGCCTGGGATCAGTCCCCGAACGACAGCAGCGCTACCTTTGAGGGATGCCATATCCTTCAAGCAGTTCTGAATATTTTTCTTTTTCCTTTTTTTTTTTTTTTTTTGGTTAGCTCTGGGATGTCTTGAAAGGATGAGGGAGGAAGAGTGGGAAGCGAAAGGGGTGCAGTGGGGTCAAAGTGTTCCCCTTTTGGCAGGAGGGGGCAATGACCCCAGGTTAAGGGATGAAGGGAGGGAGCAGCCAAGGGCACTGTGAGGCTGGAGGAGGGGAATGGGGGGTGGGGGTCCGGGCCTGGCTCCGGGACTCTGGCCTGGGGGTGCCCTAGGGGTGAGGTCACAGGCCTGAAGACAATCCAGCCCTGACCCTGGCCAAAGAACTGGCCTGCCTGGGCCTGTTTCCTCCTGTGTGGAGGTGGTACAATGAGACAGGAGGGCTGTGGAACCCAAGTGGTACACAAATAGCGCCTACCCTGGGCGAGACCCCCATAAATGACCGCTGTCGCGACCACTCCGAAAAGGTGCGTTCCGGGACTCTGGGGACCCGCCTCCCTCGGGCGCCGCGGCCAAGGACAGGGATCGGGGTCGCTGAGGGGGTTGCTTCTAGGCGGAAGGGGGCGGCTCTGAGCCAAGCAGGCTCTGCGGGCGGGTCCCTCCGGGGCCGCGGCGGGCGGCCTGGCGCGCTAACGAGCGGAGGCCCCAGGTGCGGGCCCCACCCTGCGCAGGGGTGGGGGGTAAGGGGGAGCTCGAGGGGGAGGGGAGGGCCCGCGCGCTAATGACTGTTGACAGCGCGCGCAGGGGCCGGCCGGGCCGCGCGCGCCGCTGACAGCTGCTCGGGCGGGGGGCGGGGCGCGGCGCGGGGCGGGGGTGAGGCTGCGCTCGCTCCCCCCACGGCGCACGCGCGTGCGCCTCGGCGGGGAGGGGCGGGGAGAAGCGGGGAGGGGCGGGGAGGTGCGCGCGCGCCGGGCCCGGGTTCGGAGGGCCTGCTGGAGCGGCTCGCGCGGGCTCCTCGCGGGCAGGCAGGTAATGAGAGTAACCATGGCAACCCACCAGAGGAAGTGTATTCTGCAGGAGACGTTAATCCCCTCTCCCCGGAGCTGGGACAGCCTGACTTTCCATTCTCACACAGTAATTAGATACCAGCTGTCAGTGCAGGGGGGACGGCTCCGCGGCTGCAGCCCGGCTTGGGGGGGGGGGGCGCACAAAGGGGGCGGGGGGGAAGGCGGGGAGGAGGGCGTTAAAGACACAGGGACGCTTTCCGGCAGTGGGCCAGGGTGGCGCGCCTCCCCCAGTCGCCAGCCTCCAGGCGCGCGTCCGCTCACCTGGAGACCCCGCCCGCGCGGAGCCCCGCCCACTCCACACGCACCTGCTGCGCGCCCGCGCGCCCGCCAGCCCGCGCGCCCGCCCTCGCGTTCCCCCCTCTCCCAGCCCCGCCTCCCCACTCCCAGCGCACCTGCCCTGCGCCCGCTCCCCCCCCCGCCCCGGGACGCTGCCCACCTGTCCTTTGTGCGGGCTGGTACCATTCGATCTGGCCAGCTCTCCTTCAGGGAGCGCCCGCTATGTGCCAGGCGCTGTGCCAAGCCTGATCTGTGTAATCCTCACAGGCCCTGTGCGGTAGGAGCCTGTGCTGTTCCCCGCCCAAGGCGCAGCGGGGTGTGGCCATTTGCCCGGGGTCACGCAGAATTGAACCCCCATCCTGATGCCCATTTAACCGCCAAGCTACAGCGCCTCCCCATCGCCTCCCCATCCGTTATAGCTTTCGGGGGCCTCCCAACAGCTCAGGGAGACAAAACAGTCACATCGGTAGCTGGCATCGTGGTGCACTTAATGTGTGCCAAATATTCACTGCCTCCTTTCACTTTCCCAGCAGCTCTGGGAGCTTTATTCCCCCCATCTCAGAGGTGAGGAAACTGAGGCACAGAAAGCTGAGGCGGCTTGCCCACAGTCAGGATGAGCAGAGTGGTGGAGCTGGGATTCAAACCCAGGCAGTCGGACCCCAGGATCCATGCTCCCAGCTACTGAGCACTATTAACTCCACCCCCAGGTTCCTGGTGGCTGGAATGCAGCCCAGGTCTTTCACTGTTCAGCCCACCCACATCCCATATCGGTGAGGAGCTGTCTCTTAGCCATACCTGAGAAATCTAAGAAGTTCCTAGGCCTAAAGCTACTGCCACATCCCTAGTTTCTATCAGACCTCCCAGAAGCCGTTGCTGTCGGCATAGGTAGACACTTGGAAATCATTCTAGGTCAGCCTCTCCATTTCCCAGGTAGGAAAACCAAGACCACTGAGGCCGAAGTCTAGCCCGAGGAGGAGACGTCCTGGTGGAGACTTTGGGGGGAGTCCAGCCCCCGAAGGCCCAGCTGTACCTCCTGCCTCCAACCCCACAATCAGGTCTGTGGTGGGCACATGGGGGGGGGCAGGAAGTGCTGAGAAGCAGAGCAGGCTCCTGTCCCCACTGGCAGCCGGTGTCTGGGGCTGGAGGAGGCTATCTGATCCCTTCCCCATTGCCCTGGCCATGACCTCCTCCCTCCCTCCATCTCTCCCTCCTCCCTCAAGGCCAGAGTAGCCAGCACCCTGGGCTGCAGCTGAGAACCCTGCGTTCCCCAACCTGGCCCGCATTCCTGTGGGAGGAGAGGTTGGGGGAGGCTGGGCCAAGTGCTTTAGGGACAGGGGTACCCCTGGGGCCACCCCACCCTGTGCAGGCCAAGGCAGGGCTGCCTCCAACCTCACCGTTTCCTGCCTCCGCTCTCCCCATCTCTCAGTAGCTGAGCTGCCTAAATTTGGCTCCAGGAGGGAATGGGGGAGGCGGCAGCAGGCGGGTGCTGTCAGAGGCCAGGGCGCAGCTCCCTGTCTAGCCGGCTGGCATTTTTGCTGTCTGGAGGAGGGCAAGGGGGGGCCAGCAGCTCTCTCTGGGAAAGGGAGATGTTCATACCTTCTGACATGCACTGAGTAATGTGCAAACGACATACAAACTGAGCTTCAAATCAGCATCCTAGCCAGGGAACAGCTTGGGTGCTGCTCTGGGGATGAGAACAGAGGACCAGTGGCCCACTCCCTAGGGGCCCCAGCCAGGGCTGAGTGGAGGGGCACACGAGTGTCCAGGGCTGGGAGTTGGGAGATTCACTTCCTGGCCAGGTATAGCTCGGAGGCTTCAGATCAGTGACTGGACCCTCTGCGTCCCAGCCTGAGGGCAGGGCCATGGCTTTCTCTGCCCGCTCTGGCATAGTGCTTGGCACACCCTGTCACGTAGTTACGCACATGTGTTCTGCAGCCACTCTGCGCAGGTTTGAACCCTGGCTCTCCATTGATGAATGCCTCAACCGCGTACCCAGCTAAACAGGTAGTGAGATTGGGCCTCCCTCTCAGTGCAGCCATTTCCCTTCCCTGGAAGTTGGGCATCGGGGCATGGCCCGAAGAAACAGGCTTTGGAATCAGACCTAGATTCCAGGTGTGGCTCAGCCAGCAAGGCTCTGTGGGTCTCTCTCCCCTTATCTGAGAAGTGGGTTCAGGATCTCAAGGTCAGTTGGGATGTTCCTGGGGCGGCCTGGCACACAGTGGGCAGGCACCCCAGAAGTCTTCCCACTGGCCTGTCTCATGGCTCTCTGCATTCATCCAACTGATTTCTGTCCTGTCCCCACCTCCCCTCTCCTCTTTGCCCTCTGTCCGGGGTTTTCCTCTTGTCTCTAGATAGTTATAATTTCTTGCAGTGTCTCTCCTCCCTTTCTCCTCACTTGTCTTCGTCACCTGAGACAAGTCACTGCTTCGTCGAGTCTCAGTCTGCACATCTGCTAAATGGGGTTCATGGGAGGTGGATGATGAGCTCTGTCTGGGATCTGGAGTGCAGGAGGCACTTGACAGGTGGCAACTCTGCTTTACGAGGCCTCCCCCTCCCCACCCATCATCCCAAATGACCAGGAGGGGTGGGCCGTGCCCTCAGCTCTATCGGGTACAGGGCGTTGGGGCCCTGCTTCTCAGTAACTCTGTTTAACCCCAGATAACTGCTCTCCTGCCCCTCGGCCGGGGCTGATATGAGCTGAATCCAACTTCCTGCCACCCAGAAGCCACTTCCTGCCAAACTTGAGCTGATACCAGAAGAACTTGTTTTCTGTGCACAGAGCAGTCCTTGGTGGGGCGGCCACCCGCCCCGGGTGTGAACATTTTTTCCATTTGCCTGTCTGCCTGGTGGGGTTGGGTTGGGGAGGACGAGGACTCTGCCCTCTTCACCTCTGAACCTGCCCGTCCTGCCCCACCCCACAGTAGCCGCCGGGCCTGCCAGCTATCCCTGGAAGGGTGCCAAGTGTCCCTTTGGGCCCAGACAGACATGTGTAGGCAGTGATATACGGGCTGACATGCCACACACACAGTCACTTTGACAGAGTCCCCACAGCCATGGGCATTTGGGGGAAGGACTCCAGGAGACCAGCGTGTGACCCTGTCAGACGAAGACTTGCACTCGGTCACCGGATAGAGTCACACAGAGTGGCATTCAGAATCCCACACAGTTATACCCAGTCTCAGAGCCACTCACACGCACACACCCAGCTAGGACTCTCCCGTGGCGCTCCCCACACTTGCCCCGCACCCGACTTCCAGATGTGCTCACTGATTCAACAGACACTCTCGAAGGATCTGCTCTGTGCCAGGCCCTGGGTAACCCACAGTAAGAATTACCGAAATGGTAACAAATAATTAGCTGTCCTGCGGCGCTGCCTCAGTTTCTTCATCTGTGAGAGGGGGGAAAGGAGCCCTACCCCGGAGGCCTGTTGGGAGGGTTAATGAGCTAATGCGTGCAAAGCCCCTGGGCCATCACCCCAAGTGACCAGGCGGAGTGGGCTGTGCCTCAGACATAGCGGCATCTAAGGTAGGCTATCGGTTAGCAGGCGCACCCTATGCCCAGCACCATGCTGATGTCCCATGTACATTGCCTCCCGGGCCCTGGCCCAAGCGCCAGCAGCTAAGGTCATTGTCCCTGTTTTTGCAGATGAGGAAACTGAGGCTCAGGGGAGAGGCCCAGAGTCCTTGGGGTGCTGCCACCGACCCTGTCCCCTGCCACACTCACTCTGCTGCTCCAGCCTGCCCCACTACCCGCCCCCCCCGCACCGGCAACTGCTGCCTCTGCCTGGAATGCCCTTGCCATGGGTCTTGGCATGACCAGCTCCTTCTGAACTGCCTACGTACACAGCAATTCCCAAAAGCCCACGTCAGCCCCTGTTCGCTTCCCTCAGAACACTTATCATCTGTGAAACGGTAAACCCCCCCCACTGGCCATTAAGGGCCAAGAGCAAGGGCCATTTTGTCCTGTCCTCTGGCACACAGTAGGTGCCCCCCAACTTCAGAACTAACTGAATAATCGAAGTAGCCTTCTCTTCGCAGCTACAGCGGACAGAGCCTGGAATCAAAGCCAGGCTACTCTGAAGCCGGAGCTCACTTCGATGACACTGCATTTCTCACACCACCAGCAGGCACTTAATCACCTGTGAATGAATGAGTGAATGAATGAAACCAGGATCTCAGGACCCCAGTCCAGTGCTCCCTGCGCTAATCCTCCTTCATTTCATGGCAGTGTGGACACGAGCCAAGCTCTAGCTGCCTTGGTTGGTGGCAGGGCTGACGGGCCGCCCGAAGCCGGCTGTCAGGAGCTCGTCTGGCCACGGCCGCCAGCAGGGGAGACCAGCTGGCGGTGCAGGGTCCGTGGGCTCAGGCCTGGAATCCGAGCGGTCTGAGAGGCCCAGCTTCTCTCCAGGCCCCCACAAACTGGCCTTTGTTCCCCAGGCCGGCCGAGACCCAGCAGCCTGGGCCTTCTCTCTGCCCGCGGCGCCCGCGCTGAGCCGGCAGGGTAAATGGGCCAGCCTCCCCTCTGTCCATGCCCAGGACGTCGCTTCAGGACTAAATGGAGATGTAATTTTCTATACAAATCCATGACAATTTAGATGGAGTGATTGTAATTGGCTTTTCAATGGGGGTTTTGTCCGGCGCTGGTGGCTAGAACTGGGTGGCCTGTTTAAGGCAGGCTCCATTTAAATGACAATAAAGCAATAATATTGAGGACTTGTACAGTGCCCAGAGCCCCCTCCTGGGCCCAAATGGAGCCTCATGTTTATGGATCTGGTCCTTCCCCGGGGCCGTCTGGACGACTGGGTGGGGGGAGCACTGGTGCATCTTTGAGCTTTCAGATGCGGCTCTGGGGCGGCTGGGGCAGGGTCCCCTGTCCACCACTCACCTCTCCCTCATTCATTACGCACCCGCTAACCGGGGCCACCTGGGGGCCGGGGGGCTCTTCCAGGTGTTGGGGAAGCAAAGATACAGAGGACCCTCCGGGCGGGTCAGAGGGAGGAGGCTACAGCAGCTAGCACCGCGTGACCCACACCCAGACGGCACGGGTTCAGATCCTACCCCTGAGCTCCAGCGCGAACCCTAAGCTCTCTGTGCCTCCGTTTCCCCAGCCATCACGTGGAGTTGCCACAAAAGTTACCGTGAGGTCGGAGCACCTGGCTGGGCCTCAGCAGCGTGCCCGGCACATGGAAGTCATCCCCCTCCTTCATTAAAGTCTCCCGCTCCGCTCCAGTGTCCGACTTGCTGGGGGACTGTGGGCACGTGACTTAACCCCTTTACGTCTCCACTGGCTTCTCTTTAAGGTGGGGCTTTTAGGAAAGCCAACCCCACAGGGTTGTGAGGATTTACAGAGAGAACGCAGGAAAAGTGCTTAGCACAGAGCCAGCGCCTGCTCGATAAACATTAGCTCTCTTCACTGTGATGCTCCTTGGCCTTGAGAAGCTCGCCATCCAGTGATAATTATGATGTTGAATGTGGGAGACAGAAAGGGAGAGGAGGGAGCTCACAGGAAGCCGGGACGGGGCAGGGGAAGGACCGGGAGGGGATGATCCCAAGGGGCCTCGGGAACAGGGTGGGGCGTGGGGCTGCGTTAAGGAAGGAAGGCTCCACCACGGAGGTGACTTTGGGGCTGGGCCTTAAAGGATAAGTGGCATTTTTGTCCACAGTGCCAGGCTCTGTGGCTGCAGAGTCCCGGGCAGACCCCTCATGGCCCTGCCCCTGGAACAAGTGATCCGCACCTGTGGGGACGGCTCAGGTGGGGGAGATGTGGGCAGGTGGGCAGCGAGGCCCTCCGGAAGGAGTGACGTGGAAAGCATCGAGGAAGGGAAACAGCATGTGCAAAGGCCCACGGGTGAGAGGCGGCGGGCATCGTAGGTGGTGGTGAGGGGAGAGAGGCCGGCGAGACGGGGTAGGGGTTGTGGCTTCACTCACAGTGACACGGGCAGATACGGAGAGGTTGTAAGCAGGCAGGCGACACCATCCAAACTGCATTTTTGTCAGGATCCCTCTGGCTGCTTGTGGAAAGTGGGCGGCAGAGAGGAAAGGGTAAGAGGGAACGTAAGGAGGCGGTGGAGAAGCCATCGGTCACCCCGGGAGGGAAGCGTCTGGATCCAGGAAGTGGTGCCATCGGTCACCCCGGGAGGGAAGCGTCTGGATCCAGGAAGTGGTGGCGCGCGGAACTGCTGGATGGATGATGGGCAGACAGGGCTGGATGCGGGGCTGTGTGCAGCCGCTACATAAGCGGGGTTGGCGGAAGGAGATGAGGGAAGAGAGATGAGGGCTGCCTCCCACCTCCTCACGCCAGGCTAAGGTTCTTGGGCTTTTTCCTAAAGGCAGCAGGGAACCAACATGGTTTTTCTCCAGGCAGGGAAAGACCATGCTGAGATTTGTGCTTTTGAAAGATCACTCTGGTTGCAGGGTGGAGGGGTGGGAGGTGGTGGGTGGGTGAGGCTGGAGGGAAGAGGGCAGGGAGGGAGCGTGGTGGGTGGGGACTCAGAGGCCTCAACAGGCCTTCTGGCCATTGCCCAACTCCAGAAACACGCACTTCTTCCTCAGAGAGGCCTGAAACCTGGTCCTCGGTCACAGAGCTTGTCAAGAGAGAGATGGGCTCTCACCCCAGAGCCCAGTGCTCTTTTCCCCTTTGGCATCATCCGCCTCGATTGCCAATACAGCCCATCATGAGCAGTAGTGCTTATCCTCACTGTCAGCTATAGAGCCCTTACTATGAGGCCAGGAGGTGGGTACTCTTATCATTCCCACTTTACAGATGAGAAAGCCAAGGCTCTGAGAGGCTAAGTCATTCGCCCAAGGGCACACCAGCTGGGAACGGAGAGCCAGACTCAGACCCAGGCAGTCTGACTCCAGACCCACACACCAGCTGTCCTAACCAGGCCACCGGCCAAATGAGGCCCATGGACATATTTTGGGGGGGCATATAGAGATTTATTATAATTTTGAATATATTGCTATACTTAAAAATTGGGAAATTCCATGGAAGGAGAAACCCTGAACTTTGGATGGAACCTCCCCATGTTGGCAGCCTCAGGACCCAATCCTTGAACCCTGTCCATCTCGTAGCCTCCGGGGGCGGGGGGGGGGGTGGTCACACCTCCAGCCTGCAGCTCTCCTCTGCCGCCATTGGCTGGCTGGCCAAATCTGAAAGTGAGTGAGTAGGGCCCCTCTGGATGGCCAGGGAAAGGCATCCATCCATGCATCCAACAAGCGTTTGGGCCCCCCCCCGCCCCCCTCCACTGCCCAGCCATCTACCAGCTCTCTTCCAGCAGAAACCTCCCCTGTCCCCACTCACTCAGGCCAAACCCTGGAGCCATTCCTCCGGCTTGCTCTCACATGCCCCTGCGCCCATTCCATCCACCAGCAAATCCTGTTCGCCCCACCTTTAAACTATATCCAGAATCCAACTGCATTCTCCCACCACCCATCCCCCCCACCCCCGCTCCTGACCTCCTGTCCCAGGGCCTGTGGGGCACCTGGGAGAGGCATGGGCTGGCATTCAAGGGCCCTGGGGCCTGGCTCCTGTCTCCCTTCTCTGGGTCTCAGTCGCTTCATCTGCAGGAAGTGTGAGATAAGGTGTGTCATTTCGACTCCTATTATCCTTCTGTCCAGATTTTGGAGCTAGACACTTCATGTTAAAATCCTCATTCCTTTCTGGCCTAGGAAGGACACCCTGAGGGCAGGCCAGGAGCTCTCTGGGGTGGAGGCTGTCTTGTTTACCACTGACTAGATCCCCAATATCTACCAGAGCCCAGTACAGATGAGTTACTCAGGAAACATTTATTGAATGAACAAAGGAATGAATGAATCCTCAAGTCACTCCAAAGGGACCCTGGGCATTCGCTCACTTGCACAGGACCTTAATTTTCCCATCTGAGAAACAGAGTAATCTAACACCTCGCCTTCCTTCTTGTAAAAATTAACATTTATTGAGCACTTACTATGCACCAAGCACTGGTCTAAGCATTTTACATATATTAACCCATTTACTCTTTTTTTTAAAGATTTTTAATTTTTTTAAAGTAATCTCTACACCCAACGTGGGGGTGGAACTTACAACCCCAGGATCAGGAGTTGCATGCTCTACTGACTGAGCCAGCCAGGCACCCACTGGTTTACTCTTCACTGTACCCCTAGAAAATATGAGCAATTCCCTTTTATAGTTGAAGAAACTAAAGCCCAGAGAGGTTAAGTGACATGACCAAGGTCACACAGCTTATAAGTAGCTGAGCCAGACCTAGGCAGCCTGACTTCGGAACTCTCATTCTTTTTTCTTTTTTAAAAAAATTTTTAAAATATTTATTTTTGAGACAGAGCGCGAGCAGGGGAGGGGCAGAGAGAGAGGGAGACACAAAATCCGAAGCAGGCTCCAGGCTCTGAGCTGTCAGCAGAGCCCGATGCGGGGCTCGCACTCATGAACCACGAGATCATGACCTGAGCCGAAGTCGGACGCTTAACCGACTGAGCCGCCCAGGCGCCCCAGAACTCTCATTCTTAAACACTCTTCCAGACTGCGTTCAAGAAGAAATGAGGTTTGGGGACTCCTGCCCCAGGGAGGCAGCCCAAGTTGCAGACGGGTATATGTTGGGCAGGAGTGCCAGAAATTCCATGGCTCCCTACTGCTGGTCAAATAAGACCCAATACCCGCATCTGGAATCAAGGTCCCTGGACGGAGTCCCAGCCGCATCCCCTCCTCACTCCGGCCCCAGCATAAACCTAACATGCCTGCAGTCCTAGCTGCCTCTCTTCCCCATTAGACCAGGGGCTGTCCTGCCTCTCTGCCTAGACACACACTGTTTCCTCTGCTGGAAATGCCATCACCTGGCCCTGAGCCATCCCTCCTCCAAGTTTCATTCAGTGCCCTGCTACCCACTCCCCCTGCCCCATGAAGGCTTCCCCGATCCCTCGCCATATTTCTCGCCTTTGATTTCCTGTAGCACTTTGCCAACAAGGATAATTAGTGTATCTAGACATGAATAAGGTCATTTTACAGATGAGAAAACTGAGGCACTGAGAAGGGAAGTGGGTTGCCCAAAGTGATATGGGATGGAATCAGGACTGAACCCACATTTGCCTGACCTAAAGCTAGACCTCCGAGCGCCTGAGTCAGACCACGTCTCCCAAAGTCTGTCTTTGAGCCTTAGCTGCCTTCCTTACGAGGAGGGACGCAGCCCGAGAGCAAAGGCCGCTCTGCACTTCTGGGATAGTGCCAAGTATACAGTAGGTGCTCACTCAAGACGTCCTAGTGACTGGATGGCCTTTGCCTTCTGCATCAGTGCCGTCTTACAAAGAGGTCTTGCGGGGACCGCGTGCAGAGTTGGCATTCTTCCAGTGAACATTCTGGAAGGGGCTCGAGGCCCTCCGGAGGCACAGGGCGGATAGGATGGTGGGAAGTTGGCAGGGTCAGTGCGGATTTAAATCTGACCATCAGTGTCGTTGTGAGGGGGTGCCAGTATATACGGTGAGCACTCAGCATACAGTAACCATGGTCATTAATTAATGGTTCATATTCTAGACATTGCCGCCAGGAGTGGGGGGCGCTATTAAAGACCAAAAAAACAGGGGCGCAGGGGTGGCTCAGTCAGGTAAGCGTCCAACTCTCGGTTTCCGCCCGGGTCACGATCTGAGTTCGAGCCCCGCATCGGGCTCCACCCTGACAGCGCAGAGCCTGCTTGGGATTCTCTCTCTCCCTCTCTCCCTGCCCCTCTCCTGCTCACTCTCTCTGTCTCTCTCTCAAAATAAATAAATAAACTTAGAAAAACTTAAAGACCAAAAAACATATCGCCCTCGGACCCAGCAATTCTACTCCTTGATACACACTCACACGTGTATGAAATGGCCATCTACCTTCAAGGATGTTCACTGAAGTATTTTTATGAGAGCAAAATATTGGAAACAGCCTAAATGTCCATTAACAGAGGACCAGGTAAATAAATTATGGTACACCCATAAAATTGAATACTATGCAGCTGTAAATAAAAAAGAATAAAGAAGTTCCTTATGTTCTGACCTGCTTATGCATTGACAGCACATAGATTTACTGTTTAATGGAAAAACAACCTGAAGAATATAAGTGTTAAAACTATAAAGCTCTGGGGCGCCTGGGTGGCTCAGTCGGTTAAGCGTCTGACTTCGGCTCAGGTCATGATCTCACGGTTCGTGGGTTCGAGCCCCGCGTCAGGCTCTGTGCTGACAGCTTAGAGCCTGGAGCCTGCTTCAGATTCTGTGTCTCCCTCTCTCTCTGCCCCTCCCCAACGTGCTCCTGCTGTCTCTCTCTCTCTTTCTCTCTCTCTCTCTCTCTCTCTGTCTCTGTCTCTCAAAAATAAACATTAAAAACATTTTTTAAATAAAAAAGAAAAATTAGACAAATTGGATTTAATAAAAATTAAAAGCTTTTATGCTCCAAAAGACACCATCAAGAAAATGAAAAGAGGGGTACCTGGCTGACTCAGTTGATGGAGTGGGGGACTTTTGATCTCAGAGTCATGAGTTCAAGTCCCCACACTGAGAATAGAGCTTACTCGAAGAAGAAGGAGGAGGAGGAGAAGGAGGAGGAGGAGAAAAAAGAACTCACAGGATGTAAGAAAATACTTGCAAATCCTACATCTGATAAGGGACTTTTATCTACAATATATAAAGAAGTCTTATCACTCAATAATAAAACAACAAATAATGCAATTAAAAATAGTCAAAGGGGGGCACCTGGCTCAGTTGGTTACACATCCAACTTCGGCTCAGGTCATGATCTCACAGTTTGTGAGTTCGAGCCCAGCGTCAGGCTCTGTGCTGACAGCTCAAACCTGTAGCCTGCTTCGGATTCTGTGTTTCCCTCTCTCTCTGCCCCTCCTGGCTTGTGCTCTGTCTCTGTCTCTCTCAAAATTAAATAAACATTAAAAAAATTTTTTTTTTAATGGTCAAAGGATCTAAAGAGATATTTCTCCAAAGAAGATATACAAACAGCCAATAAGCACATGAAAAGATGCTTAACATCATTAACCATCAGGGAAATGCAAATCCAAACCACAATGAGATAACCATTTCACACGCACTTAGAATGGCTCTAATCAAAAAGACCTACTAGTAAGTGTTGGTGAGGGTGTGGGAAAATGGGAAGCGTCACACACACACTACTGGTAGGATTGTAAAATGGTGTAAACAGTCTGGCAGTTCCTCAAAAGGTTAAACACAGAGTTACCATATGACCCAGGAGTTCCACTCCTAGGTGGAAGATAACTGAAAGCATATACCCCCAAACTGGGACATATCACATAGCACATTACTCACAATAGCCCAAATGCGAAAACAACCCATAAGTCAATCGACTGTTGGACAGATACATAAAATGTGCTATATCCATAACACGGAATATTGTTTGGTAATAAAAAGGAATGAAAAGCGTGCTACAACATGGACAAACCTTGAAAAAACGATACTAAGTGAAAGAAATCAGACATGAAGGACCACATATCGTTAGGAGTCCATTTACAGGTAGGGCAAATCTACAGAGAAAGAAACAGACCAGTGGTGGCCCAGGACTGGGGGAAGGGATGGGGGCGGGAGTGAAGACTGACTGCTAATGGGTATGGAGTTTCTTTCCGGGATGATGAAACGGTGCTCAAATGGGTCGTGGTGATGGTTGCACAACTCTGAATAGGCCAAAATCCATGGAATTGTATTTTATTTTTTAATGTGTTTTATTTCTTTGGAGAGAGAGAGGGAGAGCACATGCGCATCAGGGAGGGGCAGAGAGAAAGGAGAGAGAGAGAGAGAGAGAGAGAGAATCCCAAGCGGGCTCCATCCCGTCAGCACAGAGCCCGACATGGGGCTGGATCCCGCCAACTGTGAGATCATGACCTGAGTTGAAATCAAGAGTTGGACGCTTCACTAACTGAGCCATCCGGGTGCCCCCGAATTATATTTTAGAAGGGTGAGCTGTGTGCTATGTAAACGATATCTCAGTAAAGCCATTATAAGAAAAAAATAAGCAACCTGCAGAATATTTGTACAACATATTTTGTGTAAAAATAGAAACCCCACAAATATCTGTGTGTGTGTGTGTGTGTGTGTGTGTGTGTGTGTAAAACATCTCCGGAAGGGTACTCAAGAAATAATCATGGTTGCCCCTGGGGAGGGAGCTCTCGCTGGCAGGCAGGACTAGGATGGAGACCTTTCTTTCCCTACGCATGAGTACCTGATGAGCTGTTTCTTTTTTAAGAAATGCGATTCTATTACCTTTGCAAAATGTTATACTCTAAAACAAACAAACAAACAAACAAACAAGCACACAAATGCCCACTGGCCCTCAGCCAGACGATGGGCTGGGCCAGGCAGCTCTGAACACAGGAGATGAAGAGGAAACCCCGACTTGACAGGTTTCCAAGCCTTACTAACCTTCCTCACACAAGCCCCGCCAGAAAATTTCAGCACCAGCCCTATTTCCACCAGCAAATCCCGGGGCTCCTCCCTCAACCAAGCCTAGAACCGGCCACTTCTCACGGTCCACGGGCACCACTCAGGGCCAGGCTGCCATCCCCTGTCACCTGGTGAACTTGGATCATGGCACCACCCTTCTTCCAGCCCCCACGCTTCCATCCACTCGCCCCCACGCCCTGGGCACCAACCTGCTGACTGTGTCTCTGACTCCCCAGGCACTTCCTGCCTCAGGGCCTTTGCACTTGCTCTGCTGTCTACCTAGAGACCCACAGGGAGGTTCCCTCACCTCCAACATTTCTCTGCTCTAATGTCGAACCAATCGAAGCCAAAAGATCACGACCTGAGCCAAAACCAAGAGTCAGATGCTTAACCGACTGAGCCACCCAGGAGCCCCTATACCTTTTCTAGAAATCTAAAATTGTTCTAAAATAAACGGTTTATATAAATTTTGTAAATGTGTTGAATAAAAGCACAAATGTACAAAGTGAGGCTCAAATGTGTGGCCACTTGCCACAACTACACAGCCAATGAAAACCAGGGGCTGGTGGGCAAAGAGACCCCGCAAACAGCCCCCAAGAGAAGGAGGCTACTATCCCCGGAGATGTATTTATTTTGCAATGAAGTTCAATGTTGCATGGGGGGAGGGGGGAGTTCTTCTTTCCACATATCACAGGGGGCTCAGGCATTCTACTGAGAATCCACGCCTGGCCTTATAGAGCTCACGAGTGAGGCCTGCTCAGACAGGCACCTCCCCGGAAAATTGTCCTTTTCTCCTTGGTCCCCAGGAGGCCCAGACGGCCTCTTGAATCATGATAAAGTTTGCCAAGGCTTTTCTCGGGTCTATTGCTCAGGATCCCAAGCTGGGTCATACCAATCGGGGTAGCAGACGAGGAGGTGCTAAGAAAGAGCAAGAGTGGTCTGGGCAGGGAAGAGAAAAGGAACAGCTCCTATTTTAAAAATGTTTATTTATTTTTGAGAGAGAGAGAGAGAGAGAGAGAGAGAGAGAGAGAGAAAGAGAGCGCAAGGGACAAAGAAAGAGAGAGACAGAGAATCCCAATCAGGCTCCGCGCCATCAGCACAGAGCCTGACGGGGGGCTCGAACCCACAAACTGTGAGATCATGACCTGAGCCAAAACTAAGAGCTGGAGGTTTAACTGACTGAGCCACCTAGGTGGTCCAGGAACAACTCGTTTTGAGCACCTACTAGGGGCTGCCATTGGACAAGACATTTTAGGCCTACGTGACCTCATTCCAGGCTCCCCGGTCCTGCCAGGCTGATTTGGTTACTCCTGTTTCACCAGTGAGGAACCCAGTGATAGGAAAAGGGTGCAGGCGGGGGGTGACGGAGCAGCCGCAGTAGGCCTCCATCTCTCCACAGCCTCCCTGCACCACCTAGGCCAAGTGCTCCCTCCTGCCACCTGGCCTTTGCCCGTGCTGGACCCTCTGCCTGAAGCACTCTTTCTTCCCTATTACTAAGCTACCTTCTTTTGTTTTTGTTTGTTTGTTTGAGAGAGAGAGAGAGAGAGAGAGAGTGAGGGGACAAGGGCAGAGGGAGAGAGAGAGAGAGAATCTTTTTTTAAAATAATTTTTTAATGTTTATTTATTTTTGAGAGAAAGAGAGACAACACATGAGCAGAGGAGGGGCAGAGAGAGAGACACACACAGAATCGGAAGCGGGCTCCAGGCTCTGAGCTGTCAGCACAGAGCCTGACGCGGGGCTCGAACCCATGGACTGTAAGATCATGACCTGAGCCGAAGTCAGATGCTCAACCAACTGAACCACCCAGGCGCCCCTAAGCGAACCTCTATTGGACTTTGAGGCTTCAGCTCCTGCGCTGAATTGTGTCCCTCCGCTCCTCCCCCCTGCAAATTCCTATGTCGAAGTCCTGACCCTGTACTTCAGAATGTGGCTGTATGGAGAACGCGTCTTTAAAGAAGTACTTAAGTTAAATGAGGTTATGAGGGTGAGCCCTAGTCCAAAACGACCAGTGTCCTTTTAAGAAGAGGAGATTAGGACGCAGAGACCCAAGGAGAGAGGCCCAGGTGAAGACACAGAGAGAAGACAGCCACCTGCAGAAGAAACCAACCTCCAACAACGTGACCTTAGCCTCCAGAACTGAGAGAAAATAAATCTCTGTTGTTTGAGCCTCCAGGCTGCGGGACGTTACTATGGCAGCCCTAGCAAATGACCTGATCATTTGCCCTGAGAAGCCCCGAGAAGCCCTTCCTGACACCCTATGCCTACGCCGGGCTCTTTGCCTCCATGGCGCCTCTCGCAATGGCCACACTGCTTATTTGTGTGACTGTTTAGTCAGTGGCTATCTCTCCCGGTAGACGGTGACCATCACGAGGGCACAGACGGGGTCGGCCATGGTCTCCGCCAGGGCCCAGCCCAGTGCCTGCACACAGTAGGTGCTCCACAAACAGGTGCTGAGGGAATAAGGGATGAGAAAGCTCCGTGGCCCTGGGGAGTTCTCTGGCCTCCTTTTGTGCCTGTTGCCCTGATCATGAAACAGCAAATCCGAAGCTTCTGGAACTTTAAAACTTCATTCCCCTTCTGAAGCAAATATTAATTTACAGAGTGGGGGCCTTCCCTGGGGCCCCTCTGCTCTGCCAGCAACGTTAAATCGAATCCTTGCTGGAAAAGGGTAAAATCAATTCCCAGAGTCTCCAAAAGGTCTCACCCTCTGCTGCCTGTCCCTGTTTCTCCTTGAACCCTGCTCTTCCTTGCTCCTCAGTTCCGGTCCTGCCTAAATCTGGCCACCTCACTGGGGTACATCCAGAAACTTCACTGCCCCAAAACCTCACCCTTGGAGAACCTGGAGACGTGACCTGGAGGCTCAGCAAGGGAAAGGCAGTGGCCCAAAGTCACACAGCCAAGCAGGGACTGGTACACCTGTGAATTTCTGCTCGGGGCCCAGTCCCCTCTCACAGGACATCGGCTATGGTATCTGCCCACAAAAGTGTCCTCGGCCCTGGGGAAACTGCCCTGCCCCCTCCATTTACCCCGCCCAGAAGGTCTGCTCTGGACTGAGAAGAGACTGGCCAGAAGAGCCAACCTCAGGCACAGCAAATGTCCTGGGGCACAGAGAGAGCGTGGCCTGCCCGAGCCCACACGGTCAGGGAAGAGTGGGGCTGGAGCTCCTGCTGAGGGACCCAGCGGGGACTGGGCTCTGCTCTGAAGACCTGGGCAGACCTGAGTTCAAATCTGGCCCTGCGGTCTTAGGCAAGGCTGTTTTTCCTCAACTGTAACGTGGGGGTAACGGCATCTACCTGGTGGGGATGTGAGGAAGCCTAAGGGAAACGGTGTTAAGGTTAACATCCATCACGCACGTCAACTTTGAAGGTGAAGCCGTTGACACAGAGCCTGTCTACCACTTAAAGTAGGGACCACCCTCCCCCCACACCCCGCCCCCACTGATGGGCCCCCTCGCTGCTGAGCTGCCCTGGGGTCCCATCTGCAGGGGTCCCATCCCGGTCACGGCACCGACTCCCTTCGTCCCGCGGTTTGTGGACATTGCTGAAGGTATTCAGCGTAGCCAGTGAGAACATTCTCAGCTTCTCCTTGGTGTCTACTTACTGCTTCTGCAGAGGACCCTCTGAAAGCAGGATCCCGGGCCTCCTCTGCAGGGAATTCGGGAGCATCCCGGCCAGCTTCCCAAAGCTTCCCATTTGGGCATGCCCAGTGCTGGGGCAGTGGGAGGATGGGGGGAGGCTCTGCCCCCTACCAAGCTCTGTGACCTCTGGCAAGCCCTGAATGACGCACAGGGAGCAAACTCTTGACACGGACCCGTTCTCTCTAGCTCTAGAAACGGGTTCCGTACGTTAGCATCTGCCCCCGTCTGCATCGGCTAGCTCTGGAAAGACAGACAGGCTGGTCACAGCCATGCCTTCGGAGAGGGGGACTGGGCAGCTGGGGAAAGAAAAGGGGCAGGAAGGGAATTTTTACCATACCTTTAAACACCGTCAGATTTCAAATCATGTGAATGCACCGTGTATTTAAACGAAATTACGGCAGGTAACTGACAACCGGCTAGAGGGGCGTGGCGAGCAGAGAGGGGTTCATTTCATCTTAGGGGCCTCGGTGTCTCCTCGGGATCAAGACAGCTGTGGAAGCCATCATCGAATCCCAATTTGCTAGTCTCTGGAGATCAGCTCCGGGGAGGGCTCGAAACAGTCTATCGCGGGAGCCACGGGCTGAGGGCTTGAGCTCGTGAAAGCCCAAGTGGCCAAGCACTGTGAATGAGACTATCAACGACATCACCCAGGCAGCCCCCCACCCTTGTTTTACTGATGGGGAAACTGAGTCACAGAGCTGGAAAGGGACTATGTGCCTAGATGACACCACCAAACGGCATGTCACCACCCATAGCCTAGCACCACTTGTCTCCTGACAGAGGCATGGTGGCGGGGGGGGGGCGCTCTGTCTGTACTAAATTCACCCCTGCCGTCTCAAGAGGGTGCACGGGCAGGTGGAGAATCCGGCCTGGACGCAGCCCCTTCCGCAGCCCGGGGAGGCTGGAGGGCCGGCTGCACCAGGCCTGGCTGGGTCTTGCAGGCTGCAGTACAGAATCTGGTCTTTGTCCTAAGAGCCGCTGGGGAGCCACTGAAGGGTTTTAGGCTGGGAACTGATGTCTGATTTATGTTTCAGAAGATTGCTCTGGCTGCTGGGTGGAGACTGGACTGGAGGGGCAAGAGAAGGAGCAGGAGACTGCTGCGCAAGCCGGTGCAGCCGGGGCCAGACGCGGAGCAGTGGGAGAGCCGTGAGTGGGTCCAAGGAAGGCGAGCTGATCGCAAATGGCAAAAGTGTATTTCTCCTTGGGTAGTAAGTCCCCCATCCCTGGACATGTTTAACAGAGCCCAGGCCACAGCAGGACAGAGCTGTTATAGTAGGGACTTGATCAGGTGGACCATACGACCAAGATTCCAGGTCACCTCCTCCAGGAAGCCATCTCTGATGTCCAAGGCTGGGTCAGCAGCCCCAAAGCATCCCATATTACAGCACTAATTATCCTGAGTCACAATCACTGGTTCCAGTTCTCCGTGTCCTTTCCCACCAAGAGGGCAAGGGCTATTTTGCTCCTCTTTGGATTCCCAGTCCTTGGCAGAGATCCTGGCACACAGTAGGACCTCATGGATCACTTCCCCTCCCTTTCTTTTCCTTGTCTCCCCAACACCCCTTCTCTCAGGTCTTTCATCTGGGTGTCCCCAACGTCCAGCCCAGATGTTGGCACATAGTAGGTGTTCGGAAAATGTTTCTTTCTTCTTCTTCTTCTTCTTCTTTTTTTTTTTTTTAAGATTTTATTTTTAAGTGATGTCCACACTCAGCGCGGGGCTCGAACTTACAACCCCAAGGGCAGGAGTCACATGCTTTACCAGCTGAGCCAGCCAGGTGCCCCTCAGTAACCGTTTCTTGAAATGGATCATCTCTTTGGCAGATGTAACACACAGTAGGAGTTAAGTGGTCAGCCCCTTCCTCTCAAGGGCAGAGTCGACGAGAGTAGTAAGACTTACTGAGTGCTCTCTTTGCTCCACACGGCACTGCTCTAAGTACTTGAGGTAGGACTATTAGGTTTATTTTGCAGACCAGCTAATGGAGGCCTAGAAAGGTGGGGGGATTTGCTCAGGCCACACAGCCATCCAACAGCAGAGCAGGGATTTGAACCAAGGCTGTCCGGCTCCAGGACCGCACTGTGTGGTCTCATTCTGAAGGCCCAGCACTCCACTGTTCCTGGCACTTATGAGGTGCTGAGACCTGTCCGTAGTGGACCTCAGACGGACCCAGTCATCCCCAAACCAGCTGCTATGGAGAGCTGCAGCGTGCGCCCACTCTCCTCCCTGGCTTGTGTCTCCCTCCCGCCCAAGTGGGCCAGGCTGTCCCTGGGGGCTGCTGCCAGCCCAGGCCTGTCCAGGCCCCACCGCCCACGCGGCCTTCCCTGAGCCACCAGCAGGCTGGCAACGTGGCCTGCCCCAGGGGACTGAGCCTGGGCTGCAGGGCAGCCCAGACAAAGGCCGGCAGCATGCCCAGTCCCCTGGCACTCGGTCTGCTGCCTCCTCCTCCTCCTCCTCCTTCTTCTTCTTCTCCTTCTTCTTTTCTCTCTCTCTCTCTCTCTCTCTCTCTCTCTCTCTCACACTCCAGGGCCCAGGTTGGGGGCACTGGCAGAAGTTGTTTTCAAAAAGGAGGTGGAAGGAAGGATGAGGAACTGGAGTGGGCAGCCCTAAGGGCACAGGCTGGAGCAGTCAGAACGATGGGCACGGGACAGGGCAGTCCTGCAGGGCTGAGCGGCCCAGAAATCAGGTGGGTGGGGGGCTTGCAGCCAGCAGACGCCAGCCGAGGTTTGCTGAATAATGACCAGTCTGGGTACATAGTACGGTCAGGATCGGGCCCTGCCACGCAGCATCACTGAGCCTTCCAACGGGAGACGGGGCTTCAGACTTCTACCGAAGAGAACAGGTATCGAGCTATGAATTCTCTCCCCTGTTTAGCTGGGAGGAAACTGAGGTTCAGAGAGGCAAAGCGATTTGCCCAAGGCCATACAGTTGCAAGTGGGGCAAACATGAACCCCACTCAGGTCTATGTGATGGCAATAGACCATATGCTTCCCACTGCCCTTATTGTCTCTTTACAAATAATAATAAAAACAGGGGCACCTGGGTGGCTTAGTCGGTTAGGCAATTAACTTTGGGTCAGGTCATGATCTCACGGTTCATGGGTTCGAGCCCCGCTTCGGGCTCTGTGCTGACAGCTCAGAGCCTGGAGCCTGCTTCTGGTTCTGTGTCTCCCTCTCTCTCTGACCCTCCCCTGCTCATGCTCTGTCTCTCTCTTTCTCTCTAAAAAATAAACATTTAAAAAATTTAAAAAATAAAATAGAAATAATAATTACTACGTATTGAGCGTTCAATATGTGCCAGGCACTGTGGCTAGGGCATTACCTATGTTGAGTCATTTAATCCTCGTAACAACTCTGTGAGGTAAGAGCTATTATTATGCCCATCTTACAGATGAAGAAAATGGGGCCCAGCAAAGTAAAGTAATGTGACCAAAATCAAACAGCCAGTATGTGGTGGAGTGGCGTTTCAATCCAGCCATCCGGAGACCGCACACTAAACACCGTGGATGGATGGATGGATGGATGGATGGAAGGATGGAGTGGCTAATGGATAGGAGCTCTGCTCTGTGCACCAGGCCTGCAGCTGGACACCCAGTAGGTGCTTGGCCCGCAGTCGCCATGACAACGCTGTGCTTTCTCCTGCAGCCCCTGTTGAAGGGGCCTCGTGTCCTCAGCAGAACTGGAGCTTGGGGGCCATGGGCCCCGAGCCCAGGCTGCCGGGGCGGCCCGAGCTCCCTCGCTGAGCTGAGCTGCGGCATGACGGATGCGCCCGCCGCCGCGGGGAGCCCGGGGTAGAGCAGTTGCCTGGAAACAGGCTGCTCTGGCGGCCCACACTCAGACCTTTGTCACCATCTCAAGGACCTTTTATGCCTCTTCCTTTCTCGCCGGAGCCAGACCCAGCACACAGGTGAGAAGCTGCAGCCAACGCCACCCGCAGCCCCAGGCACAGGGGACCCATGAGGGGCCCAGGGCCCCAGGTGGGGGAGAGGGAGGCAGATGCAGGAGCGACAGGGGAGGCCGGCGGGCCGAGGCGGGGGAGATGGTGCTCTGCGCGCGGCCCCGCCACGGCTTGGGAAAATCCTGATGCTGGGATGATTCTCTGACTGGCTTTATTTCTCCCAGTTTCTCTGACAAGAAATGAGCCTTGGTCCTTTTTCTTATGGCGCGATACTGGAAACATTAGCTTCTGGAACTGAGGGTGGTGCCCGAAGAGATCTGGGCAGAGCTGAGCCCCTGGGGGGATGGGCAGAGCAGGGGGACAGGTGGAGTGCCCCCCACAGAGCAGGTGCTAATTGGCCCTTGTGCTGGGGGCCAGAGCCGGGATTAGCGGGGGCCCTAGGGAACTGGCTGGGGCGCCACACCCAGCTAAGGCCTCCCACCGGGGACACGGTGTGGAAGGGCTAAGAGCAAGCGCTGGGGGGGCCAGACCAGTCTGGGCTCAGGTCCCAGCTCTGTCCCGTAGATGAGTCATTTCTCTGTGCCTCGGTTTCCTCCCAAGCGAATGGGGAGGACCTGCCTAGAAAGGCCACCATGAGAATGAAATGATATGTTCCTTATAAAACACGCAGCATAGAGTGAGTGCTGAGACACCGGAGGGTGCCCAGGCCCAGCCGTGTCACAGGGAACATCTCGGGCTCCCCGAGAGCACGCCGGGAGACCGGTCTACACCCTACTCACTGGACACACGCAGGCACTCAAGCTCCAGGACGGGGTTTGCCAGGGCGGGACCCCCAGGAGGGAGAGGCGCCGAGCTGACCCCGTCAGCCTCCCGGGTGGCACGACCACAATCTTAACCTTCCCGACGAACGGGGCTGCAGCTGGACTTTGAGAATCAGATCCGAGCCGCCTGCCCCACACCTTCCCTGGCGCTCCGTGGCCCGGATCGAATCGAGGCTCGTTTGCTGGGCATTCGAGGCCTCGGTGATGCGGCCCTGTTCACTGCAGCTTTGAGCCTCCGTGAGGCTGTCTCCTTGGCCCAGGACGCCCGCCCTCTGCTGAGCTCCGAGATGAGTTGAGTCTTGGCTCCAAGATTCACTCTTCCAGAAAGCCCTCCCAGCCCAGCATTCTCCAGACCAAGCCAGGCGCCCCGTGTCCTGTGCTCGAAGACACTCTGTGAACCTCCACCCCACAGCCCTGAAAGCGCTCCTCTCTGGGCTCCCAGGCCAGGGGGCAGACTGCACCTGGCCTGACATCTGCGGATGCCACCCCCCCGAGTCTCTGCACCCCACCCCCGCAACTGGCCGCAGTGACCTGGTGGCAGCCTTTGTCCTGGGCCATCCGCCTCACAGTCTTGGCCCCTGAGCTCATTTGTGCCGTACTCCTGTGCTCACAGGTGCCCACCACGCACGCACAGGCTGCCACACTGCCCTCCCCGTGCTGCCCAGCAGTCCCCTGTCCCACTGAGTCCACTTCAGCTCCTCCTCCTCTGACTGAGCCTGTTCCTGACCACCCCAAAGCACGCACGGCCCTTCCATCTGCTTTTCCTGCCTCCCTTCTGTGTGTTCCTGCGGAGTGAGGGAGGGAGGGACAAGAGGCAGGGGGAGGGAGGAAGAAGAGGGGGAAGCAGAGAGAAGGGGAGAAACTCCACCTTTATTAGCACCTACAGGCCCCGTACTAGGACACGACCACACAGCATCTCAATTATTTCACTGTGTCACTTAGAGGAGCAAAACGAAGTTTAGGGAGATTAAGCCTCCCGATCCCCTAAGGGCCCTGGGCCTAGCTGGGCTTCTCCTGCTGCCTGTGAAACTAAGGGCACTACAGGGTCCCCAGGGGGTTGTCACTGGGCTCACCCTCCTCGTGTTCTCCTGCCTGAGCCAGCACAGACCCAAGGCCCTGGCAATGGTGACAATAATAGTCATAATACTGCCCGCTGATAACGAATGCCATTTAGGTGCCGGGCTCCAAACCCACACAATCCTAAAGTTCAAGATGAGGAAACTGTCGCCCAGAGAGACAAAGCAACTTACCCAAGGTCACATAGCTACAAAGTCACAGGGCCAGGATCTGGACCTTGTGACCGAAAGGCCGCCATGTCCCAGAGCCCAGGCCATTGCTGGGTCTCCTAGCTGAGCTGGCACCAGCTGCAGGCAGCTGTAGCCCCAATTCTGGCCACCAGGCCCTGAGCCTGTCCCCAGTGGCCACCCGCTAATGAGCCAGGCGGCTTCTGCTTGCTCAGTGGCTGCTTTAGATAATTCTCCCGGGGAAGTCCAAGCTTGCAGGAGCAGGAAAGGTAATTGCTAATTTCCACGAGAGGAGACAAAGGGGACAAAGGCGCCCTCGGCCGCCCAGTGCAGCCTGAGCCAGTCCCACACCCTCGACCTCACCCACTACCCACCATGACGGGCTCCCGGGACATGTCTGTCTGCAAGACACATCCGCACAGTCCCCCGCCAGTCTGGGTCACTGGGCCACGCCCCAGGAAGAGCCCCTGGCCTCCTGTGGAGCCCTGCAGGGAAGGGGTAGGCAGGAAGCACAGCGATTTCAAGACGAATGACCCCTGTAAGTGTCTTCCACTTCCTGGCCACTCTGTACTACTGCCCACCGAACCTCACAACAGCCTGGGGGCGACCCTGCCGTCAGCCCCGTTCCCAGGTGAGAAACCTGACGCCCTGAGAGTGGCAGTGACTGCCCCAGGCCACCCCGCTAAGGGGCGAGGAGGCCGGAGGTACCCTCAATGGAGACTGCCCAGTTCCCACCTCCCATTTTGCAGCTGAACAAACGGGGAGGGCTGGAGGCTACGTTACAGAAAAAGTACAGACTCTGGAGTCCCGGCTCTGCTCTCACGGCCTGTGTGCTTCAGGACATAAGCCTTGCCTCATCGTGCCTCAGTCTCTTTGTCTAGAAAATGGGCACTGAGTTGTGTGGGCACTGAGGAAAAGGCACCGGGGCCCTAAAGGCGCTGATGCAGCTGGGCTCCCTGACCTCTCCTTCAGAGGGTCACATGTCGTCTAGTGCCCACAGTGGGCTGGTGCAGGGTGGAGCTAGACCCCGGGGCCCATGAGAGGAGGGCTGGGGCTGCAGGGACGGAGGAGCAGAAACTGGTGGGCAGGGTCAAGGACTAGGCGGCTCCCGTGTGGCCAGGAAGGTGGGCCAAGGGAAGAAGGGGCCCCCTGCACAGAGCCCGCCCGCCTGCCGGTACCTGGCTGGGCCGTGACAAGCTCCCTGGGAGGAATGGTCTGGTCCTGGGCCAGGTCAGGGGCCAGCCCCAACATGGGCTCCCTGATGCCAGCCCGGCATCCACTCCCCCTCCCCGCCGCTCAGCTTCCTCATTCATGATGCTCCCCCCCCCAACCCCCCACAGAGCCGTCCTGAGGCTCAGGCACTGATCAGGACGATAAGGCACCAGCCAGGCTGCTGGGGCACCAGTCTGGGGACCCAGCCCTCCCTGCCCAGCAAGGCCAGACACCGGATGGACAAACAGGCCGAGTGGACAATCACATGAGCTCAGACCTCTTCCTCTTCTCGGGGACCCCAGACTCCGCCTGCCTGTGGCCTGAGCTTCCCCCACGCTCTGGGCCTTTCAACACCCTTTCAACAGACCTCCTGACCCACCAAGCCATGCCTTACAAAACCTGCTCGGGGACCGCAAATCTGAAAGTCGCTATTATCTCGTGGTGTCGGTGATAAGTATGCACGAGTACGTGCGCGCTCACGGTGCTGGGGTCAGGGGCAGGCTCCGGCCAGTCTCCCTGCCCCGGATCCCCACTCCTCAGCCAGGAGACTCACAGGGCCTTCCATCGGCCCCGCCTCACTGTGGCCCTGGGATCACCCCCTCTAGGCCTCAGTTTACCCCTTTATAAGTGGGGACTATGATTTCCGCCCCCTCTTCTTCACGGAGTTCTTAGAAGACTGCAGTGACATGACAGAGTCCAACAACTGTGAAAATAGTTCAAAGTCATACAAATGTTGAGTTCTGGTTTTAAGCATTTCCTGAGCTCCTCCTGCAGGCAGGCGCACAGCTGGGCACTTACACACATGCTTTCTGGCATGTTTCCTGCACCCCATCCCATCCCATTATACAAGCATTATATCCCTATTTGGTAGATGAGGACACGGAGACTCAGAAGATGTCTTCCTAAGGTCACACAGCCAGAAAGTGGTGGGCCCAGGACGTGAGCCCGGAGTCAGCCACATGGAGTGAGGAGTTAAGACAATGGTGTTCTCTTTTCCAAGGACCAGGGGTCCTAAAATCCACCCTACAGGTTGAACAGACGGGTATCAGGGCCCCTGCTGGCATCACTAGCTCTCACTGGGACAGCCTACGAGAGCTCAGAAATAACTCTGCTCCGAGGCCTAAGGTCCTGAGGGGTAAACTGTGGCCTTTTGACCCAAATACGAGGAGTGAAGGGAGCTGGGAACACTGGCTTCCTGGCCTCTCCTCAAACCCACCTGACGTACTCCTGCCTCAGGGCCTTTGCACTTACTGTTCTGCTACCTGGAATGCTTTTCCCCCCAGATACCTGCATAACTTGCTTCCGCACCTCCTTCAGGGTTTTGCTCAAAATGTCACCTACTCAAGGAGGCTCTCTCTGACGCCCTGATTAAAATTCTAATACCTCCCTCCCCAGCGCCTCTGATTCTCCTAACTCCTGCTTGGTTCTTCTCTTCAGCGCTTAGCAGCATCTGACAAGCTGGGGGGCTCTCCTTGTTTATTGTGTACTGTCAGCCCCCACCAGGGTGTCAGCTCTCTGAGGGCAGAGACTTTCCTCTGCATCGAGCACGGCCCGGTGCCCGGCAGATCAGTTGTTGCACGGGTATTTGAACAAGTGAAATAAACTGAGGCTCCGAGAGGGACAGCATCGGGCCCCAGGCCACACAGGGAGCACAGAGGGGCCTGTGTAGGGGAAGCAGCAAGGGGGGTATGTACAGTGTGTCCCTCCCAGAGACCCTGGCTCCCTGCCAGCCCCCTCCCCATCTCAGATCGCAGAGGCGGGACTCAGAATAGAACCTTCGCTTCCTTCTTGCCTCCTGACTTAGGGAACGGGGTCCCCCCGAAAACATCAACTGCCACAGTGAGGCTGGTGGGTCCTTGCCTTTCCAGTGGCCTCCCTGGGAGACACTTCTCCCCTTTCACATACGAGGCACCGGGGGCAGAGGAGGGAGGGCACCGTTTGCTCAAGCTTGCTGGAGCCAAGCCAGACCTCAAGCCCTGCTCAGGCAAGTCGGGCTCACGCACCTTCCCCTGTCTGGGCCCCGTGCTGGGTCCAGGGCCCAGGAAGCGAGGAAGGGACCCGCCGGGGGCTAAGGGAGGGAGCTGCCCGCTGGCAGTGGCAGGTGGCCATAGCTGGGAGCAGCCGCTGGTCAGCCAGCCCGGCTGGGCTCACATCCGGGCGCCGCCCTTTGCTCACAGCGGGCCGCGGGCAAGTTGCGCAAGCTCCCTGCCTCGCAGGGCTGTTTCAGGAGCCCAGCGTGCAAATACACAGGAAGCACTTAGAGCAGGCCGGCACCTAGTGGGCACTCCAAAAATGTGCGCTGACACACCTCCAACCCCGCCATCCCCATCTCACCCTCATTACCACTGCCCCTACCATCACCACCACTCCCACCATGGCTGCCAATACGCCCGCCTCCACCGCCGTCGGCACCAGCACCCCGTCACCACCACCACCACCACCACCATCCCTCTCACCGCCCCCTGTGATGCATCTCCACCAGGGCAGGAGACGCATCTGTGGGGCTCACCACCGAACCCCAGGGGGCTCTCTCCAAGCTGTTGAGGGAATTCATGAGCGAATGGATGAATGAGTGATGAACTGGCTTTTGCGGAGGACAAAGCAGCTGATCCGAGGAGGAGAGAGATCCATCCTGTAGCCCGCAGCCCCTCTCCAGCCCAGCCCCCTTGCGTCTGTAGCTCCTGCTCCCATTTAGGCCATCGTCCCCTAGAACCCAGAGCCACCCTGGGCCTGAGACTCCGGTCTCCGCTCTGCACACACCAGACCAGACTCGGCTCCCTAAATGCCTCCCTCCCCGCGGCCCCCTGCTCTGCAATGTTCAACAGTTCCCGCTGCCTGAGATCTGGCCTTCTGGGGCCCCATTAAGGGACCGGCCACCAAGCCACATCTCCCCAGCCGCCAGCCCTCCCGTCAGACCAGCTTCTCTTCCCCTTCTTCCCACAGCTGTGTCTCTGCCCCACCTGGGCTTCTCGACATGGCAGGAGCGAGTCCAAATGTCCCCGTGACCGCCCGCTGACCCTGCCAGCCTCCTCCGGCTCGCTCAGCCCCGAGACGAGGAGCCTGCTCGTCAGGCGGCTCAGCCGGCCCTGGAGGCGACCCTGACCATGGCACCGGCTCCTCGCGTCAGCCCCACACCAGCCCTGGTCCTTTCATTCTGCAGAGGAGGCAACTGAGGCACAAAATGGAGAACTAAAAGGTTCGAGACATTTGTTTTAACAAATATTTGCCGGGTGCTGACTAGGCACCAGGTGCTAAAAACACAGCAGGGAGCAAGAGAGCCGATATCCCCGTTCACGAAGCCCCAGAGGAATACACACACCAACACAGCACTGGGCCGATGTTAATAAGGGCTCCAAAGTTAGGGGAAGGGGCGGAGAACGTGGGGACAAAAGGCATTTTGGAAAGGCCGTCAGGGAGGGCCTCACTGCAGAGGTGACACTGTAGCAGGGCCCAGGGAGGGCTGGGGGAGACGCCTGGGGGACAGTGTGGCTGAAGGCAGTGGGCAGGAGCCCGCCCACAGCTGGAGACAGGGGCCAGAGCTGGGCCTTGGTGTCTTCTGCTCAGAGGCTGATGGGGACCCACAAGAAGGTTTTGAAGAGATAAGGAACAAGGTCAGGTTTGCCTTTTTAACACAGCCATTTAGCTATTGTGTGAAGAGCGAAGAAATAGGAAGGACGATGAGCTTGTGCTGGGGACGAGGTGACAAGAACTGGGGTGGGGTAGAAATGGCCCTGTGCTCCCCACAACCCCCAAAGGTTCCCTCCCTAGGAAAGGGGACCCAGAGGAGCCAGACATGAGGCACCAAGCAGAAGGAGCCCCCTTAAGCCTGGTTCAACGGGGACGGGGTGCCCGAGCCAACCAGCTGGATGGCACATCAGGCCCTAGGCTGCCCCCGGCCACCAGCCCATGCGGGCACCTAGGACTCCCAGCTCTGGGAGGGCAAAGAGCATGTCTGTCCCGTTCACCACTCCCAGCACATAGTAGGTGCTTAGTGCATGAACGGGAATGAATGAAACAGGACCTGGTGCATAGCAAGGAACCAGTAAGTTTGTTGAATGAATCGGTGAATGAATGGAGTGCCTGCAGCCCCGTATTGTTTGCCGGTGGTGGTTTCTCATGTTAGTCGGAGTCCCTTAAAATAACTGCAGCCGCTGCTGATCTCAGAGCTTTACCATGAGCCTTTACCCTTCCCCCCACCCCCCTCCCCCCGGCTCAGCCTCTTATGCTGCATCCAACACAGCAGGTTCTACTGTTATGCCCATTTTACAGAGGAGGAAACTGAGGTCCAGGGAGGTTAATCAGTTCCCCCAAGGTCACTCAGCTGGTAAGCAGCACAGCTAGGATTTGAACCCAGGACTGAGTTATTCTCAGTTATACTTTATTTATTCAAAAAAATTTTTTTAATGTTTATTTATTTTTGAGAGAGAGAAAGACAGAGCATGAATGGGGGGAGGGGAAGAGAGGGGAAGACACAGAATCCGAAGCAGGCTCCAGGCTCTGAGCTGTCAGCACAGAGCCGGACACGGGGCTCGAACCCACAAACTGTGAGATCACGACCTGAGCCGAAATCGGATGCTTAACCGACTGAGCCCCCCAGGCGCCCCCTCAGCTACACTTTAATACCTCCTACCCTGGGATCTTATAAATGACAACATCAGCTCAACTGTAAGTCCCCTGAGGGCAGGGGCCCCGTGAACAGCCCCAAGGCTCTGTCACATCTGAAGTGTTGCCTTGGATCCCCACCCGAGGCTGAATCACCATCCTGATAAGGAAACCAAGGCTCAGAGCTGGGAACTTTTTCCAGTAAACGGTAGGACTGAGAGGAGGAGGGGCTCACTGTCTTCTGAGCCTGGACAAGGGCTCTCTCCACAGCCTACTCATCCCTCCTGTCCCCACCTCCACATCATGTCCCCGGCACAGGAGCGGGGGATGGAGTCCACAGGCCCTCAGCCCTGGATGAGGCAGTGGCCGGTTCCTGGGGCCCAGGAGGTGTCAGAAACCCCCCCACCTCGGAGGTCTGTCTGAAGCCCCAGGGCCCTTGGGGTGGCCTCTCACCTCTGCCTCTTGCCTAAAAGGGCAGAAGCCATGAAAACTGAGCTCGGGCCCTGCAAGGGAAGCGGGGCGTTGAAACCACACGCATGGTGTGCGTGGCTATGCACACGCCACGGTGATCCCAGCAATGGCAGCAGCGGGAGTAGTGACAGTCGGTGCTCCGTAGCCCTCAGCCACGGGCCCAGCCCTGCTAGGCTTGAGGAGCCCTGAGTCTCACAACAGCAGAGAAGCAGCCCCTCATATTACCCCCATTTTAGGTGTAGAAACTCAGGCACAGAGAGGTTGAGTAAGTTGCCCAAGTCACACAGCGAGTGCAGAGTGCATTCAGGATTCAAACCCGGGTGGTCCAGCTCAGAGCTAAGTATATCAGGGAGAACGCACAGGGGACTGGACCCCTCTGGGCAGGGAACTAGGTGGAGTGGGCTGGGGTGGGCTAGGCACTTTGTACCCCCCCCCCTTGGTGGCTGGTGTTTTGTTGTTGTCGCTGTAAGTCACGTCTGTGCGTTACCTTGAAAACATACTTTCTCTTGTGCTCCTTTGTCCCGGTCCTGGGAGGGCATCTCCCATTTCTTGACTCATCTCCTCATAAGAGCCTTCGCTAGGGCCCCCCTAGTCTCCACGCACCCTCTCCTTGCTGTGACCCCCCTCAGTGCCACTCAGATTAGGCACTGGCCACCCGCCTCCCGGGGCTGCTGCTGGCTGCCTGTGACCCTGGCATTGAGCTATGCCTTGCCCCGTGCTGGTGGGCACAAGGCTTCCCCTGCGTCAGCTCAAGTGTCAGCTCAAGTCCGGCCTGATGGCCGACCGGCTCGCTATGAGGCCCCGTAACCTGGCTCTCCCAGAACCAAACGATCCTTCCATGACCCCGCGAGTCAGCCCTACCGGTAGATCCTGGTGGCACCTAAGCAGTGCGTCCCAGGGTCCGCACACTCTGCCTGATGGACTCACACCCCCTCTCCGTCCTGGGAAGAGGCACTGTGCAAGCCTGTGGAACACCACAGGGGACCCCAGGGTCGGAGACTTGCTGTCAAGAGGATGCGTGAGACAGGGAGCTGAGGCCACACCACTTCTCCACCGGCTCAAGACCCTGCTCTGCCTCTTCTCAGCTGTGTGGCCTCGGGCACGTGACTCAACCTCACTGAGCCTCAACATCCTCATCAGCAAGATGAGGATCGCAAAGGGAGCCACGCTGGGACAATCACATGGAGTCATGTGCATGAAGTGCTTGACGGAGTGCCCGGCTCTCTGTAAGCATGCCACAAATGCTAGCTGTGTCGTGACGGTCATTGTTTCTGCTCAGTAGCTGGCGTTCACTGCATACTTTATGTATTTCGGATTATTCCCACCGCTCTGAAAGGTAGTCGATATTAGTATCCCCATTTTATAGATGTGGAAACGGAGGCTCAGAGAGGAGGGGGAGATGTGCCTGCGGCTGTACAGCTCGTTGGTGAGGCAGGATTTAAACCCAGGGCTCTCTGGCCCAGGGAGCATGCCCACTCTTAGCCCCCAAATGGGCAGCCTGGACTCGGTGGAGCCCAGGGCCCCTCCTGTGCCTCTCGGCTCTAGCTTCTCCAGGCCCCGCCCCAGACCCGGCAGCCCAGGTCTAACTGCCCCCAGCCACGCCGCAGGTATGAGACAAAAGCACCTGACGGGGAGTCTCTCTCCACCTCCCCACGGCAACCCTGGGAGAGCAGTCATACCCCTGGGCCCATTTTACAGAGGAGGAAACTAAGGCTCAAAGAGGGAAAGGGACTTGGGACTTGTTTCAAGGCCATCCAGCTGGCGAGTCGCAGAGCTCAGTTCAAACCTGGGGCCAGGCTGTGCCCCAAAGCCCCACTCAGCAGTCCGCTTCACAGAGCCTCATCACAGACTCGGGTCAACCAGAATCCTAATTATAGCTCCCTTTCACGGAGGGCTCCACTACATCCACACCCCGGGATAGCTGCTTCTAAACCATACAGTATAGTTTAGAGGGGAGATGTAAGCGAAGCCACAGCTGTCATCAACCCATTTTGCAGATGAGGAACCTTGGGCTCAGAAAAGGGGAGTGACTTGCCCAAAGCTGCACAGCAGTAAACGGCAGAGCCTGGACTCGGCCCCTGCCTCCGAGGGGCCCACTCCTCCTCTGACCTGCCTCTGGCCCCGCCCACTCCTGTCCCAGCTCCAGGGGGCCCAAGAGGCCCCGCCCCCCCCGGGGGCCTTCCCAGCAGGAACTCTCTGAGCTGCACCCTCTCCTCTCTCTTCCCCTTGGCCCGGGCTTTCCTGTGGCCCCACAAGGTGCTTCTTAAGCACCCGTGCTCTTTGGTTTGGGGATCTTTGGAAGAGGGGTCTTCCAAGGGACCTTGAGTTGGAGCATGTGGCCGGCCCGGCAGGCTCGGCTTCAGGGCATCTTCCCAGCTACTCCACAGGATGTGGATTATCGCTCACTTATACACAGAGGGTCAAGAGATCGCAGCAGGCCAGCAGTCTGCCCAGAACCAGAAGCCGGTGGCAGAGCTGGGGTCCAAACGCAGGCCTGGTGCCGGCCCCGTTGCTCTCGGGTCTTCCCTACTTCCGCTCCATCCGTAGAGAGCCCCCATTTCCTGGGCAGACGCCTCTCCACGGCCTTAGGAAATGACAACCCGCCATTTATGCGTTTCCTATGATTCGCCCCCTGGGTTTTCCTAACGAACCTGTTGGAGGGAAGGGACGGTCATCAGACCCATTTTTCAGATGGAGAAAGGCAGCGGCAAGAGGTTACTTAGCTAGTGGCCCACACAGGCTCTGCCTGGGTTTGCTAACCTGTAGAATGGGGTCATAACAGCCTCCCAGGGTGGCAGGGGACAGTGCAAGACAGTGGAAGCCTGGGGCTCTTGGAGACACGCCCTCAGGACGCTTGGAGATGAGGCCCAAGTGCGCTTTTCTCCACCCACCGGCAGACAGTCAGGGCCTGGCCTGCCAAAGGAAGGGCCCCATGTCTCCTTGAGCGTGTTCTCAGCCTGGGGATGCGGGCTGAAAACGATGAGTCACCCACCCAGGCACAGGCCTCCCGGGAGCCTGCAGTCGGGTCCCAGCCGGGGCGCCGCAGGGTCCCAGCTGGGAAGGGGGCCCCGTGGACACGATGACTCCCAAGCTGGCCCCCCTGAGCCCCGAGTCACCGGCTCGCCACAGCCCCCCGCGGTCACATGCCACTGGCCTTAAGGACAGCTCCCGGACTCTGCCCACTGGCCCCCTGCGCCTTCACCCCAGATCTGTACATCTGTCCGCATTCCTATGTCTTAACCTCCCCTCCTTCCACCCGGGAAAACTGGGTCAACCCTGACCCTCGAACACCCTTGGACCACTCCCCTACGGGGAGGCAACCCCTCTTCCTCGTCCCAGACTGGCCTTCTCCCTCTGCACCTCACAACTCCTTCACCTCCTGTTTCTCCTACATGGACTACGTCTCCCTCCTCCCAGCATCCCGAAGGTTCCTTCCAGAACCCAAATATGACCTTATCTCCCTCCACTAAAAACCCTCCTGTGGACTCCTGGCTTTCCCTCATGACGACACAAGGAAATAAGGACACACTAGCTCCTCGGAGTGGCTTTCCAGATCCTGCTCCTCCGCTGGGCTCCAACTGATTTCCCCAGCTCATCCCCTCAGGACTCCACAGCGGCCCTCGAGCCGATCTGACCATTCGCCCGTCCCCGCCCCGTGTGACATGCCGCATAGCCCCCGTCACCTCCGTACACAGCCTGCGCTAACCTGTGAAAGCCTGTCCCACCTGCTAGCTCGTGCGCACGTTCCCACCCCCTGGAATGAGCTCCTCCGTGCTCTGCTTTTGCTGGAAAACGTGCTGGGGCCTCAAGGTCCAGCTCAAATGTCGTCTTCCTGAGGACTCCCTGGGCACTCTCGGTGGGAGGGATGGTCTGGGCCTTGGGGCTCCCGACGGCCCCCGAGAGCAGAAGTGGATGGGCAGGCCTCACACAGGCGTCTGCCGCCCCCCGCGGTGGGGAGCCCCTTTGGGCAGGGGCTATTCTACGTCCTGTGGGCACAGCGGTGAACGAAACAGGCTGGTCTGCCCTGGCACAGCTCATAGGCTTATGGGGAGACAGATACTAAACCTACAAACTAAGAAACATGTCTAACATCAGGGGGGAAATGGGAGCTATAGAAAACAATAAATAGAAAGGGGAGTGAGAGGGGCGCCGGGGTGGCTCAGTTGGTTAAGCACCCAACTTCTACTCAGGTCATGATCTCCGGGGTTTGTGAGTTCGAGCCCCACATGGGGCTCTGTGCTGACAGCGCAGAGCCTGCTTGGGATTCTCTCTCTCTCTCTCCCTCTCTCGGCCCCTCCCCCACACTCACTCACTCTCTCCGTCAAAATATATAAATATAAACTTATAAAAAAGGGGGATGAGGGCCGCCTGGGTGGCTCGGTTGGTTGAGCGTCCAACTTCGGCTCAGGTCATGTTCTCACAGTTCATGGGTTCGAGCCCCGCGTCGGGTTCTGTGCTGACAGCTCAGAGCCTGGAGCCTGCTTCTGGTTCTGTGTCTCCCTCTCTCTCTGCCCCTCCCCTACTCATGCTCTGTTTCTCTCTGTCTCAACAATAAATAAACATTAAAAATTTAAAAAAAAAGGGGGGGGGGTGAGAGAAGGGTCTAAAGGACCTAAAACAGTCCTGACTAGGTGATTGGGGAGGGCCTCTCTGAGGAGGTGGGGTTTGAGCAAAGACCCAAAAGAGGAGAGGAACCAGCCATGTAGAGATATGGGGGAAGAGTATTCCAGGCTGAGGGAACAGCCAGTGCAAGGGTCCTGGGGCAGAATTTTGTTGGGTAGTTTTTAGAATACCAAAGAGGTCGCAGTGGCTGAGACCCAATGGGCAAGGGGAGAGTGGAGTGAGGTGAGGGCAGCAGGCAGCTGGGGCAGATCATGCCTTGGAGGTTTCAGGAGAGACTTTGGCTCTTGCTTTGAGTGACACAGTTGTCTTGGAGGGTTCTGAGCAGAGGCAGGTGAGAATCTGGTTTGCTTTCTGCAAGGTTTTGAGCCAGAGGAGTTACAGCGGGGTCAGAGTGGATGCAGTGGGGAGGCTGGAGGGAGCAGAGGTCGTGAGAAGGTAAAATCTAAGATGCATTTTCAAGGTCAAACCAACAGGATTTGCAAATGAGTTGGATGGGGAAGGAGGAGCAGTAAGAGAGAAGAGTCCACAGGAGTCCCAGGAGTGGCGGAGCAGGGGCAGGACGGGGCTGCTGAGATGGGGACGGTGGGAGAGCAAATGAAGGGCGAGTGAATGAATGTGCCACCAGCCAGTTTTGGGGGCCTGCTGGTTCACGGCCAGCTCTGGCGCTCTCTGGGAACTTGATCTAGTTCTGTCCACTCTCGGCCTTAGTTTCCCCCCTTCCCAGGCTGGCGAGAGGACTGGAAGCTGAGGGAGTAGATGACCTCATGGGGAGAAGGGTCGGGTCTGGAGCTGCAGCTGAGGTGAGGGGGTGGGGAAGCCAGTGGGGAGGGGAGGGGTGCCATCTGTCTCCCACTAGGCTGGGTCTGGGCAGGTGGGGGGATGCCTCGAACTCTGAGAAGCTTTTGTGGCTTGCCGTCAGATGAGGGGGCACCATGAGCCTGGGGTGCAGAGATGTGGAGAGCCACGGCACCCCTGGACCCCTGCCTCCACGCCCTATACCTTAGAGGGTCGGACAGCCATGGAACTCGAGCCCTGCCACTTCCTCACAGTGGGACTCGGAGCGTCCCCTGGCCCCCCTGATGTCAAGTTCTCATCCACTTCACAGAATCCAGGGGCAATTAAGTGAAATAAAGTATCTGGCACATGGCAGGGGCTAGAAAACACAGGAGCTGGGCTCAGACCCCTGAGCCCAAGCAGCCTCACTGTGCTCTAAGATCCCAGAGCCGAGGACTCAAGTTCCTGACCATAGACGGAGCAGGGGTGGGGATGGGGGGGTGGAATCGGGAAGACCTCCAGGATGCTCACCCTACCACCTTTCTACCTGGTTGATGCCTACAGGCCTTGGTAGAGTCCCCACCCTCACCCCTCCAGCACCCCTCTCCTTGGCCTCTGGGGCCCAGCACCCAGCACCAGGAAGAGATTCAGCGGCAGGAGGGACAAAAAGAGCAGTCCTTGTGTAACAACTAGGGAAACTGAGGCTCAGAGCAGGGCAGGAGCCCACCAGGGCAGAGAGACCCTGAGCTTTCAAGTCCCCAGCCCTGGAGGTTCGTGCCACCCCTAGGCCCCTCATCAAGACTGTTCCGGTGTTCTGGGGAATTCAGTACACTAACCAGTCCCGGATGGCACTGGAGACATAGAAATGACTCAGAGATGATCTCCAGGGAGCTAACAGTTACTGCCCACCAACTATGAGACCGGGATTTGGCTGGCTGCTTTATCTCCACGGTACCATCTAATATCCAGGCCATCTTTCATTACCATCCCCATTTTCTGGATGAGGAAACTGAGGCTCAGCAAGATCACAGAGCAGCTAACATTTCCTGAGATACGCACCGTCTCCAGGCTCTGCATTGATTAACGCATTAATCTTCCTACCAGCGCTGTGAGGGAGACAGAATTATCAGCTCCATTTCGCAGATGAGAAGACTAAGGTCAAATTGGTGAAAGGGTAGAGCTGATATCTGAACCCAGGGGCGTGTGTCTTGAAACCCCAGGCGCTTCCCCTCCCGTGTATGTCAGGGTGGGTTAGGGGCAGAAAGTGGACTCAGGGGTCCTTGTTCTAGTAAGCGGTTGGCCGTGGCGGGCCCTCGCCCAGTGTTCTTCTCCTGCTCCTGATGAGGGGCCCAGGGTCCAAGCCTGGCTTTGATACAGGTTAGCAGAGGACTTCCCAAAGAACAACAGAGCCTTTCCGGTCTGCCATGCCTCCTAGAAACAGGGCTTTGAAGCCTATTTTCCAGATGAGAAAACTGAGACTCAGAGAGGTCAGGCAGGATACTTGCCCACGGTCACATGGCAAGGAAATGCTGAGTTGGGATCCATTGGTCTCGACTCCCTCACTTCAAGTTCAGAGCCCTCTCTCCCAGAAGGGCACACCCCGCCCTCCACCGTGCTGGTGGAGGGCGGGAAATAGGGAGGTGCCTTGGCCACAGCCATGGGGACAGGGGCGCGGCACCGTTTCTCCTGTTCTGGGCCTCCCTCCCGCTTCACTTCCGCAGCTGCCGAGCCTCTGGGGACGGCGGGGGGCCGAGATGGCAGCTTGGGCTGATTCTGTTATGACGGAGGACACCCCTGTCAGCGCCGCACACACACCCGCACGCACACTGCCGGGGGCACACGAGCATCCCCAGCCTGCACATGGACAAGCACATGCACACCCACGCCCACACAGTCACACACACACACACACACACACACACACACACAGCCTCCTCGTGCACACACATGCTCTACCCCATGAGCACACACGCACCTGTGCACAGCGCTCAATCAATCCCACAGTCTCTAAGGGAAGAGCTGGCCTGGAGAAGCCCAAGTTGGCCTGCGGCTGGGTCAGGCTCTCAACCTTTGTCCCTGGGCAGCCCCAGCCACAGGCTTCCCAGGAGCATTTTTAGGGTCCCAGATGGGCCTCCTGACTCTCAGACACTCCAGGACAAGAAGGCAGTCTTTGGGGCCATGCCAGGTTTTCTCCAAGGAGAACGGGGTACCCTGTCCTCATGCCCAGCAGAGAGTGACCCAGGACCTGGAGCGGAGACCCCAGGAAGGCAGAGCCCGACCCTCCAGCATCACGAAAGCTCCAAAATCACGCAGCCCCCAGACTGTCTGCGACCACATTTGCCCAAATCCCCGAGGCTTTATTGACAAAACTGCCCCCTTCTGACACTCAGGAGAAACCCAAACGGGGCCCATGCCTGATGCCATTGTCAACCTTCTCCTCCAAAGTCCCCTAGGACCCAGGCCTCCTCCCTTCTTCTCACCCCTTCCCCGTCCTAGTGAGCCCCAGGAAAGTCCCCCCACGCCTCGCGTGGGACCAGTGCTGCCTCAAGCACCAGCCTGTGACATCTTGAACAGAGGGGTTCTCATAAACTAATTCAGATTAAGGCGTAATGGGCTGAAACTTGTCACGGAGGGATCTGTGTTTTCCAGCGGATCAGGCCGCAAGACCCCTCACAGGAGGTAAGAATGGAGATGTGTGCAAGCAGTCCCGGAGCTCTGGGCCTGCCCCTGTCAGCAGTGTGGCGCTAGGCAAGTTCTTGCTGAGCCTCAGGATAGCGAAAATAACGGCCTTGACCTCTGGGGGCCATCCTGAGAATCTGACGAGTCAGTGTGTGTCAGCGCCCCAGCACAGAGACAGGCACCCAGTAGGTGACTCAGAGACGGTCACCGTGGTGGTAACTTGGAGAAAAGCAGGAAACATCGAGGAATTCAAGCGAAGGTCATAGCGTGTATTACACTGTGCTAAGTCAGAGGCCACTTCCCGCCCGGACCAGTGGCCGCAGGTGCCAAAGGTTTACACAAAAGCTCTGGGGAGAAAGACTGAAGACTGAGAAAATGCTCTCCACTAAATGAACGTTGTCTGCAAACTGGGAAAAGACCACCATTAGTCAATTTGGCCATCGGAACACCTGGGGTCCGGCTCGCAAAAGCCTAATGTTGACAGTGGGGTCTGGCAAGCTGGCGTTTCCCCTGGGGGAATGGGGCTCTAATGGGGGGATTCATGGCCTGTGATGGGCCCACTGCGCCCACTGCGGAGCACAGAAATCTGCATTCCGGTCCTGCTCCCTACCCCGATGGAAACCGCCTCTCTCCAGGCCTCAGTCTTCCCATCCGGAAGATGGTAGAGTTGAGCTGAGAACATCTATCTCCAAGGAGGTCCGGGGAGTTGACAGATGGCCCGGGGGCCCTACCCCAGCCATAACCTGTGGCCCTTGCAGGCCCCAGGGACAGCCCCACTCGAAGAAGAGACCAGAGGAAGAGGAAAGAGGCTGGTTCACTTTGTGGTCAACGCTGGAACGGACTTAGAGGGTCTTGCGTCCAAAGGGTTTGCTTCCCCTGCTTGGCAGCGCACGGAGGCCGGAGCAGGCCAAACACAAGAAATAATAAATCCTAACCAGGCTTTGCCCAGTCAGGAGGCCCCGGCTGGCTCTTGTCATAAAAAGATCTTATCCCCATGAGCGCCCCGTGCCGCTGGCAGGCGGAGGCCTCCGCCCTCCTCCCCTCAGCCCTCAGCCCTCCGCCTCCACTTCTATTTCCTGTGACAACCTGCAAACTGAAGACCAACTTGCCTCTCCCCCGCGCCCAGGCTCTGGCTCGACCCCCGCCCCGCCCCACCCCCGCCCGGGCCCCAGCTGCAGGAGGCCCCGGCAGAGAGTAATTCCCCTCGCCCTCCTCTCCGCCCTGGGCCCGTCCGGACAGATTAAGCCTTTGTCACACACACCCAGAAAAGCTCAGGGCCAGATGGGACGGGACAAGTGGTGTCAGATCATCGACCCGCGGCCGGCCGGGACTAGGGAAGGGCCCGACCACAGCACCGCATATGGCTGTGGGAGGAGGAAAGGGGGCCCAGGGAGGGGGCAGCCAAAGAACAACATGGAAGAGAGATGACACGCCAGGGCCACCCTTGGGACCGCACACCGCGCGCGGGGGCCCTTGTTCAGCTGCTGGATGACCCAACTCCCACACCCCCTCAGGCCTGAAATCAGTCTGCCTGCCCGCCCTCCCTTGGTGGCTCCGGGTGCGGGCTTCTTTATCACATCTTTCGAGATGCCCACCTCCCCCAGCAGCTGGGCGCCCAGGAGCAGGCAGGGTCCGGCCCGCCCCCATACCCAATACCCAGCATACGGCCTGTGGGCACTGAACAAACGCCATGGACAAAGGTTCAAGGCCTGATGACCTTCACAAAAACCCACCCAGGACAAAAGTACATGATGTCTCCCAACTGCCACCAGAGGCAAAGGCAACTTTGTGTGTGTGTGTGTGTGTGTGTGTGTGTGTAGGCTGGTGAAGGTAGGGGATGTCCTTTGCACCTTTCAAAGAAGGTCCCATTCAGCCTTTCCCAGGAAGAGGCCATGGCTGGCCCAGAATTCCCAGCAGGATTTGTTCCTCTTAGATCAGTGAAAAGAAAAATGGAAATATAAAAATAATAACTGAGCCCCAGGAAGGGGCTTGGAGACAGGGGTGGCAGGACCAGGGGCTTCTCCTGTGGCGGGCTTCAGTCGGCTGGGTGAGCGGCAGGTAACTAACAGGCTCTCTGGGGACCAGCAGGCCAGGCAGGAAGGCACAGGGAGCTGGAGGGGCAGGCTGTCGGAGGAGGGCACGTCTGTTCTGTTGTGTTTGCCGTCCCCCTGGCAGCCTGGGCAGGGAGACCTGGGTCCCCTTTCCCTGCCTCCCAGGCAAGTGGTCCCTTGGGGAAGGCTTATTATTGGTCTGGGATTCAGGGCGGAGGCTTGTGAGGCCCCTGATGCCAGGGGCAGACGAGGCGGGTCAGCATGGGTCTCGAGAAAGGTCCGAAGAGACTAGCTGGGCTGCGAAGACCTGGAGCCCAGGCCTAGCACCGAATTTCTGCATGTGGCCTGCATGGGTGGGTGTGTGTGTGTGTGTGTGTGTGTGTGCGCGCTCGCGCACCAGCAATGGTTCGCAATCACGCTTGCTCTGCCTAGACAGAGGTAGGTAAGAGGGTAGGGGGACTGCCCCAGGATGCCCACTCCCTAGGGAAGAGGTGGACCCACGCAGAGAACCAGTGAGCCAGCTGCCAACTCTGAGGGTCACCTGCCTCCCAACTTCGGGAGTGGGTGGAGTGGGGATCCTGCTGCCCGCTGAGAAGACTGAGCCAAGACTCTAAGCTCCCTGGGGAGGGATAGCCAGGATGGGGTAGGAGGTGCTAACTGGCCTGGATGGCTGAGGGCACTGACGCAGGGTAGGGGGCACAGACCCAGCCAACCACCTGGTGGGCCACTGACCTGGAAAAACCACGCTTAGATTGGGGACATTAGCCTAAGATGGGGGAGAACCCGAGGGAGTAGGGAACTGGCAGGGCGGGGAAGACAGACCTAAGCTGGGGAGAGGCACTGACCTATACTCCCCGTAAGGGAAAGTGGGCACTGATTTGGGCTGGGGGAGGGGTCCCTGACTCGATCAGGGGAGGGGACAATGACCCAGACTCCCCGGGTTTGGGGGAGAGCCCTGATTGGGGCTGGGGGTGGGAGGTGGTCCCTGACTCGCGCAGGGTGGGACGCGGCTCCAGCCTCCCCCTCCGGGAATTCGGCCCCGGCGCACCCCTCGGCCCGGCCCCACGCTTCGGGTCCGGCCGGAGGCGGCAGCGGCGCAGATGGGCTGCTGGCGGCCGCAGCGGCAGCGGCGCGGTTATCAGCGCTCCTCGCAGATGGGCCGCCCGCCCTCCGCGCTCACGGCTCCCCACTCCCCGCGGCCTGCAGCCCCGTCCCCTGGGCGCGGGGGGAGGCGCCTCCGGATCCGCTCCCCGGCTCCCGCCTCCCTCCCTCGCGGCCCCCTCACCCCGCGGCCCGGGCCCGGGCGGCCGCCGGAGGGGGAGGGGGAGGGGACAAGTGCACTTTTCGTAACGACCGAATCAATTGTGTGTGAAGAGCCCGCTCCGGCCGGGGACGGGGCTGAGCGCGGGGCGGGCGGGCCGGACGGGGGAGGAGCGCAGAGGGGGGAGCGGGGGAACGAGGGAGGGAGGGAGGCCGGCGCGGGGCGGCCCCGCTCGCTCGCTCGGGCCGGGCGAGGCCGGGGAGGGAGCGAGGGGGGCAGGGAGGGAGGCCGGCCCGGCCGGGCCGGGCCGGGGGCTGAACGCACTAATGGAGGGTCTCCACGACGGAAAGTTCAAAGCTCAGCAGCGCCCCGGGAGCAGCCGCCCCCCCCAGCCCCCACCCGCTGCAGAACAATGAGGTCCTGGCGGGGGAGCCGCGGGGCCCGCGCCGCACGCCCTCTCCAGGGCGCCCCGGGCCGGAGGGGACGCCCCCGCCCGGCCGCCCGCCTCCTCCCTCCCGGCGGCTGCGGTTCCCCGCCCCCTCCCCCACGCCACCCCGCCCGGACCCGGCCGGCCCCGGGGACGGGGGAGGGGAGGGGATGGATAGGTCAGGCCGCCCCCGTCCCAGGGAGGGGGGGAGCTAGGGGCCCGGGGGGCGGAGGGGGCGCCCCACCCACCCGTGCGAGGCTGCTCCTGCGCCAGGCTGCGGCTCGGGCCGCCCCTCCCCGGGCCAGCCCCGGGTGGGGTCTGGGAGACAGTGCCCTGGCGGGCCCCCCCACCCCTGGCGCTGGGGAGCCGAGTGGACTCCCCGTCCCGTGGCTGCCCCTGCCCCCCCTCCCGCGGCACCACCCTCCACACACACACACACACACACACACACACACACACACACACCGCCCAGCCGGCCCGGGGGCGGGAGCGCGAGGCGCCCGGGACAGGCAGCCCCGGGGCGGGCGGGGGGGTGGGGGGGAGGCTCGAGCTTCGGAGCAGCCGCCTGCTGGCGGGGGGAGGGGACGGGAGGACGGAACATGCTGGGGTGAGCAGCCCGGGACAGCCCGCTCGACAGGGCCACGGCCCGGGCAGCGGCGCAGAGGGGGGCAGGGACGCCCCGAACCCGGAGCGCTGCCTGGGCGGGCCGGGGCGGGCGGGTGAGCAGAGACGCGTGCGCCTCGGGCGGGCCAGACCCACGGACAACCTCAGGGACACACGTTCGGACACACATCCACACCCCCACACCCCGCCCCCGCCCGCCCCAAGCCCCGCGGCGGGACCGGCCCGCGGCCGCCGCGCGCGCACTCACCGAGCCCGTCTTGACCGGCACATACACCACTTGGCCCATCTTGGGTTCCCGGCCGCTGCCCAGGCGGAAGCCCTTGGAGCGCACCCAGAACTGGAACTTGCCTTTCTCGCCGGCCGCCGGGCCGCTGCCCGCGCCGGTCCCGCCGCCGCCCTGCAGGACCTCGGCGATCCGCTGGTATTTGCTGCGTGTCACCGTCTTGGTTTTGGCCGAGTCGCCGTAGGTGCGCAGGCACCAGTCCCGGAACTGGCGGCCCAGCTCCGAGTCCCCGGGGCTGCGCTCGCGCTCCCAGCCCCCGCGCAGCAGCAGCGTCGGCTTCGGCATCCTCCCGCCGCGCCCGGCGCCCTCGGGGGCGGGCCGGCCGCCGGGCCGCCCGGTGCCGGGACTGGGCTGGGCTGGGCCGGGCCGGGGCGCGCCGCGGCCCGGGCTGTCCCGCGGTGTGGCTCCGGCGCGGCTGCTTGATGGGCACGGGCGGCGGCCGGACGCGCGGGGCTGCGGCGCGCTCTGTCCTGCTCGGGCGGCGGCAGCGGCGGCGTTGGCGGCGGCGGCTCCGGCTCGCCTCCTGCTCCGCCTCCTCCTCCCCCCCGGCCGGGATGCGGGAGCGATGGAGGCAGCTCCGGGCCCGGAGGTGCAGAGGGGGCGGGCCGCCCCGCGGGCGGCCGGGGGAGGCGGGAGGCGGGGAGCGGCTCCGGGCGCGGGGAGCGAGACCGAGCCTGGGCGCGGGCGGCGGCGGCGGCTGTCAGCTCGCGCGGCTCATCCTGCTCCTGCTCAGGCTCCCGCTGCCGCTGCTCTTCCTCCTCCTCCTCCTCCCGCGCCCGCCTCCACCACGCCGCGGGATCCCACCTGTTAGAGCGTCGCAGCCTTCGCCGTCGTCCCCCCCCCTCCCTCCCGCGCCCGCCCGCGGGGCCCAGACCCCGCCCCGGCCCGGCCCCTGGGGGCGCGGGGGCCGCCGCGCCCGTAGCAGCGGAGAGGGCAGGAGCCGCAGGCGCGCAGTGCCCAGCCCGGGACCGAGTTCCTCTGTCCGGGCCTGGCCGGGAGCCTCGCAGGCCGCACTCCGCCCGGAGCCGGCGGTCTCGCAGGGAGCAGGGCGCAGACCCCGCCTGGCCACACGCGTCCCTGCCTCCCCGGGCGGCCCCGCCCGATTTTAGTCCGGCGCGGGCGGTACCGGGCAGGCGCCCTTCCCTCCCTCCCGCAACTGGCCTGATTTCTCCGCTGCGAGCCCGGCGCCAGAAGAGCAGTGTTCCCCTGGGGAACCCCAAACCGCCGCCCTTTGGGGCCCCCAAACTTCCTCCCCTCTCCCCTCACCCTGAATTCCCCGAAGTTTAGCCGGCCTTACTTCTGGCAGCCCCACTGCCCTGGGACAGCCCCAGGCCCCAGGAAAATCGTCAACATTGGCCCTCGGCCTCCCTCAGGCCAGCCCCACTGGGGCTTCAGGCCGCGCTCCGCACACCCACAGATTCATCCCCCAGACACCCTGCCTTCAGGGTGCACCTAGAAGCTCTTGTCGAGTAAACTGAGGTAGCCCCTTATCCTCTTCCTCCCTGGGCAAGACTGACCTTGGGGTAGAGCTGACCCTCTCCCCCTTAATGCAACCACTAACACAAATAAAGGCGCAGGCCCATTCCCCGGTATTTCTGCCCTCCTTTCCTAACAGGTTGTGAGGAATCACTTGGTTTCTGTCCTTAGTGTTCCCTGAGGTGCACCCCCTGCTTCCAGGCCACTCCTGCAGGCAAGTCACCGCTCAGACCGAGGCCCAGATTTTGACCCCTGCAGGGCCATATTCTGTCTTCTAATAGAAACCAGTGGCTACCCCTTCGCAAGGTCCCACACCCTGGAACCTACAGTGTGGCCGTGTCCTGGCATCTCAGAGGCAGAGAGGATTGGCCCATTTTATGGATGAAGGCCTAGGGCCTGGAGAGGTAGCCTGACCTGCTCAAGGTCATGCAAGGAGGAGGGGAAGGTTTCAGCCCAGGGCTGTGGGTCTCCTGCTGTCACATCCCACACGAAGTCTCCCCCCCGCCTGGCCCACTGGGAGGACCCCCCACAGTGTATGTGCCTACCTCACTTCTCCCAGTAGACTAGGGAGGTCCAGGCCAGCACAGGACCCACATCTGACTCATCCTTTTATGCCCAGGTCCTAGCACAACATCAGGCACACAGTAGGTGCCAATAAATGCTGAAAGAAACCGAAGAGGTCTCCCAAGTCCCAACCTCGCACTGCATTTCACATAGAAGATTTATTTTTAGATAATTTACATTTCCATGTTACTTTATATACACCAACAACTCCACAGTCATTTTTCCTGTTCATCTCCCCAAAAGCACTTTTCGGTTCCATGCTGGCATGTCCATTTTTCAGAGATTACTACTGGGGCCCAGAGAGGGGAAGGCACCACCCAAAGGCCACGCAGCCCCAAGGTGTGCTACAGCATGACTTGGAAGCCCATGCCCTGACTTTTCCAATGTACCCCTTGACACCCTCACAGCTGACTCCCTTCCCGAGAGGAAAGGTGCCCTCACCCAGCAATGAGAATGACTACTCTCAGCAAGGGTGCCTTGGTGCCTAGGTGGTGGGGCCCCCATTGGAGCCCGGGTCTCTCTCTTCAGTTCCAAGACGCAGTTGAGGAACCACTAAGCCAGACCACATGTCTGTGCGATCTGGTCTTTGCCCGCCTTTTAGAACCTAGAACCCTGCTTACCAATCTTGGGGTGGGTTCTCTTGTGACAGAAGGTGTAGCACAGTGGAAAGAACACAGGCTTCGGGCAGAGTGAAACAGACTTGGGAGGGGTTCCTGACCACTGTTTGCCCGGGAAGTCTTCATGCCCACAGGTCCCAGGTGGCGGCTTCCCAACTGAAGGAACCCAGCAGTCCACTCTTCGCTGAACTCCAACTTCATCAACTTCATCATCTATTTAATGGAATGGGTGTCGTGGATGCAAAAGTTCAACAGAATAATATACACGAGGTGCCTGGTATATAATAGGTGCCCAATAAATGCCATTTTCTCCTTCATTCGGTTGTAAAGTATTCAAGGAGGAAAAGGGGGTTGTTGATACTTTTTGTGTTTCATTCATTCAACAAACATCTCTTGAGCAGCCATTATGCACCAGGGGCTGGGGATATAGCCATGGGAGTCCCAAGGTCCTTGCCCTTGAGGCATGCACTATGGGTGGGGAAGATGGCCGTTGAACAAATCAGCCATCAGTAATGACAACCTTGGGGGGCGCACCTGCCTGTCTCAGTCAGTAGAGCATTCAACTCTTGATCCTGGGGTTGTGAGTTCAAGCCCCATTTTGGGAGTAGAGATTCCTTTTAAAAAATTAAAGAAGAAAATCTTTAAAAAAAAATAATTACAGCTTGGGGAAAGGGCCTTGAGTTGAATAGGGAGCTGTGATAACGAATGGACACAAGGAACTGCTTTTCTTGGGGGGATCAGGGAAGACCCCTCTGAGGTGGTGTATTGGAACAGTGGCTTAAATGACAAGGAGCCATCTATGCTGTGTTCTGAGGGAAGCGCATTCCAGGCAGAGGGAATAGCATGTGCAAAGGCCCTGAGGTGGGAAAGACCCTGGCATTCTCTAGAAGCTGAAAGGAGGCCAATGTGGCTAAAGTGACGTGAGTGAGGAGGCAGGAGACCCTAGGAAAAACTCTGTATTGCGTTCTAAATGTGATGCAAAGCCACTGGTGAGTTGTAAAGAGGGGAGAGACTGAGGAGTAGAGGGGAAGTAAGGAGTGGAGGGCAGCCCAGGAGTCTGTGGTCAAGGGGCCTGGATGTCAGAGGCCTTGCCCTCTCCTCCCATGTGTCAGCTTACTCTATACTAGGCACATCTCAGCCTCGTGCCCCAAAAAGTACTGGGGGAAAAAGTAGAAGGGGCCAAGCAGAGGAATGAGCCCAAACCCACTTCTGCTGAAACAGATCCCTGGACCCCTAGCCGATTCATGTCAGTGGCGTCCTTTAGCAGAGGTCCTGCCCCAGAGCATGCTGGGGTGGGGGGGGGGAGGTAAGTTTCTCACAATGTCCAGCTCAGGGAGGGGGACCGTCATGGTCCTAGGGGGCAACTGTTCCTCTTTTCTTCCCACCCCAGCCACCTGCCAAAAGGACAAAGTAGCCTGTCCCATTAATCATAGGTCAGTAGGTCCCCTGGAGTTTTTCTTTACCCTTAGTCCAGATGTCCCAGGGAGGCTGGGACTGAAGCACAGGGAGCTCAGGCCCCCAGGGCTCACGTCCACTCGGGATGCTGACAGTACTGTCCTGGGGCACAAGAGGCTACCGATGGAGGGTCTGCAGAGAGTATACAATACAAACTCTTTTACAGATGGGTAAACTGAGTCCCACAGAGGGGAAGAGGCTCAGGGCCACAGGCAGAGCCGCTACCTGATTTGGCCCAGATCACCTGTCTTTCTGACTCTGGATCTGTGAGGGGGGGTGGGGGGGAAGGGGAGAGTGTGGCTGCAGAGGGGGTGGGGGGGTGGGGGGGAATGCCTACAACTCAGAGGTGAGGTGGCCCCGTCCTCCCCCCTGCAGTCTGCCTGTGCACATCGCCCTGCTGGTCCAGGTCCCCCTCACCCAGAAAGGCTTCCTGACCCCTCAGTGTGGCTCAGGGACTCCCACGGCTGCTCCCCGACCCCTGGGCTCTCCCCAGCCCGGCTCTGACCACACGGTGTCACATTTACCTGGTTACCTGTACCTACCAGTGCCCCATACGGGAGCTGAGGCTTAACAACTATTGAATAAATGTTTTAAAAGTGAGGGAATGAAAGAATAAATGGGCTGGTCCTAAAACTGCACATCTCAGATCGAAGGTGAAGGCATTTTTCACCATACCACGCTGCCTCCCCCTTAATCGGTCAGCCGAGCAGCCTTTAGTGTCTCCCCCCGGCAGGCTCTGCTGCTGAGTGACCTGACACGGGCTCCTCGATCTAAGCCTCAGTGTGCAATACTGGCAACGTGGGGACACTAGTGATCCCTAACTCGCAGGGCTATTGTGAGAGTAAGCCCTCAATAAATATCAGCTCCTAGTGTGACTGTGTCTGTCTGCCATTTATTGGGACGTTCTGTTTTGAGTGCCCTCTGTGTCGGATGCCGTGCCGAGTGCTGGGGTACACAAGGGGGGCCTGGCCCCGGCCCTCATGGAGCCCAGGGAGTAGCTGACTTTCAAAGGTTCTGCCAAATGGGGTGAGAGTTAGAAAACAAAAAGGTACCACAAGAACATATGGTAGGGAGACTGGGATGGTGGGCACCTCTGAGAAGCCCTACCTGAGGGTTCCTTGGACAGAGGCACTCAGGGCAAAGAGAAGAGGAAGGAGAAAAATGTCTCCACAGCCACAATGGCCCGTGCCACGGTGCCCGTGGAAACACAGCCCCGGGGGAAAACATTCCGTCCACCTCACAGAGTTTGAAAACCTTTGGAGTCCAGGGTCTCCCTTTTCCAGACATCAAAGCATAAAGAGGCAAGGAATTTCATCCAAATGTCACCTCCCCAGAGGAGCCCTCCTTGACTGCCCTTTTCAAAATAGTCCCCCAGTGATGCTATCCTCTTGCCCTGCTTTATTCCTCTTCCCAGACCCAGCACTGCCTTCCAGTATACGTATGTATATGTTTCCTGGTCCCTGTTCATCTCATGCACTGGAGTGTATGTTCCAAGAGGGCAGGATTCTGTCTTGGCTGCAGTATCTCCCAGTCTGGAATGGCCTGGCACATAGTAGGTGTTCAAGAAATAGCTGTTGAATGAATGAGTGAAGAAACCCCAGTGTGCGTGCGCGTGCGTGTGTGTGTGTATTATAACTAAAAATTTGCAGTGAGATCCAAGAAGATTTATGTCGAATTAGAAAGGAAGGAGGCTTTTCTTTCTGTTATTAATTGTGTCTATTGTTCATCGCCTCCCTTCCTGGAGCCTCAGTTTCCGCATGCGTGAGATGCAGCTAGTACCTACTTTGTGGAATCGTCGAGAGGCATCCATCAAATGCGGTGCAAAGCGCCCAGATGGGGCCCCACACACAGTAGGGGCCCCAGGAGCAATTCTGTTTTTCTGACGGTGCCCTTGGTGGGAGAGGCTCATGGAGGGGGAGTCCCCTGGGCCTGAGCCTTCCTGCATGACACAGAGGAAGCTGACACTGGATCTGTCCCGTCACTTGAACTTGCCGGTAATTTATTGATGCTGGATGCTGGATGCTGGCACCTAGTAGCTTGCCGGGTCAGCCTGAGGGAGCGGGTGTGGGGCCACCGGGGCCTACCCCTGGCCTCAGCCAGGTGGAGCGGGGGGCGGGGGGGTGGAGAACAGATCTGCATGGCCCAGGAAAGCAGCCGTTACAGACCCCCTACGATGCACCAGACACCGGGGGACAGGGGGAAAATCCAGGTATCCCTGCCTGGCCTGAGCTCATAGACGATGAGATGGACCTAACTCATAATTTGAGCAGCAACAAAAATAATAGCGAGAGCTGCATGAGAGACTATGTGCCAGGAACTTGCTACATGTAACCACATTTAAGCCTCATAGGATGCCTTGTTCATATTTTATCGGTCAGAAAATGTCATCAAGGAGAGGTCAGGGGCGCCTGGGCGGCTCAGTCGGTTAAGCCTCCGACTTCGGCTCAGGTCATGCTCTCCCGTTCGTGGGTTCGAGCCCCGCGTTGGGCTCTGTGCTGACAGCTCAGAGCCTGGAGCCTGCTTCGGATTCTGTTCTCCCTCTCTCTCTGCCTCTCTCCCTCTCATGCTCTGTCTCTCTCTGTCTCAAAAATAAATAAAACATTTAAAAGAAAAAAAAACAGTGTAAAAAAAAGGAGAGGTCAAATGATGTGTTCAAGGTCACACAGCTAGGGAGTGGCACAGGGGGAATTTGAACCCAGATCTGACCAGCTCCAAAGCCCAGGGACATGGGACTTGCCACCCTGTCCCCAACCAGGCTGGCCGGGTGAAGGGGCGTGTACAAAACCAAACCAAAAAACCTAAATAAGGGGCTCTGGGAGTTCAAAAGTGAGAAGCGAGGGGAGGCCCGTTCCTCTAGCTGTCTGTCAGAGGCTGGGTGGAAAACCCAAACGGGGAGTGTGCTTCAGGGCAGAGAAACTTCCAGAGCAAACGCTTAAAGGTGGAAAGAGAACAGCGTGTTTGGGGTGTGGTGGGCATGGCCCTCCGGAGGACCATGGGTGCCCTGCAAGGGGGCAGTGGGCATGCTGGGGCCTTAGATGCCTGGCCAGGCTTTTGGCCTCATGGTTGGGCCATGGGGAGCCATGGGAGGTGATTGAGCAACGAAGCCGCTGTTTTGCCCTGATGTGAGTATTCGAAGAGGCTGTCCAGTTAGGCCAGAGGGGGCCTGGCATAGTTGCGCCTCTGGCGTCCCTCCCCCTCACTTTCATCAGCCCTCTGGGCCTGACGTGCTCACTGACTCCGGAACACATCCTGCTCCCTCTCACCTCCGTAGCTTTGTTCTCACAGGATCCTTCCTCCCAGAGTGCCCACTCTACCTGCCCCAGCCCTTCGCACTGTGCAAGTCTCCCTTCCAGGCCCCTTTCCTCCATGGAGCCCACCCTGATCACCGCAGCCCTCGGCTGCAGGCCTCAGCCTCCGAGGCCAGGGCTGGGCAAGGGCCCGTTCTCCACCCACGGTGGCCAGCTGTTGCTCTCACCTGCCTGGCAACACCAACACCCTGCTACCGGTCATCTGAAGGTCCCTTGAGATGCTGCCCCTTCCCCATATTCAGAGCATGTAGCTGGAACATGCCCGACCCGAACACCGGCCATCAAAAACATGCCGAACCCTGGGCCGACGTGACTGTGGCCAGATTTCTGACAATATCACGTGAGCCCCTGCATTCAGTCATGCTTGAGGCCCTTTTCATTTTCACTTCGTTCTCCTTTGCTGGGTTCCTTGCAAACCAAAGGTCCTGGTCAGATGAGCCGTCTGGGCAATGCAGTTTGGGCCTCCTCTGGTCTGGCCCGGACAGCACTGCCAGCTTCCTCACTGGACTCCCAGCCTATAGGTTTTCCCTTCCACCCCAGTCCAAAGGGCTGCTTCTCTCAGTTATGGCCCCTGTTCTTCCCCAGAACACAGTCTGAACTCCTTGGCTTAGCATTCAAGGCCTTTCACGGTCCTGTTCCAGCCCACCCCTCTCTGCCCGCCACACCGTATTCTCCAGCCTGTGTAACAACCCTTAACATGACTGACTTGTACATGCTGTTCCTGCCACCGGGACTGCCCTTCCTCTCTAATTCTCTTCCTGCAGAACTCCTACTCAGCCTTTAAAACCCTATTTGACTGTTAACTTCTCTGCCATACTTCCCTTGACCCTCAGGCAGGGCAAGATGCCTCCCCCCCCCACCCCCAGTACTTCCAACTCCCCGACGGGTCCCGTTCAGAGCACTGGCCACACGGTGTGGTCATTATCTTCAACGTGGCTACCTTCTCTCCAGAGTTGAAGATCCTCAAAGCGAGGATCATGTTCACTTACCTTCCAAAGGGCCCCTTAATAGTTGTCAACTTACTACCTTACCAATAGGAGCTCAACTCAAGGTTATGAATCATTAGGTGACGATTTTTGCTGGTCAGGTCTTCCAGTTAACCACTCACTGGCTTTTCTTTCCTTCAGGACTTCTCAGAGCCTTTAACGTGCTAAAGGGCACTGTAAACCTGTGTACCAGCTTGAAATTATCTTACCCAATTGCTCCATTTCGGGAATGACAAGGGACAAGAGAGGGACAAGGACTCATCTGGGCAGTTGACAGCAGAACTGGGCCTGGGGTCCAGCCCCCCTGCTGCCCCCACCCGTGCTCTCTCCCACGCACCTCTGTATCTCTCTCCTTACAGGCCCCTGCTAGGTGCAAATCACCTCTGTAGCAAAGTGTTAAGAGTGGGGGTCTCTGGAGCCAGACTGCCTGCATTTAAGTCTCAGACTCCCTCTCACTAGCTGTGTGACCTTGGCCAAGTGACTTAACTTCTCTGAGTTTTGATTTCCTCATCTGTAGGGGGTTGACAATAACAGCACCTACCTCACGGGGTTGCTGTGAGGTTCAGGTGAAGTAGTCCGTTAGCACAGTGGCCGACACACAGTAGGCCCTCAGGAAAGCGCCACCTGCATCTCTGTGAGCTGAGGTCTCAGGAAGTACTGGGCACACTGAGCCCTGACATCTGGAGGGAACCGTGGGTCTTTCTGGAGAAACCCAAGTAAATGCTGGGTCCTGACTGAGGCCCCCTCCGCAGGGCTTGGAATCTGGATCTTAGCACCGGGCCTACTCATCCGGATGTCCGACTGTCGGGCCTTCCTCCTCCCTGACTTGAAAAGAGACATTTTTTTGTTTGGAGGAATTTTCCCCCACTTCATATCGGCTCCATAAATTGGATTTTGTTGAGTGGTTTCTGACAAGCAAGTCGAACAGGCATGTGTGTGGAGGAAACGCAAGGCCGCCTCTGGCCACGGGGGTGGATCTGAGGCCTTGGGTTCTGCCGGTTGCTGGCCACGAGCTCAGTTCCCAGGCAGCTGCGTCCTGGGGAGCGTGTGTGTCCTTGGGGTGATCCAGAAGGACTTCTTCCCCAGGGAATTCTTTCCAGAGGTTTCCCAGAACCTTCCCCTAGAGGAAAGGGCCTAGTAGCAAAGGGCCCGTCTACCTTCCCCACCCCATTAGGCAAACCAGCTCCTGTGTTCAGATTCATGGCGGGAGGGGGAGGTGTCCCTGGGTCTCCTGCCCCCAGCTCAGTCCCCTCCACAGTGGTCAAGGACCATGAGGTGGTCACGGGGCTTCTCCACATCTTCAGGCGTCCAAACAAAGGGAAGCTGGCCTAGTAAAGCAGGAGAGATTTCACTTAGACAGCAGGAAGGACTGCCTCCTGCCGGCCAGCTCAAACCTGGGCTCTGCATGACCTTGGAAAGAGCACTAAACTAGGAGTCAAGACAGCTTTAGTGGATGCTTACTGTAGGAGTTTAGGTCAGTGCCTCATTTTCTCCTCTTGGTTTGCTCCTCTCCAAGCTGGGGGTTATAATTGCTGCTCGCTACAAAGGATTTCGACTGAGACAGTGGGATGAGGCCTTGAGGCCAGTGGCAGGAGGCTGGAGCGAATGACCTTCTAGGTTCCTTTTCCTTTCTTGTTTGGAAACAAGGACTATGGCCAGCCCTGTCCTAAGGCCCAAGGACCCACTGGTGAAGTGTGTGTGTGTGTGTGTGTGTGTGTGTGTGTGTGTGTGTGTTACCATAGTAGGTGCTAAGTTAACATTTTATTTTCTCCCCCTTCTCTTGGGACACTTAGCAGATGCAGAAAGAGCCACTGGCAGGGGTGCCTGGGGGGCTCAGTCAGTTAAGCGTCCGACTCGTTATTTCAGTTCGGGTCATGATCTCATGGTTGGGTTCATGTGATCGAGCCCCACATCAGGCTCTGCACTGACAGCGTGGGGCCTGCTTGGGATTCTCTCTCTCCTCTCTCTCTGCCCCTCCCCTGCTCATGCCTGTGATCACACTCTTTCTCTTGAAATAAATAAACATTAAAAAAAAAAAAAAAAGAGCCATGGGCAGATGTTAGAAAGCCCAGGTTCCAACCCTGGGTCTGCCCCCAACTTGCTTTGACCTTGGCCATGTCCTTACCCAGCTGAATCTTAGTTTCCCCATCTGTATCATGAGGAGTTTGGATGGTTCTGAGGTCACCCCTGTCCCGAAACTGTGAAATCCATGACTGACCCAGCAAGCTCTGACCCTGCGCCCCCATGTCCCCCACCAGCCATCACTGGAAGTTCCAGATACACTGACTTCCTTTGCCTCCCTGACTGCGCCAGGGCCTTGGGAATGAGCTCAGGCCCCTCTCACAAGCCATGTGACGCTGGCCATGTCGTTCCCTCCCACCCCTTTGCCCAAACCCTTCCCCCCCTTACCCTGAGTTCACCTAATTAAGTCCAACTCACCCTCCGAGCTGTCAGCCTGGATGGGGGCCCAGGGGGAGGCCTGGGGCCCAGCCTTGTAGGCCAAGGAGAACCTGGGCACTGGCTGCCGGTGGAGTGTGCAGCTTGAGCCCCCCATGTCCCCTGGGGCGGAGCCCTGGGTGTGCCCTGCTTGGTGATCACACCGTTTGCCTAGTGCCCGCGGGCAAGCTCTGTGAGGGCAGGGCTAGGTCTCCCATCCCCACTCTCAGGGTGGCTGGCTGGGCCCTGGGCAGGTGCTCAGTGAGTGCCTATTGAACCCGTAGCGTGCCAGGCACCCTGCTGTCTCCAGGCCTCCCTGCAATCCCAAGCACCCGCTTGGCTGGTGAGGAAACCGAGGTTCCGAAGGGGGAAGGTCTTGCCTCAGGCCACACAGTTCTGTCCAAAACTCTCTCCTCCAGGGATCCGATCCCAGAGACTACATGTCCCTCCTTCAGCAGCCAGCATGTGTGACAGGCCCTGGAAGGCAGGTGACATGGAGGGGAGTGGAGAACTTGAAGCATCTTGCCCAAGGTCTCACCAGGCATAAACAGGGTGAAGGAGGGTAGCTTCTCTGTGGCCCTCAAGGTTCCAAACTTAAGGACCCACATTAGGGCTCAAGGAGTCCAAGCTCCCCCTTTTACAGATGGAGAAACGTAGGCCCAGAAAAAGGTTGGGCCACATCCAGGGCCACCAAGCAGGTAAGGCACAGCAGGGTGAGTACAAAGGCCCTGTGGCTGGCACGAAATATGAACAAGGCCAACAGGCTGAAAGGAGATGAAGCTGAAGAGGTGGGCTGGGCCCAGGCCAGGCCAGGGGTTTGGGCTCTCGGCCACAACAGTGGGAAGTTATGGGACCGGAAAGGTCTATCTAGGGGCTGGCCTGCAGGAGAGCGGGAGGGGACAGGGAGGCCTGAGAGGCAGACCTGCCGCCACACTCAGCCTGCTGCTGCTCCTGGACCTCCAGACCTGCCTGTCCACCTGCTGACTCCACATCACCCTCCAAGCTCCCCATTTCCTCTCCACTCACCTCAGCAGACACCAACTCCATTCTTCCCACTGCTCAGCCAGAAAGCTTGGAGTCACCTTTACCTCCACCCTCCTCTCTTCCCTGCCACCTGACGTCAGCAAATCCCTTTGGCTCCACCTTCAAAATAGAATCAGAATCTGCCCTCTTCTCCCTGCCCTGCTGCCGCCCCCACCCCCACCCGGATGGCTGCACCCACCTCTCCCTGCCCCCACCCAGGCCCGCAGTGCACCTCGGGGTACCCTGCAGAGGCAGCGGAGGCACACCGTCCCTCCCCTGCTCCGAAGGCTCTCATGGCTCCCCGCTACCCTCCGAGTAAAGTTCTGACCGTGGCCCTGGAGGTCCTCACGCTCTGGCCTCCCTGCACCTGTCCCACCCTCCGGCCCCAGTGTGTCACCCTCTCTCCTCCTCGCCGACGTGGCATTGGTGCCTCACGGTATTCTCACGTGCTGTGCCCTCTGCCTGGAATGCCCTTCTGGGGCTCTGCAGGGCCACCGGCTCCTTCACTTCCTCCAGGTCATCAGATGTCACCCTCTCAGGAGGCCTCCTTCCACCCAACTTGAAATGATCACTCCTGGTGGCTCAGTCGGTTGAGCGTCCGACTCTTGATTTCGGCTCAGGTCGGGATCCCAGGGTCATGGGATCGAGCCCTGAGTCAACATGGAGGCTGCTTATAATTCTCTCTCTCTCTCTCTCTCTCTCTCTCTCTTTCTCCCCGCCCCCTCCCCCACTCACTCTCTCTCTCTCTCTCAAATAAAATAAATAAATACAAATTAAAAAAAAAACAAAATGACACCCTTTCTCCCACCACGCACACGTCCCTTTCTCAGCTTCATTTCCTCCGTAATTCACCTGCCTTTTTAAAAACTTTTTATTTATTTGTTTTGAGAAGGAGAAAGCGAGAGCACGAGTGGGGGAAGGGCAGAGAGCGAGGGAGAGAGAATCCCAAGCGGGCTCCCCATCGTCGGTGTGATAATGACGAGCCGAAACCAACAAGCTTGACCAGCTTCCCCACCCGGGCGCCCGTTCTGAGACACCATGTAGCCCATCGCTCTTTCTCCGCCCCCGACCGCCTCACCCCCCCCCCCCCCCCCCCCCCCCCCCCCCCCCCCCCCCCCCCCCCCCCGTCCCCGGGACAAGGGTTTTGGAACCGCGGGGGGCCGAGGGTGGTGTCTGGGCCACAGCTGCTAAATGAGACGGACTCTCACTTGGTTCCACCCAGATGGGAGGCTGCCTCGACTTCCTAGCACGGGGAAGGAAACGGGGGCTTCGGGGAGGGGACTGATCTGCCGGAGGCCACGGAGCCAGGACGCAGTGGGGGGCAGCTCAGGCTGCGTGGGGCTGGCTGGTGGGGGGAGCGGCTCCTGCCAGCCCCCTGCGGTCGGTGCCCTCCCCGAGGAGCCAGGGCGCCCGGGAGGGAGAAGGCTCCAGCGCGGTGGTGTAAGAGGGGCATTGGGAAAGGCCCAGGGGCACCAGGTCCATTCTACGGTTGCCCGGTCCTCGGAGCCCGAACGGCCATGAGTGAGAAAGGAAGTCCAGGATCCAAAATAGGTCTGTGTTTTGGGAAGTGAAACTGGGTGCTGGGGACACTCAGCCAGGGGAAGACCTGGGCCTCCTGGGCTGAGGCTGTCGGGGTAGGGAGTCCTTCCCTGTCCCCTCAGCCCAGGGAGGGTGGGTCTCTGGAATGGGCTCAGGCACGTCTCCCAAGCCATGTGACCTTGGACCTGTCATGTCGGCTCTCTGACCCTCACTCTTCTCATCTCTAAAATGGGACTGAGGCAATGGGACCTGGAGAGGCGCAGTAAGGCCATGCCCTGAAGCTAGAGGCTGTTGCTCAAAAGATGGTAACACTGTTGGTGTTCCAGAACCATCTTGGTGCCTCCTCCTCCAGGAAGCCTCCCCAGATCCTTAGGGCAGGATGAATCTCTCCCTCTCTTTAACTTCTCTGTGTTTCTGTCTGCATGTGTCTTTTCCACCAGAGGACGTGAGGACCCTATCTGAGTCCTCTCAGTGGCCCCAGTGCCCAGTACGAGGCCTGACACGTGGGAGATGCCGCAGATTGAGACTGACTGGGGGAACCAGAGCAGAGGCTTATTTATGCCCTTGAGGGTCTGATATCTGCACCCTGAGCGCCAGCTCCTTAGGGTGGCCTGGAGCTGCGGCGAGAGGAGGGCTCTGAGGGTAGGTGAGTTATGTTTCCTCTGAGCCTGAGTTTACTCACCCATAAAATGGGGACACTTGGGAAACAGGCCCCACAGCTTCTCTGTCCCGGATCAATGAGACACAGGCCACCCAAGATGCCACCGCAGACACCTGAGCGTGTTCCTGGGGCAGGGCTGCCCCAAAGTGGGATCTTTCAGACCCCGGCGGCCTTGCATTCTTCTTGCTCTAGCCCCTTTCCTGCACTGATGAGCAGCAGGCCAAGCTAAGGAGCTCCCCAGGGAGAGCTGTGGGCTTGCCTCCGAATGACATCAGGAAGCTCTAAATAATGATGGAGGCAGCAGTCTGCAGGAACACTTACATCAGCCAGGTTTTATAGATAAGGCCCAGAGAGGTTAGGCTACTTGTCCAAGGTCACAGAGCAAATTAGGGCAGAGCAGGCAGAGTTCCCAGCCCTGCCGAAGTTTGGTCCCGGGACTCAGTCAGCACATCTTACAGTCACCACATCTCCTCAAAGTGAGAGTCAAGTTACTCATCCTATAGACGAAGGCCTCAGGCTTCAAGAAGCGAAAGGTCTTTCGCCCCGAGGCTCTATCCTTGGAGCTTCTTGAGGGCTCTTGGGGTCCCCTGAAGGCTGAGCATTCAAATCTGGGGATTAACTCAGAGCCGAGGCTTCTCCAGGAAGGACCCCGAAGGGTCTGTGTGGCCCTGAGTTTCCGTCACGCTCTCATCCTTGCCAAGCTCACCCATGAGCCAGCTGCTGGTGCACATTTCTGGGTGAGAGCCGCCCTGTGCGTCCACCCAGACAGGCTCCGACTACGGAGCACAAACACGCCACATGGCATTTGTTGGGTGCTGAGCCCTATTCCAAGGGCTTTACCTACATCTACTCATCTGAGTCTCAATGACTTGGTGAAGTCAGCTCCGTGCCCCGTTTTACACACGGAGAAACTCACGCACATCCCAGACCGAGCTCGACGGCTTCTGAAAACCCGCTCCTCTCCCAGTTCCCAGCCCAGGGAGAAGTCCCCAGGCCACTGCGCTGGGCGCCTGAGTCCCTCCTAACGCCTCCTGCCTCCTCTCCCTCCACATCTTGTCAAATCCACCTCCTAACCTGGCCACTAACCTGCTCTGTGAGCTGTGACTAGTGACTGAACCTCTCTGGGCCGAATCTGTCTACTAGGACAACAGCCTCACCTACCAAGTGGAGGGCAGCGTTGCGCGGATTCGCCATCACGCAAGGCTGTGTGACCTGGGCCAAGAGAACCGACCTCTCTGGGCTGCGGTTTCCACATCTGTAAATGGTAGCACCGCTCTCCTCCTAGGGACCCCTTGCCCCTGTCTCCCCAGAGACATTGCTCCAGCAATTCTCCCCTCCTAAAACTCGTCAGCATTTCCCTCTCTACCTGCTCAACCCGAGCAACATACATACTGCTGGGTTTTCTCCTGGAGCCCCCATCCCCTCCCCTGCTGTCCCGTCTCTCTCCCACCCTGCACAGGAAGGAGCTCCTTGAAAGTGTGTCTTTCCTTGCGGCCCCCTCTCTTCCCTTGAACCAGCTCCCCCCAGCCTATCACCGCCTCTCCCAGGAGACCAAGGACCTCCGCGTTGCTAAACCAGTGCCATCTCTCATTGCCCTTGACCTGCCAGCGCACCCGACGCAGCTAACCCTCCTTCGACGCCTTCCTTGCTGGCTGTCAGAATGCTCTGGTTTGCCTCCTACTCCCTTGGCTGCCCCTTTTCAGCCCCTTTTCCGCGCCTTCTGCGCTCTCACCCCCACCTCTCAGGGTTCGCCCCCCCCATCCAGTTTCTTCCAACTACCTTCCTCCCTGGCTGACCTCAAACACGGCTTCTCCACGGAGTCTACCCCCCAAACCAAGAGCACACTGTGCACCCCGCGTGTTAGCCAGTCTGACAATAAATTATATTAAAGTAAATAAATAAATAATACAAGAAAATACAGAAATGAAGACGGCTTCCCTGACCCCCCTCTCTGAGACCCCCATCCTGGACCATCCCCCTGGAGCCCCGCCGCTCCTCCCTTCCCCACCCCCAGGCCTCTCCCGTTGACTTTGCCCCCTTCTGATCTGATGTTTGCACGTCGACCTGTTCCACCCGCGACCTTCTTCGTCCCGGTGAATGGCACCTCCGGTCTTCCCACGGCCCACGCGCCAAAACGCTGGCTGACATTCTGTACTCGGCCCTCTCTGACTCCGGCTCTGGCTCCCTCTGTGTGTGTGCACGTGTGTGTGTGCGCGCGCGCGCGTGTGTGTCTCATCCCGCACAGGCAGCACCAGCAGGTCCTGCTGGCGCCAGCCTCTCCGATGCGCCTCGTTCCCAGCACTCCTCGCCAGCCCTTCACCTCCCCCTGGATCAGCCTCCATCCGGCTCCTCCATCCGCCTCCCGCTGGCCCGCCTGGCCCTGCTGCCTGCGGTCTGGTCTCCTATTCTCCACGTGGCAGCCAGAGGGACCCTGCTCCGCTGAGAGCCCCGCGTGGCCTCCAGCCGCCCTGCAGCCGGGCACTCAGAGAGGCCGCGGTCCTTGTGAAGGCCCCAGGCCCGCAGGCTCCGCACGCCCCCGGCTGGCTCCCTCCTCCCCCGCCAGGTGCCCCCACGCCAGCTCCCTGGAATGTTCTTCCCCGGCAGCGTTCAGGCACACAGAGGTCTCCTTCTGGGGAGGCCTCTCCTGGCGCCCTAGCCACAATTTCGACCTGCCACCTGCCACCTCCTGTCTCCTTTCCCATTTTCTCTCTTCCCCCTTAGCACCTAGAACAGTCTCGCACACGTGTAGTGTACTTACCGCCTCTGTGGCGGATCTTTCCCCGAAGGGCGTGGGTTTGTCCTGGGTTCAAGCGCTCCTGCCTCCTCCCCTGGGCCTCCAGCAGGGCCTGGCTGGGCAGTCAGGGGGTTCATTGGGGCCTCGGCCTGCTGGAGGCCTTCCTGCTCCCCCGCGGTCTCCCTGTCTCCAGCCATTTCATGGCTGCACTCGGGTCCTCCAGTCTCCTTGGTGGGTGACAGAAGGGCTTTAAAAAGCCCGGATCTAATCATGTCATCCACCCACCCCAGCCTTCAACAGCTGCCCTTGGCCCTGGGGATGATGTCCCCATTCCCTACATGGCACAGGAGAGCCCTGGAGACCAGCCCCACCGCCACCCTGCCTCTCCCTTCCCTGCCGCCTCCGGCCACCTCCCTGGGCCCGCAGGGGGGGTTCTCCAGCCTGCGGAGTCAGACCCTGTGATCCTGGGCCCGTGCTCCCTGAGAGCCTGGGTGTGCAGGCCCCGTGTGGGCCAGGAGCTCGGCACCGGCCCGCGCTCCTCCAACTGTCCCCACAACGGCAACGCCAGACTTTAGGAGACTGTTAAGCTCCTACTGTGTGCTAGGCGCCAGGAACAGAGCAATAATGAAGAGGCACCTCCTCGGGGCCTCTGCCTCGACACCTTTCCCACAGATCCCCAAACTGCCGCTGCCTTCTCAGGTCTCTGCTCCTCTGCCGCTGTCTCTGTGAGGCCCCCCCAAGTCCCCTCCCTCTCGCCACGTTCTTTATCTTGGTCTGTATCACCCGCTAGAATGTGCCCTCCGGGAAGGGCAGGCAAGGAGTGGCCTCTGCTTTCTCCCCAGCACCGAGGACAGTGCCAGGCACAGGGAAAACACGTGTTCGATGTGGGAGTATAATCTAGAAGGACTTAGGAGAACATCAAGTGCCACCAACAGAGACATGGGGTGGCTCTATTTTAGCCAGGGTGGTCCCAGAGGCCTCTCTGAGGAGGCGGCAAGCCGTGAAGACTGAACCTTAGGAAGAACATTCCAGGCAGAGGAAGCAGTAAATTGCAAAGGCCCTGAGACAGGCTGAGCTGGGGCTGTTACAAAACAGCAAGTGAGGCCAGAGCTGAGTGAACCAGAGGAGACCGGGCTGGGGGGGCCCTGATTCGGGAAGGTCAGTGGAGGCCCAGGGAAGCGAAGTGACCTATCCAAGGCCACAAAACAAGGAGGTGTAAGCGGTGGGACTGGACTCGGGCCTGATGGGATGTGGGGCCCCCTCCCCCGGTGGGGTTCCTCCTGGTCGCTCCTGGGGCTCACCCGTGCTCCGCTCATTAATAGCTAACCCAGCTGGGGCCCTGTTAGGTCAGGAGCCAAGAGGTATTGGCTCAGCCCAGCCACCTCTGGGGCCAATGAGTGAGCGACTGAACAAGGGGCCAGGCTGGAGCCACTGTCCCCTGCCCCCTTGGGAGGCTCCCCTTTGCTGGAGTTGAGGAGACATCAGAGCCAAGGCCTGAGGCTGTGCAGAAGTCAGGCCGGGCGGCCGCTGCTCAGAACCTTCCCAGGGCAGGTGGGCCTGCCAGGCGCTGTGGGACCGTCTCCGGCTGGGACCCCAACTTCCTCCCCTCCCCGTGCCTCCGTGTGTTGGCCCTGCCTTGCCACTCGGGCTCCTTGCTGCTCCCAGACAGTGCAGGCCATGCTCACTCATTCCCCCACAGGCTTTAGCCCTTGCTGGTCTCTCTGCCAGGGGCCGTCCTCCCCCAGTGCCGCGCGGCTGGGCCCTGTGCAGCCTCAGGCTCAAGTGTCCCCTCCTCAGAGTCCTCCCCTGACCACCCGTCTAAAGCAGGTCAGTGCTCACCGCCTCTTACTCTCCATCAGGGGCCACTTTTAGGCCTTTCACGGCACTTCACAAAAATGCCAGTCAGCTTATGTGTCGTTCCCTTCTATTATACTGGGGACCCTGGAGTTTCCTGAAGTCTCCTCAGGGCCCTGGTGCTCCTCGGGGCCAACCATAGGGCCTGGCGTGCAACAGATGATCAATAAATATGTGTGGAATGAGAGTCTACACTCCTCATTGTACAGAGGCACAGCTGAGGTTCAGAGAAGGTGAGTCACTCTCCCGAGGTCACACAGCAAACCAGAGGCAGAACGAACGCAGGAGCCCAGCTCGGCTCACCTGACACTGTGTCCAGTGCTTTCAGCCTGTACCATAGCTAGCTCGCCCTCAAGACCCAGCCAGCCCCGTCCCAACCGTCCACATAGGGCCTCTATCCCTCACCACTATTTTTCAGCTCTGGGGAGAAGGAAGAAGTGAGCACAAAGGGTGCAAGGGGGCAAACGGGGAAGTGAGTGTCTAAGATGAATGGGTCCTCAGGAGTCACCTAGTCCCACATGGGGGGTCCCGTGAGGCTGAGCGTCTGGCTGGGGCCTCTGGGCCCTCTTGCCCTTGCCTGCCTGAGCTGGAAGGGGTTAAATTTTGTGCTGCCTCCTGGCTCACTGTGGACTGTGGCTGGGACAGAACATCTGTCTGTTGCTATGGTTGCCGTACATTTGAAGGGGATGGCTGGATAATTATGGCAAACGAGGCCGAGTGAGTGAGCAGGTGCCCAGAAGTGGCTCAGGACCCCTGCCCGCCCAGCTCGGTGGCAGCCGCAGGCCCCTCGCCTGGCCCCTTCGGCATAAGCCTTGTCCCCGGGTTTCAGCTCCTGGGCCAGGTGGAGGGGTGTCAGCCAGGGCCACGTTGGCCTTTGCACAATGGGTGGGCTTGGCCGTGGGGCTTCTGGGAACCCTGGGACAGAGCAGGTGCAGAGCCGGAGGGCAGGGGGCCAGCTAGCATGGGTGGGGGGCTATGATAATGCCCAATGTCTCTGTGTCCTGGGGAGGAGCCCTGTCATCTGTTCCTGTCCCCATGGGTCCCATGGAGCCCAGGAAGCAGCAGGTGGAGACTGGGTGCCTAAGCCCCGGCCTCTCTGCCCTGCCTGTTCACTGGACAACACAGGTGACCCTCCGGCTTCCCTGAGCCTCGGCTCCCCGTCTCTCTCTGCAGGATGAGAGCGACAGAGCTGAACGAGCTCTCTGTGGGACTGGGTCGGGGCAGAGGTAGCTCGGGGACAGCAAGTGGCTGCCCCACCCTGGCTCGTCAGGTAGCTGGTGAACCTCAGCTGTTGTGGACTCCTCACCTGCCAAGCGTGGTCTCCTGGCCTCGTGGCAGGCTTGTGGATGGAGGCTGCCCAGCAGTGACGAATTGTGTGATTTGTCCTTGGATCCAACCCCCGCCCCGATGAGCCGCCGCTGTGGGCAAGGCAGAGGGCTTCTGCCAGGAAGGGCCCCCCAGCCCCGCCCCCCCTTCCCCCACCTCGGCCCTGAGGCAGGGACTCTGTGCAGACTCAGACCAGCAGACCCCAGAGGCCTGAGAGCTACTGCTTCCAACTTCTTCTGTACCAGCTGGAGACAGACGCCAGGCGCCTTCCCCAAGGTCACCCTTTTGGGCTCCTGGCTCTCCCCCTGCCGCTGCCCCTCCTCCTGGTAACCTCTCCCCTCTCCCCCATCTGCCTCCCTCACGTAAGGATTGCAGTAATGATAACCACCGTCCTGCAGGTGCTGGGCTCTACGTGCATTTGCTTATTTACTTCTTTCAACACCTGTAAGGAAGATGCCATTTTGAATACTGTTTTCAGATGGGGACTATTGAGACGCAGAGCAGTAAAGCCATCTTCCCAAGTTCCCCTGGCGGGCAGCAGTATAACCCAGAAGGTCAAAACGGGACCACTCTGGGCACCGCCTCTTCTTCTGTCTCCCCTCCCCCCTGAGGATGACCTCTTGGTGTCAGGGTTGGTCTGGCTCCTCTGTTCTGCCAGCTCAGGGCACAGAAAAACGTTTAACTTTCTGTTCGCTCATTTATGCACGCGTGCATTCGCTCAGTGTGCGCCGGGCACATCTTATGTGCCACGGCCTGTGCCGGGTGCCTCACTGGATCCCCGTCCACACATCGGCCAATCCAGAGGCCCCCAAGGACATCTGCCCCCAGTGCACAGAGACTGATTCAAATGAGGGATCAAAGTCTGGGCAGCCTGGAATCTCTCACTGGCCTGAGTGGGGCAGAGCAGGGACCGCGGCCTCACATTTCTCTCTCGTTTAGAGACGAGACGATCTGCCCAAGGTCACACTTATCCCAGGTGGGGCAGCCCCTAGGACCCAAGAATTTTTCCGCCCCACAGAGCTATCAGCATGGGGATTGCTTTGGCCTTGATAGAGGGCTCAGAATAGAGAGACCAGCTCATCCTGCTTTACCCCCTCAGCCTCAGACAAACTAAACAAGAGGTTACCCTTGCTCAGGACCGCCCAGGGGCCACAGACCCAAGCTTTGGAATCCAACTGGGATCCAGGCTCCCTTCCTTCCTGGGGGGTGTGAGCCTGGGAAAAGGAAGGCCCCTCTGAGCTGGGGGGGGGGGTGCCTCCCTGCCCCACCCAGGGACCTGTGATTCCGCCCCAGGCTGCCTTAACAGGTTGGAGTCACAAGGTCTACACCCAGGAGACACCAGGCCTGCCCAGTTCCTGCTCCTCAGGGAACGCTGGTTGGGTAGGGAGCCCCAAGCCCTCCTTAAAGAGACAGGCCCAGGCCACAGCCAAGCCCTGCATATTTAACAGGCAGCTCTGGTGAGCCATGAATCAGCATCCCAGGGGCCCTCTGGGCGTCACAGAAGCACTTTCTCAGTCGGGCCCCTCCTGCAGCCACTGGGGTGGGTGGGGGTGGGACAAGGATGTCTGCAAGGAGGGGCCTGTTGGGCCCCCAAGGCTACTCCCCATCCGGCTGCAGGGCCTCCTTAGGGATTGAAGGGTCCCAGGCAGGACTTCCAGGAGACCCGCAGAAGGGCTGCAGTGGGAAGCGTGGGGGCTCTCTGATTCCAAGGCCCATCCTCCTGCTTCTCGGTGATGGATGAGGACCCGAGCTTCTCCTGGCCTCAGCGCCCCTGGAGCAATGGCATCTGGCCTCTGACCCCTCTGGCCCCTTCCAGCCTTGCTAAGATTCTCTAACTGAAACCAGACTTCCGGATTCCCAGTGAGGGTTGGATAAATGCTGGGCTTTCTGGTCCCTGGGCCTCAACACGGTCTGATACACAGTAGGTGCTGAGAAACACAGAATAGAAAGATGAATGGGTGATGGATGCATGGATGGGCAAATGGATGGGTGGATGGATGGGCAGATGGGTGGATGGGCAGGTGGATGGATAGATGGATGGATGGATGGATGGATAGAGAGGGGGACCCTTGGGCCAGTGGGCTACTCAGTGCCCACAAGGGGCAAGCCACTGGGTGAATGAATATTTGACTCCTCCCTTGCTCTTAGCTTCACATCCATTCCACCCTCAGGGCCATCCATTTGACCTTTAATTTCTCTCCATCTCCCCTGCTACCTCCTGGCTGAGGCCACTACCCTCTTTAGCCTGAATAACCATAGCACCCTTCTCACTGTTGCCCCCTTCACCCCCTTTCAGATCATTCTCCAAGAGCAAGAGGAGCCAGGATGTAAATTATCTCCCACCTCCCCCTGCCTCAAACCTCCCCCTGGCCCTCCTTACCCTGGTCCACAGGCCTCACATGATCGAGCCCCCAGTTACCTTTGGACCTCACTTCCTGCCCCCCACGCACCTCCGACCTCTCCATGCTCTTTCACAATGACTGGCCTCTAGTTTCCTCACATGCATCATGCTCCTGCCCAGCCCCAGCCCCCTAACCAATACACCTACACTTCACACTCTTACCTCCTACTCCCTTCCAGACCTCAGCTCGGCGGCTGCTTCCTTAAGGAGGCCCTCCTTGACCCCAGCCTGTGCCAGGCACTCCCACTGTCCACCCCACGGCACCCGGACTTTGATTTCCCAGCTCTTCTTATAGCTGCTGGTGTGTGCTTGTGAGACTAATAACGTGTGTCGTCAGTGGACCCGCGTGAGTGGGGCCCTGTTTGTCTCATTCCCTCCTGGGGCCCCTGCACCCAGCACAGGGGCCGACACTTAGTGAAGACTCACTGAGCATTTGCTGAACGAATGAAGAAACAGAGGGAAGGATGGATGGGAGGATGCCAGGTGGACGGATAGGAGCAGAGTACGGAGCCAGAAGGTAAAGGATGAAGTGACAGCTGTTTAGACAGGGTGGTTGGGGGGAGCCCAGGGAGCCTGGGTAAGGAGGTGGCATTTGAGAAGGATCACAAAAGCAGGGGAGTATCTAAGCAGGGAAGAGCTTAGGCACCCCCGATGGGAGGCTGGCACCCCCCAGGTACACTGACAGGCCAGGGGAGAGGGCGAGAGGGAGCACAGGGCTGGGAAGGGCGGGGAGGGGCCAGGCAGAGCCTGTGGACCCTGGAGTGTGTCCCAAGTGAGACAAGAGGAGCCTTCCGCACTCTGAACAGAGCTCCGTGCATTTGTCCCCACCGCTCTCCGAGTGGAAGGCACACTCGGTGAGAGCAGGCCCTGGGCCACCTTGTTGGCTGCTCCCAGTACAGGTGGGTTGGGGGAGCCCTGGCGTAGTCTTTGTTCAGGGATCTGAGGGGACATCAACTGTCCCTCCCCCTGATACAGCCCGTTTTCCACCCAGTCAGGTCACGTCTTCCCTCTGCTTAGAACCCTCCCGTGGCTTCCGGATCACTCGGAGTACAGCCGAAGGCTTGGCAGTGGCCCACGGGCCCCCCAGCAGGGTTCTTCCACTGGGCACCAATGACGTCCAGGGCCCAGGCGTTCTCTGCTTTAGGGCGCTCCGTGCGCTGTGGGAGATCAGCAGCACCCTGCCCCCAGTGCGGCACCCCCAAATCTCCAGACGCTGTCTGTCTCTGGGGGACGGGGGGCAAACTCTTCCCTGCTGGGGTTCGAGATTTGCTTCGTTCCCCCATCCCACCCTGTCCTGGACCTCCTGAAAATCATGCCTCCCTACCCCAGCCTTCTTTTCTTTTTTTAAATTTTTAAATGTTTATTTATTTTGAGAGCGAGAGAGAGAGAGAGAGAGAGAGCACGCATGTGTGCAAGTGAATAGGGAGGGGCAGAGAGAGAGAGAGAGGGAGAGAGAATCCCAAGCAGGCTCCGCACTGTCAGCACAGAGCCCACCGCGGAGCTGGATTCCACGAACCGTGAGATTATGACCAGAGTCGAAATCGAGTCAGACGCCCAGCCGACTGAGCCACCCAGGCGCCCCCCCAGCCTTATTTTCTCCATAGCTCTTGCTAGCGTTCAACATTTCTCTTGTTCTGGGGCGCCTGGGTGGCTCAGTCGGTTAAGTGTCTGACTTCAGCTCAGGTCATAATCTCACGGCTCGTGAGTTCGAGCCCCGTGACAGCCTCTGTGCTGTCGGCTCAGAGCCTGGAGCCTGCTTCGGATTCTGTCTCGCCCTCTCTCTGCCCCTCCCCCGCTCGTGCTTTGTCTCTCTCAGTCTCTCAGAAATAAATAAATGTTAACAAAAATTAAAAAACAAAAAAAAAACATTTCTCTTGTTCCCTCGTGTGTGTAGCTGGTGGGACCTGCCACCTGGATTGAGCTCCATGAGGATGGGTGCTGGCTTGGGGCCCCCAGGGCCCAGCACGAGGTGTTCTATATGTTTGTTGAGTAGATGCCTGAATTCAGAGCATCATCTCCTGTTTTAGGGGTGAGAAAACTGTATCAGAAAACAAAACAAAACGGGATCAGAGAGGTTCGGTGAGTTACTTGTGGTCACTCAGCTAAGTCTGTGATGCCAAGACAACATAGGGCCTCTGCCTCCAAATTCAGGATCGTTTTGCTCTGTGTGTACCTTTGAGGCCTGGGACAGGGTAGGCAATGCAGTGGGGGGCCAGGGTCGCTGAGTCCCAGGAAACAGGATTGTCCCGGGGCTCGAACCCACGACCACCTGGCTAGGAAGCCCACATGTGATCTCCCCACTAGGTGTCATAGTGTGGGGCTGACGGAAAGGGGGCATTTCTGGGGGATGGATGATTAATTCATCCTAATTGACAAGGTTTTATTGAATTCCTAAAAGGCCCCAGGCTGGACATTTCAGAAAATACAGTTGCAGCGGCTCCCTGGGAAACGTCCTCCAATATCAGGCGAGCGAGCAGATGCACTTTAAGATAAAAGTTTGTTGCGTTTACCCAGTAAACATTCAAGTTTGGGGTGGGGGAGGTGGTGTTCAGAAGGGGGTGTGATTTCCTGAAGAAGGGAATGCGCTTTTCATAAATTACCGGGAGGAAAATTGTATGTGTCGGAATAAACTCTGTCCAGAAATATAGCAGGGCTGCCTGATAGTTAATAATTCAGAGCTGTTCCCCAGCACGATGCAGGATTTTAAAAATATTTCCTTGGGATCGTTGTTTAAAAATACTGTTAATGGCTGGGAACCTTCTCATTGCATTAGATGGTCATGATGGGCCGGCCTGGGTGGGGTTCCCGGGGGGCAAAGGACAGAGTAGCATCAGCATCGATGCATGGCGGTGTGCGAGTAAGGCTGGGCTCCCCTGGGAAAGCGCCACGGACACCCTCTCATCTTCCTCACAGTCCCTCACAGGATGGGACGGGAAGACGCTGGGGCTCAGAGAGGGCAAGAGGCCAGCCGCAGACCACACAGCTAGGAAATGGAGGAGGGGCTCTGATGAGAACTTGGGTTGGGGTGATGGAATTGCGATTGGGCAGCGATTTGCCTTCTCTGTGCTTCAGTTTCCTCATCTGTAAAATGGGGAGGTTGATTCACCAGACAACACATAGTTATGGAGTCCTCGTTAAAACTGAAGTGTTTGGGGGCTTTGTTCCTCGGTAGCTCAGTCGGTTAAGCGTCCAACTCTTGATTTCAGCTCAGGCTGTGATCTCACGGGCCCGTGAATGTGTTGTGACAGCCAGGAGCCTGCTTGGGATTCTCTCTGTCCCCCACTCTCCGCCCCTCCCCCACTCACATGCATTTGTTCTCTCTCTTTCTCTCTCCAAGTAAATAAATAAACTTTATTTAAAAAAAAATCCAAGTGTTGGGGTGCCTGTCTGGCTCAGTCGGTGAAGCGTGTGCCCCTTGATCTCGGGGTTGTGAGTTCGAGGTCAACACTGGGTGTAAAGGTTACTTAAAAATAAAATCTTAGAAAAAAATTGCAAGTGTTGAAAGGTGTTTGACCAAGACAGACCCAGCAGTCAGGTGGAAGAGTCGGATGAAGTCGTTACATCCCATCACAAATGCTGATCGATTCTGTCAAGAAAAATAAAGGAGAATAAAGGGACAGGGCGGGGAATGGATGGTTTAGTTAGGATAATCAGGGAGAGGTCTCCGGCCGGTGCTGAGTAGAGACCCGAAAAAAGAGAGAGCCGAGAGAATTTGTGGAGGCAGACGGCAGATAGAACAGCAAGCGCAGGGGCGCCTGGGTGGCTCAGTCGGTTGAGCGGCTGACTCTGGCTCAGGTCATGATCTTGCAGTTTGTGAGTTTGAGCCCCGCGTCGGGCTCTGTGCTGACAGCTCAGAGCCTGGAGCCTGCTTCTGATTCTGTGTCTCCCTCTCTCTCTCTCTCTCTCTCTCTCTCTGCTCCTCCCCTGCTTGCACTGTGTCTGCCTATCTCTCTCAAAGATATAAACATTAAAAAACACACACACACAAGAACAGCAAGTGCAAAGGCCCTGGGGTGGAACTGTGCCTGTCATATTGGAGGAACAGTGAGAGGGCCACGTTGGCTGGGGCAGAGCGAGCCAGTGGGAGAGAGAGGGAGGTGAGTTCAGAGATGCCGGCGGTGGCCAGGTCAGAGAGCACCCTGTGGAAGTCTGGATTTTATTCTGAGAACGTTAGGGATCCACCAGAGGGGTGGTTTGCAGGGGGGCGACCAGCCATTCTGTTTGTTTGTAAAAGTCCTCTGTAAATCCTCCAGATTGATCGTCAAGTGGAAAAAAGCACGGGGCAGAACCATGTGCACGGTCTGCTACTGTCTGCTTAAACGAGAGAGAGATAAAGGTATGCATTGGCTCGTATATGCATAAAATCATCTCGGGCGTGATAGATGAAAATAGGAAACGGCGCCTGGCTCTGGGGCGGAGTTCTGGCTGGCTGCGCCAGGTGGGAGGGACACTTTCTTTTTTCTACATTCGCTCTTGCACCTTTCAAATTTGGAGCCATGCAAATTTGTCACCTATTCAAAAAATACTTTTTTGGAAGTGAAAGAAAGAAGATAAAAGAAAGGTCCCTCTGGCTGCCATGTGGATAATAGATGTTAGATGTGCCCAGATGGTGGTGGCTGAGGGAGCAGGCCAGGTGGGGCCCCTTGGTCAGCATTTTTTTGCTCCACTTTACAGTGAGGACTCTGGGGCTCAGAGAGGGCAGGCGCTGAGGCCCAGACGCACGGCGAGGAAATGGAAGATGGCCCCGGATGAGATCCCATGCCTCGGATTCCTGGGATTCCTCGCTGTCTCCTTCTGTCCTCTGCTTTTGGATCACCTGCCCTGCTGTCCTCCCCAAGGCCCGGCGTGAGGGTTTTGGTGCCCAGGCCCTGCGCCGATGGTAACCTTGCCCGACCTACGTGCCCATAAATGTTTGCTGAGCGATGAACTCTGTCTCTCATTCCTTCGCTCCTTCATTCACTCGACGATTGGATTGTATCGAGTGCCTTCTCTATGCCACAGGCAGTGTGCTAGGCCCTGGGGTTCAGCCGTGAGCAGGACAGGCCCTCACCTTGGCGGCGTTCGCATTCCGGGGGCCCGGGTGTGGGGAGGCGGCAGGCCGCTGCACGGTAACCGAAGTGTGTATGATATGAGCACTAGGAAGAAGACAACTAGAGAGAGCAGGGGGGTAACAAGTGAGAAGGCAGGCACCTTGAGATGCTCACAAGGGCTCCTCTGGGGAGGGGGCATTAGAGCAGAGGCTTCAGGGGCATGCAGGGGTGTGTGGGGCTCTCGGCGAAGAGCACTGGGGGCAGAGGGAACCAACCCTAAGTGCAGATGCGTCACAGGCCTGCGGGGCTCGATTACTCCAGGAAAACAGAGTCATTCCAGAGGCTGCTGCTAGGGACCCGACACGCTCCAAAGGAATTTTGCAGCGAATGGAGCCGCCCCCTCAGTACCGTTTGCGGGACGGGGCTTGGGTGGCCTCAGCCACCCGGGCTGCCTTGTAAGAGATCCTGGGAGAAGGAAATCCCAGAGTGGTGAGGCCAGAAGGGACCGGCCCATCCCCTGGGGACTCTGGGCTGGGCTGGAGAGGACCGGTCATGTAGACAGAAGTCAGAGAGCGTTGCTGGGGACCCAGCTGTCTGCCTTGTCACAGAAGGGCAGGGCTACCCATGAGGAAGGGCTCCAGAAGGCCGGCGACCCTTAGCGCCAAGATCAGCAGTGTGACCGCCACCGATGGAGACTGACCTGGGCAGCTCGGGCTCTGCTCGGAGGAAGGGAGGGGCTGGAGGCTGCTGGCACCACCTCCCCCCCCCCCCCCGCCCGGCCACCTCCGTGTCCCTTCCCACCGCAGTCCTGGCCTCCGGTGCTGTCGCCATCTGGGCTCCACGGCTGGCCAGGCGTGCCCTGCTCTGGGTGCCCATCTGGACGCCAAGCTGATAGCACATCCGGCTCAAGCAGGGCCTCTAACGGGCAATCTGCCCCAGGTTCATCAGGCTTCCAGTGATTCTGCGTTGCCTTGCATTTGGCCCATCTCTTCTTCCCCGCGTTGGTCGTACTGCTGGGGAAGGGGAGGGGCCACAGGGGCTCACACTTCCTGTCTGCTCTGTGCAGGGGCCATCCTCCCGGTCCGTCTTATACAAACCGCCCTTTACAGGTGTGGAAAGTGAGGCTCAGAGAAGAGGGTGGTTTGTCCAAGGCCACCTGGGTGTTCAAAAGCCAAGCCAGGATTTCAGCCTCGGACTATTGGATCCCAGACCAGCACTTTCCACCAAGTCCCAATTCTCCGCTGGCAGCAGGCACCCCGAAAGGGCTTGGGGTGTGGTCAGGGGGTTGACAAAGCCACACCGTCCTCCCAGGTTCTGGGCCAGGGAAGGCCCCGGGCCACGGCTTCTCTGGGGAAGCCAGCCAGCCAGCGGGCTGTGTGGGAACATGCCCCCTCCTCCCCGCGGAGCAGCCGTGACCTGGGCTCGGGTGACAGCACCTGCAGCTCGAGCCACCGCCTGCTCGGCCTCCCAGCTACAATAGTCCCAGAGCATCGGGCAGGCGGGCCAAGGGCTTCAGTTCACTGGCCCGGCCTTGGGAAGCCCGAAGAGGGAGGTCAGGAATGCCGCTGCTGGGCTTCCAGAGACGTCTCCAATTTCTGTAGGTCTAGCAACGTCTGGAAGGGACCCAGGGCAGTCCGACCCCTGCCCAGACCCCCTCCCAAAGGCTGGCTCCCACGGGCACCCTCAAGGCTCACTGCCACCAAGAATGGTGCCTTGTGCTCTCGGCTTGTTAAGGGCCTTGGAGACTCTGGGGAAAACCCACAGTGGTGGCCCTGTGCCTGAAATGCCACCATCAGCCAGCATCACCCTGGGTTAAGAAATGCCTTGTCCCAGCCACCTTTAAAGAAAAAAGCCGCCTGTAATCTCACAAGGGAGAAAAGGCCAACTCTTGTATGTATCAGTGAAATAATCACCAGTCAGAGGGGAGGAAAGAGCACCAACTTCCTGTTAGGCTCATTAGACTTGAACTCTAGCTGTGAGCCAGGCCTCCGTGCCCGCGGCCTCTCTCGGCTCACCCGGCCTCACCTCTGCCCTTTGGCCTCCCTCAGAGGCCTCCCCTTGTCCCGCCCAGGGTCCCTGTGGATCAAGACGTCGGCATCTCTCACTTGCACCGCTGTAGCAGTCTCTCCGCTGCTCTCCGTGGCTCCATCCTCCCTCCGCAGAGGCCACGAGTCCTCCTTCTCAAACGCAGCTCCGGCCCTCTCTCTCCCCACCTCAAAGCCTCACCGTAACTCTCCGGAAGCCCAGAACGGGGTCCTGACATTAGCTTGGCCTTCAGGGCCTTTTATGGCCCAGTCAGAATCATCAGTCCAACCCCATCCCTGAATGTTGGAGGTAATGGAGTCTCTGCTGTGTGACCTTGAACAAGTTCCTTGACTTATCTGAACCTCGATTCTTTACTCTGAAAGGTGAGATAGGCCTCTGCTGCGAAGAGAGCAGGGTTTAAATTGTGTGATTCCGGTGAGCTCATGCCTCTAGCCCTGGGCCAGACGTACAGTCAGGGCTCCATAAAGGTAGCTGTCCTTAATTATCACTGGTCCTATGGAAATACTAAAAAATCTCCCACTGCGCTGTGCTGTTTCCTGTGTTTGAACCTGTGCAGGGGCTGGGACCTCTGCCTTGGCAACATAGCGAACTCCTATTGATCCTTCAACACCCCTCTCAGAAAGTGCCCTGACTGGTGTCGGCTCTCCTTTCTTAGGACTCCTCCATATTGCCCAGACAGCTGATCTGGAATTTTCCCTTTCCTTGTTGGTCCTCCCCCGTATGACTGTGTGCTCCCAGGGTGGCAGGTGACAAGTGACTGGACCAAACCATCAAGGAAGGGCTGGGGTGACTGGGAGGGGGAGAGGTGGAGGGAGAGGGCTTCTGGGGTTGGCCACTGCAAACAAAACTTCCATTCACTCAATCGCGCATGCATTCATTCATTCATTCATTTAACGAATATATATTGACCTCCTTCTCTGACTAAAGCCACTCGCTGACTTTCTACAGCTTCTAGAATCACATCTCCAAACTCTCCTCCATGGCCCACAAAGCCCTGGAGAGCCAACCCCGTGTGACCTCACCGACCTTAGTCTCCCTGTCCCTCTCTGCTCAGAACTCTGGCCCCCCTTCGTTTCCTCAAGTAAGGCCATGTTCTAGAATGTCCTCTTCCTGACCCTTTCCAGGCTGGCCCCCTGGAGAGGCCCTCCCTGCTCACTCTGTGTAAACGGGGTCTCAGCCCTGCTCGGCGCGCCCCATCTCGGCCCCGTGTCTGTCTCCTTCCTCACACTCACAGCCCACACCCCAGACACACTTGTGGGATTAGGCGATTAGCACCCGCCTCCTCACTAGGCTGTGAACTCCCCACTTCCCAGCCCGCTTAGCCTCTCCAGTGCCTGCCGGGGGGACCTCGCCTTCAGAGAGCTGCCTGGAGAGCCCCGGCGGGCCAGAGCCGAAAGGGGCTTTGGTGAGAGTGTAGGTCCACCTCCTCGCGTTGCAACAATAATAAAAATAATCATAATTCCAACAATAACAACAGCTAACACTTCCCACGTGCCAGGCGCTGCTCTTTCCATGCAGTGTTTTCTTTCATCGGTGCAACAATCCCATAAGGGAAGGTTCATTACATCCCCCACTTTACAGAGGGGAACACTGAGGCTGGGAGAGGTTGACTCGCATCCCCTGCGCCCCATTCCCAGCCCAGACCAGAGTCTGCACTCTCACTGACCATTGGGCTACACTGCCAGGTGACAGGTGACTGGGGAATAGCCACAACAAATACCACAGCACTGGCAGGGCAGTGATGAGACTGAACGGGCTTGAGACTGTATTTTTAGCTGTGTGACCTTAGCCAGGCCACCTAGCCTCTCTGGCCTCAGCTTCCCCATCTGTAAAATGGAGGTAAATGCTTTCCCCTTCATCCGAGCAAACGTTCTCAGGAGGGAGGCCTACAGGGCCTTAGCTGTTGAGTGGAGGGGCCTGGACGCCATGAGGACAGGATTCTGGGGGTCCTGAAACGCTGCCTCTGGGCCCAAGGCCTCCCCCCCAGGCAACCCGACACTCAGAGCCAGTCCTGCCCCAGGCGGCTCTATGCCTGGCTCCAGCAGGACCCTGCCAGGGCGGCGTGCGTAGTCATAAACACCCTTCCCACAGAGCCCCCGGTGACTGCGCGCTCCCCTCTGGAAAGGGGCGATGACACTGGGGGTGATTACACCCAGGGGTCCTGGGAGAGCAGCGGGCAGCCGACATGCCCCGAGTCGAGCCCGGAGCCACAGGGACCCCAAGCGCCCCCAGCGCTGGCACCTGCCTCCCTTGCCCCATGGGTCCTGGCAGCGAGAACGGGGCGGCTGCTGGAGCCTCCCCTGGGCCGTGCCAACCTCCCTGTGCCCAGACAAAGCCCCCTCCCCCTGGCCTCCGGGGAGGGGCGGGCGGGGAGAGGGAGCCGACAAAGGCAGCCAGTGGGGCTGCGCCTGGGGCTCCTGCGACCCCCTCCCTGACCTGCCCAGAGCGCCCACACCCCCTCCTGCCACTCGGCCGCTCGGCTGGGGCGCCCGGCACCGTTGCTATGGCGGCGGCTCTGGGGAAGCTGCAGCTGGGTAATTATTGCGAACATCTATCCTGCCTCCTGCCCGCCCGGGGGAGCAGGGGAGCGAGCAGCCAGGGCCAGGGCAGCCCCTCCTCGCCCGCCGGGTGGCCGCACCCTGGCCTGGCACGGCGCCACCGGAGGTATGCGTGGGTGGGGGGGGCGTGCAGGCAGCGGGGCGGGCTCCAGCGGGGGCCCGCGGGGCTGGCCAGGAGGCCCCCCAGTTTCGCCCCTGCCCCCCACCTCTGGCCCACCCTTGGAGCTGACCAACCAGCCCGGAACTTGTTTTTTCTAACTATAAACACACACCACACACAAAACCAGCCAGAGAGCCTCCTTTGTTCAAACAGAATCTTCCCGTGGCCTTTTTTGGGGGCGGTGGGAGCCAACGGCGCCTGGTCTGGGCCACGGCCTCTTACACGGGGACTGTCCCCCTAGATGGGGAGGTCCCCCTGGGGCCCCACTGTGGGCTCTGCCGCCTTCTCTGGCCCAGAAGCTCACCCTGGCCCCGGCGTCTAAATATAGCTCAGCCTGGCCGAGCCCGAAGTCACACACACTCCCAAGTGCCTGGGGTGGCCACGCGCAGGACAGCGAGTGACGCCCACGGGTTTGGGTATCAGACAAGTATTTCAGGAGCCAGACTGGGGGCTCAGAGCCCCCGTCACGAAGCAGGTGTGCCTTTGCCTCCGGGGCTCACGGACCCCTTGGAGAGACTTGCATCTGTGACACAGAGAGCACACTCTGTCAAGGGGACACAGCCGGGTCCCCTCACGCACCGAGGCAGGATGGGAAGAGGGCCCAGAGGGAGGCTTGATGCCGTGAGGAGATGTCAGGTTTGAGGGCAGGGGTGGGGCCCGCGCAGAGGGAGAGGGAGCGGGCGCTGTCTGCACCTGGCACAGCCTCTTGTGGGCAGGGGTGTGGGGCGCACCTCAGTCAGGACACAGGGCCCAGGAGCAGCGGGAGTCCCCTCGAGCCGGCCGGGGGCAGCAGGCTCCAGAGCGCAGGGACACTCCTCCTCTCCTTCGGCCCCTGCTGCCCCTTGGGGCTCTGCATAGGCTGGGACACTTGGCAGAGGGCACTCAGCAGGAGGGATCTGCCTGAGCCCTTGATTTCCAAAGGTCTCTGGCGGCAAGAGAGGAAACGGAGGGGCCATGAGGGCGGTGTGGAAGCCGGCCGGGGCCGCAGGTAAGGCAAGGACCCCAGGGGTAACAGGTTAGGGGAAAAAGGAAGACTAGATGGACTTGGGGGCTGAGAGGGAGGAAGGGCTTGGTCTGTGTCTCTGGGTTTATCCAGGGGTTTGGGCTGCCTGCGCATTCCCCCCCCACACACACCGCACCTGGGTCATCTAGGTGCTGACCAGGGCCCTGCATGGGGGGTGGACGTTCTAAAATAAGAGGCAAAATGGTGGTTGAAAGAGAGCCCAGCCCTGGCATGCCGGCACGTGTCGGGGCCCTGGGGAGAAGGTCATCTGCTCCATCACCACAGATGGAGGGAAAGCGGCCTGGGCTCCAGCACAGCCTTCTGGGAAGGGGCCGTCCGGTCCTGATGGCCTTTGGACCTCACACTTACAGTCACGGCAATAAATCTTCCCAATGGGCCAAGTTTTCCATCTGCAAAGCTCTTCCCCATCCGGCATCTTACACTGGCTTGGAACAGCCCTGGGCGGGAGGAGCAGCCATTGCAGACGTCCACAGACCGAGGCCCGGAGCGGCGACCCGTCCTGCCCAGGGGGGGAAGGAGGGAGGGATTGTGAGGCCAAGGGCCCGCTGAGTGGTGGGTACCGGGCACACTCACTCAGGCTGCAGCTAGAAAGTGTCAGGGGCGGAGCTTGAACTCGAGGCCGGCTGCCTGGTCTGGGGTGGCAGGGCTCTGAGGCGGGGCCACGCTCCACTCTGCGACTGCACGTCTTCTGAGGCGAGAAGCCAGAGGAGCAGGGGCCCAGGACAAGCATAAACACCCCTAGCAATTATCCAGTCTGACAGTGACCACTCCTATCTTACACGTGGGGAAACCGAGGCTCTGGCCAGGACGGGACCGGAAGAGCCCTGCTGTTTCCCAGGTCGTGGAGTGGCTGGAACCCGGTGGGTACGTCCCATGTGTCCCCAGAGCTCTGCGGGGTCCAGCCATCCAACAGCGCTTGCGTTTGGAATGTGGGAGAAGGAACTCCGGATGTGAATTCAGAAGAGAGGGTTCTGGGCCAGCCTTGCAGCCAATGGCAGCCCTGGGGGTCGCAGGCCACTGGGTTAAGACGGCTGGGGTCAGGAGGGCTGAGGAAGGGCACACCACAGCCAGCACCGGCCTCTTCAGAAATCCAGATGGCGGGAGGGGCCCTGAGGGTGCGGTCGGGCGCCCCACTCCCTCATCCCTCCGTCCGCCTTCCTCCCTCCCTCCTCCGTGTCCCTCTCCTCCTCCTCCGGGAGGGCAGTTCCAGGGCTGGGCATACCGGGGTGAGTCCGCAGCGCTGATCCTGCCCCCTTGGCGCTCCGCAGTCACTCTCCTCGTCTACAAAACGGATGTCATGGCGGCCACGTCCCGGAGTTGTTGGAAGAGGGCGCTGACACGTGTGGAAAGCGGAGTGACGGCAGCTGTGTGAGTGCTGGCCCTGTCACCGACTGTAGATGGTAATGGCGGTGGTGGTGAGCTGCAAGGCTGCTCCCTGCCTGGCATTCACGGCGGGCGGGGCAGGGCCCCCACCTTGCTGCTTTGCGTCTCCCACCCAGAGCCAGACCAGGCCTTTCTACCATCACCATGCCAGGTTCCCCCCAACTCGGGCTTTTGTTCAGGCTGTTCCACCCACCTGGAAGGCGCTTCCCTCCCTCCACAAATCCCACCAGTCTCTTCAGATCCTTTTCCTCACCAACACACACACACACACACACACACACACACACACCCTTCTCCAGCCTTCATTTATCTTGGGGCCCCCAGGGAGTCAGTACTACCTTCTAGCACACAGTTTAAGCTCCTTGCCGTTACAGGACCTGGGCTTTGGGGCTGTATAGGCCTGAGTTCAAATCCTGCTTCCCCTCCCTCCAAGCCTCGGCTCCCTCACGTACAAGGTGGGGGCACTTAGAACACCCGGTGCATGGTGTATGCCTCAGGCTTGGCATGGGGCCCAGGGCCCTGCAGGGACTTCGTGAGGAAGAGGCCATGATTATGGTTGTATCTCTTTTGGTTCCCTCTGTGCTTTCCGCCTCCCAGGCTGCCCTTCTTTGTCCCACACTGCCTGTGTGGCAGGAAGCCTTGGGAAAAAGAGCTCCCCACAGGGGCAGGGCCTTCACCAAACTTCCTCTTCCTTTAGATATGGGAGAAATTTGGGGACTGGGAGATTCCTCCTTTCGCCCTGAAATCACCCCCCGGCAGGAGGTCACTCACTAGCAGGACAAACCAAGATGGCTGGAAAGTTCCCTGTAATCCAATCGGTTTCAAAGCCATCCCAGTGGAGTGACGGGAGGCTTGGGAGGTAAGGGTTATGCTGGGGAGAGATGGTCTGATACAAAACCGTGACACACCGGGCCGCTGAGTGCTGGTGACAGCTGCAGAAACAGGCGGTCTATGCCCTCGTGTGGGAGTGTGGCTTACCTCTCGGGCTTCCCCGGGCTGCAATTTTTTAGTACTTAGCACAAATGGGGTACCCAGTCTCTTCAGTAGTGCCGGGAGGTTAGCCAGGTACCTATCCCAGAGAAATTGCTCCGTGCACGACGAGACCTGCCCAGGGCCGTTTGTGGGAGCAAAACGATAGAAATCATTTAAATGTTCAATAGGGGACTGGACAAGAAATGAAGGGCCAGCTCACATGGTGGAATACTGCTCAGCTGTTAAAAAGCAGGTGGTTGTGTATGTACGGACCCCAAACAATGCCCATGATACATTTAGTGAAAAATAAGGCACCTTGCAGAACAGAACGTGCAGAATGTTACCATCTGTGTGAGAAGCACACACGCAGCTACATCCATAGTTATAGATACAGTTGGTGCAGGCAGAGATTAAGGTATAGGGGCACATACAGATGGAAGCGTGTGGACAGACGGATAGATACAGATACATACACAAGAGAGCAAAACGTTCAAGGGCACACCCGCTAACAGACAGTAACGTTTGAGGGGAATGAGACTCGGGAAATGCAGGGGGAATTACTAGGTTTTTATTTGCTACATTTTGTAATTGAGATACTACAATGAGAACGTCTCCCCGAAATATGTGCGAAACACTAAAAATTAAAGAAAAGAGCCTGGCCATGCATCAGGCAGCTCGACGCAGGCTAGGCGGGAATCTCACGGGAGGCTGGTCCTTGGGGGTCGGCCCGCTGGGTAGTCTCAGGCTGAGCCTGGGGCCCCTTCCTCAACCAGCTGGGGCTCTTTCTCCCCAAGGCCAGAAGCAGAGAGAACCAGCTTCGGTGCTCGAGCAGCCCATGCAGGTTTCCTGGTCTGGGAAGTCTGGAAGTATGGGAAAGCTGAAGCATTTACCCTGCAAGATGGGCCAGCCCCCACCCCCATATGCAGGGAGAGCCCCCGGAACGTGGCAGACGGCCACCTTGGACACGCAGGCACGGAAGTGGGTGAGGGGCCCCGGGCCTGCAGGCAGGATGCCTCATGGTGCCCACATGTGTGTTCCCGGATGAACACTGTGCCCCTGGCTTACCCAGACCCACGGCCAATGAGGCCGCAGGTGGGAGAGGAGAGAAAGCCATTCAGGCACTTCCTGGGTGCTGGACCCTGAGCTAGGCGCTTTTCCTACAAAGGTGTACCTTTGGCCTTTTAATTGTTTAGAATCGCTCTTTTTTGTTTTAATTTTGGGGAGAAGTTGAGGAGGGTTTTCAACCTGATGATGACAACAAAAGGTTAAAAGAATTCCAACAGTGCAAGCGGATATATAGTGAAACGCAGATCTCTTCCCCACCTTCTCTCCCCAGCCACCCAGCTCTCTCCCCAAGGGAATCCATGCGCGCGTGAGCACACGGGTGTCTAGTCACACCCCTCCTCTGACACTAGTGGAAGGTCGCCACACGAAACGTTCCGTACCTTGCTCTTTTCACTAAAAATATGTTATCTTCGAGCTTCTTCCATTGCAGTACACGCAAGCTGCCTCATTCTTTTTCATGACTGGATTTCCATGGCACATGGAAGTCTTTAATATTCATGTAATCGATCTAGAATTCTGCTCCCATGGTCTTCTGCCGCTCTCCTGTGCTCACTTCTGTTGTGCACCACAGCCCCGGGAGGCAGGCGGTTCCCCATGTCACAGATGAGGGAACTAGGGTGACCGACCGTCCCCGTTCACCTGGGACTGTCCGAGTTTCAGCATGGAGAGCCCCACATCTGGGGGAAATCCTCATTCCTAGGCAAACCAAGACAGTTTTTCACTCTAAAGGAAACTGAGGTTCAGACGGGGTAGGGACATTCTCCAAGACCTCGTGGTTGGTCAGCACAGACTACCTGATGATGACACCCCAGGAGGGTGACAGCATCTCCTGCTCAGGAAGGGCTTCCTCCATGCCAGCACCTCCTCTGGTCTCACCACAGCCTGGGAGGGAGACTGCAGGCCATCAGGAACGGGACCCATGGCTGCCAAACCTGGGCTCCATGTACGTGACCGTGATGGTCAGCTCCAACCCAGCCTCTGATCCTGGGCCCAGAACAGACACTCAATGGGTGTTTGTTAAGCGAGAAAGAAAATGAATGAATGAATGAATGAAGTACTCACATTTGTTATTCACATTTTATTTATTTATAATGTTTATTTATTTTTGAGACAGAGAGAAACAGAGTGCGAACAAGGGAGGGGCAGAGAGAGAGGGAGACACAGAATCCGAAACAGGCTCCAGGCTCTGAGCTGTCGGAACAGAACCCGATGCGGGGCTCAAACCCATGAACCGTGAGATCATGACCTGAGCTGAAGTTGGACGACTTCAGTTGGAAGTTAACCGACTGAGCCACCCAGGCGCCCCTTGTTATTCACATTTTACAGATGGAAAAACTGAGGCACAGAGAAGCTAAGTCCCTGACTCAGAGTCACATAGCTTGTAAGGATCAGGGTCAGGATTTGAATCCTTGTGGAGGCTCCAGAGCCCATGAAACTCTTCCCTCTTCTGGAATGTTCTTGTCCACATTACCCTGCATTAGTGCCCCCTGCCTCTGACTCCTCAGGTCAGTCCCTAGTTCACTCCCTCCTTTGCTGCCCTGCACTGCCCAGGCCCCTACTTCCTTTCTCAAGGATCTGCCCTTCCCTGCTCCTTGCTCCCGGCTCAGGGGCCCCACTCTGCACCCCACTCTGTCCCCCTGGACTGGATGCTCGCCTGAAGTCCAATGTCTGAGCTTCAGCCTCCCCCATGGACTTTGTTTCATTTGTTCAATTCATTTGTCCAACTCTCCATTCCTTTGCTCAACAAACATTTACTGAAACTGAAATGAGCCAGCTCAACCCCCGGTACTGGAAATTCAGAGATGAATCAAGCCTGGGCCTTGTCCTCAGGGGACAAGGAAAACCAGACAAAGAAACAGCACTTGTAACCCAGGGAGAAAGCAATCAGGTGGAGGTGGCCCCAGGCACAGCCGCAGAGGGAGTGGTGGTGGGGAGCTCCCAGCCTGGGGGTTCTGGGAAAGCTCCTTGGAGAAGCTTATGCCAGAGTCTGGAAAAATGAGGAAGAGTTAGCAAGACAGAGAGAATGGGGTAAAGCTTGGGGGGGCGGGGGGGGGGCGGGAGCATTGTAACACCCAGACAAACCGGCCTGGAGGTAGGCGAGACCAAGAGTCATTCAGAAAGTGCAAGTTGTCCCTTACAGCTGCGGCCCAGGCTGTCCTCAGGTGGGAACACGTGGCCTTGGGAGCCCCACCCCTTCTCCTGGTTACCCAGCCAGCTCTGCGCTGAGCAGGGTTTCCAAGAATCTCATGTCTAGGAACTGATCAGAAAAAAAAAAAAAAATCAGCGATGTGGACATGGAATTATGTATGTGTGGATGCTGTTTATCACGGTGTTCTTTGTTACAGCAAACAAATGCAAACAGCCTCGGTGCCCAGCCATGAAAAATCACCACTTTAGCCAAGAATCCACCACTGGCTGGAGTCATCCGAATGGCTTAGAAATCAGGTTAGCAGAGATTATTTAATGGCACTAGAAAAATGCATGTGACGTAATGTTAAGTAAGAAACACCAAAATGCAGGGGCACTTGGATTTTGGTAGAGCACGCGACTCTTGATCTCAGGGTTGTGAGTTTGAACCCCAGGTTGGGTGTAGAGATTATTTAAAAATAAAATCTTTAAGGGGCACCTGGGTGGCTCAGTCGGTTGAGTGTCTGGCTCTCGGTTTCGACTCAGGTCATGATCTCAGGGCCGTGGGATTGAGCCCCACGTCGGGCTCTCTGCTGAGCCTGGAGCCTGCTTGGGATTCCCTCTCTCCCTCCGCCCCTCCCCCACTTTGTTTGCTCTCTCTCTCTCTCTCTCTCTCTCTCAAATTAAAAAAATGAAAATTAAAAAATTTTTAAATCTTTAAAAAAAGACAAAAACAGCAGATGCACACGATTTTATTATTCTAAGATATATGTACATATAGATATGTGTATATATAAAGATATTAGGAAGAAATGCATTGAATACTTCACAGCGGTTACCTCTGGTGATGGGCTAACCTAGGGGTTGTATTTCCTTTTTTAAAATAATTTCCTGTGTTCTCTGATTTTGCAACAGTGGGCCAGTCTCAGTTTTATTTTCAGAGACCGATTCAAGGAGACAAGGTCCGTGAGGCCACAACTTCCCTTTCCAGTCTCTCTCAAATCCTCCACTGAGCCACACAGAGTGACCTGTTGCCCTAACATCCCTGTGCCTCCAGTCTCCGAGCTTTTGTCTCTGCTGTTCCTCCATCTGAGTGCCCTTCGCTTTTCCTCTGCATCCTGCAAACCCCACCCCTTCCATCCCTGTCCTCTAGGGCCTACCTCAGGGTCCTTCCTCTGAGGACCTCACACACACAGAGCACTCATCGCAAAGGAGGGCGGGTTTATGTATCCGGACCCCGCATCAGAGCTTGGGCTGCTGGAGCGGAGGACCCTGCCTCATCTATATCCTCCCCAGATGCTCTATATGGGGCCTAGGACTTATTTTTATTTATTCTTTACCACGACATTTTTTGAACATATCTAAATCTACAGAAAATAATGCGGGGCGCCCGGGTGGCTCAGTTGGTTAAGCGGCCGACTTCAGCTCAGGTCACGATCTCACGGTTCGTGGGTTTGAGCCCCGCGTTGGGCTCTGTGCTGACAGCTCAGAGCCTGGAGCTTGTTTCTGATTCTGTGTCTCCCTCTCTCTCTGACCCTCCCCCGTTCACACTCTGTGTCTCTCTCTCAAAAATAAATAAATGTTAAAAAAAATTTTTTTAAGAAACTAATGCAACTAGATTCTCCACTATTCGCTTTGAAATTCTGTCTTGCTGACCCAGTGCAGACATCTTGGCCAGAGCTGGGGACTTGGAAGGTGCTCAATGCTCGCTGGAATGAAGGAAAGGAGGAACGAGGGCATGGATTGCTCTCTCTCTCTGTCCTCTGCTTCGGGGAGAAAACTTGCAGAGCAAAGCACGGCTCTTTCTAAAATGCAGACACAGGTACCGGCCTGCTTGGAGGCCGGCTGCCCACAGTCAACGCGGCCCCGTACAGACCCCCCAGGCCCCATCGCTGTCCTGCCCCATCGCCCTCCGACCCCCAGAAGACAGTGATGTCCCCGTACCTACCCCCCCCCAACAGGCTCTGCACTGGTGATTTGAGGCCTCTGCCGTCCTCACTCACCTGGCAAGGGGACGTAGCCTCTCCCTTCTGTCCCTCGAGAGGGTCACATCCTCAGAGAAGCAATGGAGGCCTCTGCCGACCTTTCCTGGGCCCCCTGGCCCGGGCAATCTCTGTGTGGGCGACCACTTGTCCTGGTTTGTCTGGGACTTTCCGGGTTGGTGCTAAAAGTCCTGTGTCTCGAGGACACCTCAATCCCAGGTGGACCCCAAGACTGGTCGCTCTAGATTCTGCTTCCACCTCCCCGCCACCGGGCCTGCTAAGGCCATACAACAGGCCCAAGGAGGTGTTTGCTGTCACTGGCTGACTCTGCCTGGAGGAAGGAAGGAAGGAAGGAAGGAAGGTAGGAAGGAAGGAAGGAAGGAAGGAAGGAAGGAAGGAAGGAAGGAAGGAAGGAAAGAAGGAAGGAGTGAATGTATGAACGAACAAACAACCCCACCTCCTTTATTATTTCATTTTTTTAATTTTTAATGTTTATTTATTTTTGAGAGAGAGAGAGAGAGAGAGCGAATGGGGGAAGGGCAGAGAGAGACACACACACACACAGAATCAGAAGCAGGCTCCAGGCTCTGAGCTGTCAGCACAGAGCCCAACATGGGGCTCAAACCCATGAACCTCGAGATCATGACCTGAGCCAAACTGACTGAGCCTCAACTGACTGAGCCGCCCAGGTGCCCCACCCCGCCCCTGAGCCACCCAGGCGCCCCGCCCCACCCCCTTTAAATCTTTGCTCGGATAGCCCCTTCTCCGCAGGGCCTCCCTGGCTGCCCTGCCTTGGCTGACAACCTCTCCAGTACCCTCCTCCCTCCCTGCTGGTCGTGTTTTTCCGGCATTTATCACGAACCAGCATTCTCTCTGTGTCACTGTTCATTTCCTTTGGGGTCTGGCTCCCCTAGGAGAGTGTCCCCTCTACCCTGGCAGCCGTTTTCCCTGTTGTGTTTGCTGCTGGATCCTCGGTGCCTCCAACAGCAGGTGCTCAGCAGGTCATCGTTGAATAAATGAATGAATGGTGACCCAATGAGCGGACCCTGCATTTTGCCCGCTCGGCCTTCTTTTTATGCATTCCGTCTTTTGTTTCGTTTGCTCCACAGACATCAGCACGCACTGGGTCCATGCTGGGCGGAGGGGGAGGCGTGCAAAACAGAGTGCCCAGTCTAGCAGGACACTAGGGACAGAGACCAGGCTGTATGTAGGGCTGCGGACCTGGCATTTGGAGCTGGGGTCCCTGGGACAGGACCTTGTGCACTGCAACAGCCCTAAGAGGATCAGAGTAACCGTGGCCAAAATACCTTGAACATTTGCTACGTCCCACCCACTGTTCTGAGCATTTTACTTGTGTTTTCTCAGTGAATTCTCAAATTGCTGAGGTGCAGTTGTGGTCCCCATTTTACAGATGAGGAGACAGAGGCTAGGAAGCCTGAGTTACTTTTTCAGGGGGCCACAGCAGTAAGTGGGGGGGGGGTCAGAATCCAACTCTGAAGGCGCCTGGGTGGCCCAGTTGGTTAAGCATCCGAGTTTGGCTCAGGTCATGATCTCACAGTCCATGGGTTCGAGCCCCGCATCAGGCTCTGTGCTGACAGCTCAGAGCCTGGAGCCTGCTTCGGATTCTGTGTCTCCTTTCTCTCTCTGCCCCTCCCCCGCTCACTCTCTGTCTCTCTCTCAAAATAAAATAAAGACATTAAAAAAAATAAAAAATAAATAAAGAATCCGACTCTGGAGGCAGCTGTTAACCCTGTTATTATAGGGAAGAAAGGAGGCTCAGAGAGGTGGAGTCTCTTACTGAGGTCACGGAGCTGCTCGGAGGCAGGGCTGGGCTTCACAGAAGGGTCCACAGGACTCCAAAGGCAGCCTGGGTCCGGTAGGTGGCTGTCCTGGAGTTGGTGCTGAGGGGAACCAAGGGGAGATGGACAGGAAGCAGGAGTGGGGTACAGAGACCAGGCCATGCTGGTTCGGGTCCATGTTGAAGGGGTGCAGGTCAACTACCTGGGACAGGGGCATGGTGGGGAGGGACCCAGCCTGGCTGGGGAGATGGGGGCAGACTTCTTGGTGGCAGGGTCCCCTTCCTCCTCTCTCCTAGTAAATGGGTAGGGAAGCTGTGGGCAACTGTGTCCAAGCCTTCACATGGTCTGGCCACCCATCCGCTGGGTCTGGAGAGGAGGGTGCAACCTACCCGAGTGGGCGGCAGCCCCCTCCTGGGTCCCTCCACCTGGGCTCCCTGCATCTGGGCACCTGACTCACCCCGGTGATACCAAAGCCCATCCCAGGTCAGGCACTCTAATGTATTCAGTGCTTACACCCACCTGTTACAGGAAAATCAAGTTCAGACAACTGTCTGGCTGCAGAGCCTGTGCCCCTCACCCCTACCCAGGAGGTGGGCCCCTGGCTCACCCTGGCTGCCGCCCTGCCGGCCTGTGCATTTGAGCAGACACCACAGCCAAGCCCCCACTGTGTCCCCACAGCCCAGCAGAGGGCTCAGAGCAAGTAGGCACGCTGGAGCACATCTTTGTTGTTTGAAATCTAGGAGCAGTGACTTCCCCCTGGGGCGCCCCCCTCTCCAGGTCTGGGAAATAATAACCCAATCCCTCATTCGGACAGGATGCGAGCCTTTTCAAAGGTGTCCCTTCCTTGGAGGACAGAAAAGCAGCAACGACACTGACTTTCAAGCAGGCAAACCTGGCCATGACCCCTAGCTCCACCCTCAACTGTTTGCAAAGGGCAGGTGGCGGCACCTCCCTGAGCCTCAGTTTCTCCATCTGTCATATGGGGTTGCTAATATTGTGAGGAGACAACACAAGCCTACGCCAGGCATGTGGTAGGTGCTTGGGAAGGGTGGTTTCTTTCCGTTGAGGGTCCCAACACCCTTCCAGGGTCAGTTGCTGACCACCCTCCCGACTTTTAAACCATGGATGTTTTAAACCACAGCGTGTTGGAAATATACAGAACAGCACAGAAATGAGCTGACCCTGGCGGGAGGGCTCAGCCAGGCACGGATGGAATCCGAATGGGACCTTCACCTTCAGAGTGTTTCCCTTGGGCCCCATGTCTGTATCACGTGCCTGACATGTGCTGCCTCCTTCCTTCCATCCTCACTGCTTCCTCTTGGGGGGGCGTCCTTGGGCTACCCCACCCTATAGATGGAGAGACCAAGTGTCCGAGCTGAGGTTGGCTTACCCAACCAGTGAGTGGTGGGAGCAGGATTCTGTTTTATGTCCAGGTAGGTGTATTGACACGTTCACCACGTATTATTAAATGAAAAAGCAGCATCTAGGGCAACAGAATATAATTTGGGAGGGTATCATTGAAATGTAACAGCAGAGGGACACTTGGGTGACTCGGTTGGTTGAGTGTCCGACTCTTGATTTTGGCTCAGGTCTTGATCGCGGTCATGAGATCGAGCCCCACGCCTAGCTCCACACTGACAATGGGATTCCCTCTCCTCTCTCTGTCTCTTAGAATAGAATAGAATAGAATAGAATAGAATAGAATAGAATGTAAGGGGGGGGGAATGTAACAGGGGTTGTCTCTAGGTGATAGGATTATGGACCTTAACATTTTTTTTCTTTGCTTATCTGTATTTCCTAACTTTTTATAGCAGCTTTATGCAGATGTAATTCACATATCACACAATTCACTCATTTAGAATCCAACTCGATGGTTTCTGGCGTATCCACAGAGCTGTGCAACCAATACCACGATTTGCTAATATTGTCATCACTCCTCCCGCAAAACCCTACTCATTAGCAGTCACTCCCCATTTCCCCAAACCCCTGCTCCTAGCCCTCAGCAACCACTTTTTGTCTCTCCAGATGTGTCTCTTCTGGACCTTTCGTAGAAGTGGATTCAGACAATGCGCGGTGTTTGTGTCTGGCTTCCTCTACTTAGCACGTCTTCAAGGTTCACCCAGGCTATAGCGTGTGTCAGTACTTCATTCCTTTTAATGGCTAAATAACGCCCCTATATCTCTCAATTCATCAGTTGAAAGACACTCAGGTTATTGCTACTTTTCTGGCTACTATGAATAATGCTCCTACTAACATTTATGTCATTTGTGTGTGGGGACATGTGTTCTCAAGTCCCTCAGGAAATCCACCTGGAAGTGGAATTGCTGGGGCACAGGGTAATGCTATGGTTCATCGTCTGAGGACGTTTTCCAGAACATCTGCACCATGTTACATTCCCACCAGCGGTACATGAGGGTCACACTTTCTCTACATTCTCGCCAACACTTGTTCTCATCTGCCTTTTTGATTAGAGCCATTCTAGTGGGTAGGATGTGATATCCCATGTGGTTTTGATTTGCATTTTCCCTGACGGCTAACAGTGGTTAGCATCTTTTGTGTGTTTCTTGGCTCTTTATGTATCTTCTCGGGAGAAATGTCTACTCAGATCCTTTGCCCATTTTTTAAAAATGGGGCATTTGTGTCTTTATTATTAAATTACTGAAGTAGGATTTGAACCCACGTCTTATTCTACTGTCAAGCAACAGATCCTGCTCATGCAGTCATGCACCCCTGCCTCCCAGGAGATCTGGAAGCATCCAGAAGCATCCTGGGGTCCTGTCTCCCCTCTGGGGGCGGGGGGGGGGTGGCGGTGCAGCACAGCTGCTACGGAAGCCAGCCCAGCCGGGCCAGGCCCACAGCAGGTGTCCGGTGAGCGTCTGTGGATGGACACAGATGGACAAACAAGTCCATCTCCAGGAATGGGTGAAACAAAGGGAAGAAAAACCACCCGGAACAAAAAGTCTGCACCCCAGAAGGAGGAAATGGCCGAGGCCCTGCTCCGGGGGTTGGAGATAAAGCCCTGAGTGGCTGAGAAGCCTCCGCAGCAACTGCTTCTTGGTGGCAGTGACCTATCTGCCTGTGTTTATGCTACTGACCGTTGGCCTGTGGAAGCCTGGGAAGGGAGGCCCGGCGAGATTAGCACGGAACTGGAGAACGTATGTGTCCAGAGGGGGGACTGTAGGGGATGGGTAGGGGCCACGGCTAGTCAGGGAGGACAGGGCCGTGGTGGGGGTGGCCCTGCTGCTGCGCCCCTGCCCTGGCCCCAGAAAGCCATTGCTTCGTCACCAAGAGGACCTGAATCCTGAACACCCAGCTCTGGAATCCAACTGCCTGGGTTTGAATCCCAACCTCACCGTCTCCTGGCTGTGTGACGGGGACAATTACTTCCCCTCTCTGAGTCTGGGCTCCCCTCTAAGCCTCTCCTGTAAGAATGGAGAAAACCAGGGTGCGGATGAAGTGAGACCATAACAGAGCCTCTTGGTGGGGCCAGACTGCTGGGAGGCAAGCTGTGGACAGCAGCATTCACCTACTGGCTGTCCCCAGGCCCTAGACTCAGAGCTTGAAGCTGCCATCCTGTGAAATGGAAGCCAGACTCTCCCAAGGGCACTGGAGACCAGCCACTTGCGGGAAGCTTAGCCCTCAGACAGGAGCCTCGGCGTGTGGCTGCTGGACTGGGGCGGCTTCACCAACCCAGCCCGTGGTGGTTACGTGTGTCGCCCTCATTAGGCAGCCTGAGTTCAAATCCCACTTACAAGCTGTGAACCTTGGGGAAAGGCCTGCGTCTCTGTGCCTCTGTTTACCCTCTGAAAAAACGAAGATGACAGCAGTGTTTACTCTCCAGGGTGATTGTGAGTTGATGCACATAAAAATAGGGATTAAAGTCTCAGCTTCTTAAAAATTAATGTATTTTTAAGGTCATCTCAACACCCAATGTGGGCCTCGAACTCATGGCCCTGAGATCAAGAGTCATATGCTCCACTGACTGAGCCAGCCAGGCGCCCCAAAGTCTCAGCTTTAAAGCAAAGATTGGAGGGGCACCTGGGTGGCCTCTCATTTGAGAGTCTAGCTCTTGATTTCAGCTCAGGTCATGATCTCACGGTTCATAGGTTTGAACCCCATGTCATTGGGCTCTGCGCTGACAGCTCACAGAGCCTGCTCAGGATTCTGTCTCCCTCTCTCTCTGCCCTTCCCCTGCCCACGCTCTCTCTCTTTCTCTCTCAAAGTGAATAAATAAACTTAAGATAAAGAAAGAAAGAAAGGAGGAAAGAAAGAAAGAAAGAAAGAAAGAAAGAAAGAAAGAAAGAAAGAAAGAAAGAAAGAAAGGACTGTTGAAAAGAACATGGCCAGGGTGCCTGGGTGGCTCAGTCGGTTAAGTGTCCGACTTCAGCTCAGGTCATGATCTCACGGTTCGTGGGTTCGAGCCCCACATCGGGCTCTGTGCTGACAGCTCAGAGCCTGGAGCCTGTTTCAGATTCTGTGTCTCCCTCTGTCTCTTCCCCTCCCACACTTGTCCTCTGTCTCTCTCTGTGTCAAAAATAAATTAAAAAAAAGTTTAAAAAAGAACATGGCCGTCAAGCAGGCCTGGTGGCTGGGTAGGTAGACAGCTGCCCTTAGCAAATGCTCAGGAAAGGACCTGAGAAACCTGCAGTGAGGAAGCCCATCACAGGTTCATGGTGGTGTTTCCCAAATTTATTTGACCACGAATGCCCTTTTCGGCCCAATATCAATTTAGCGTCTTCCTGGAAAAACACTGCTGGTCAAGGTCATTTGTAGCTCAGTTTCCGCTCACAGAAAAGACAGAACGTTTTCCAAAAATCATTGTCCCTGCCTTGAAAACCTGTTTGGAAACCCCTTTCAGTTTTTCAAGCATGGTCACGCTGGCCCACAGGACAGCGGCGCCCTGCCACGTCCCCTCAGCCCTGCTCCACCGGTCAGGGAAGATCGGAGCATGAGGGCCCCTCAGGGACGCCCAGCGAGAAGGGACCCAGCTCCCTTCCGCCCTCCGCAGCACAGGCCACACCCAGACATCGGCAGAACAGAAGGCGACATCTTGTCAGGAGCCTTCTAGAAAAAGGACTTGCCGGAAAGAAACCTCTGTGGGTTGGGCAAGCTCAGCCTTGGGCAAGAGAGAGGTGTCCCAAGCTCAGGAGTCTCCTAGCCCCTGCAGAGGAGGCCTGGTGACCACCAGGCCCCATTCGCAGGGACAGCACCACTTGCAAATCATCTCTTCCATCTCCTTGTAAATGTTCCAGCCATTCTAGCATTTGGCAACCAAAGTACATATCCCAGACGGCCGTGTGAATACAGGACAAGTGCCAAAGTTTGTCTCTAGGCCCCGCGGGGTTTGGAAAATGAGATTACTCGGCTAGTCAGTGGAGGACAGTGACATTTATTGAACACCTACAACTACAGGTTGTGTATTGTGTGTCAGAAGCTCTATCTTTATGGTGAGATCTCAGTCCTGATAACAACCCCATTTTACAGATGGGGAAAATGAGGCTCACGGTGGTGAGTTAGCATGCCCAGGGACACGCCAGAGCTGGGAGTCAACCCCACGAGTGGTTTTGCCTCCCCGGTCCCAGCACTCTCCACTCCACGGTGCTGCTCTGACGCAGCCTGGCTAGGATCACTGCAGACCTCGGTCCACACCTCAATCCCAGGGCCCCCTTCTCATTACTAACCCAGGTTCCCAGGGCCTGGGGTGTGAGGAAGGGAACCGATGGGGGATTAATGTAGTCTGGCCCCTAACAGTCTGGCGCACATCGTAGATGAAAAAACTGGCATTTGGGTTTGTCCTGGAGAATCTGATTATTTTAGCCCCCAACATTCTGATGATCCCGGGGTCGGCAGGGCAGGGAGATAAATCAGTTTTCTGAGCCTGCCAGGCTGGAGGCCAGCACACCAGCCTGAGGTGACATTGCCAGTGTGGAGACCCCCAGGAGTCCAGCCTAAGCTGACACCTAGGTGCCCGCTTCTGGCTGTGGCCTCCGCCCCTGCATCCTGCCTCAGCCCCTGCAGGGTCCTGGCACTCAGCCTGGGGGGGGGGGGAGCATCACACAAAGCTTTGGAAACCTCCTCCCCTCTCCTGACTCCTCAGAATTCCTGGGTCAGCAACGTGGCTGCGTGCTGGGAGGTCGTGGGGAGAGGTTCCACCCTTCCCTCTAGTGGGCTGGCCCCCCGCTCTGTCTGCACAGCTGCAGGGAAGGGAGGCCCCACCTGAGCTCTGGGCCCCCTGAAACACCCACCTGGCCGCGCCCTTCCTCCCGCCCATCATGCCAAGCAGGGGGAAGAGCACTGTGCCCAAAGCCCACCCCACACCTGAGCTCGCCACCACCTGCACTCACCCTCCAGCCATCTGAGAGGAAAGCTTCCTTCTCTCTGTCCTGGGTGGGGGCCAGATGGCAGGGAAGACAGTGACCTGTCCAAGGCCACGCACCCAGGCAGCGGTGCACATCAGTCCTGGGTCTGGCAGGCTCCAGAGTTGGGGCCATTTCTCCCAGGACAGTGCAGCAGCGGTGCGGTGGGTTCTGAAGTGAGACAGCCGGGGCGCAGGTCCCGGCCCCTGAACTTGCTCACCGAGTGCCCTGGGGCTGGTTGCACAACCTCTCTGTGCCTCACTTTCCTCACCTCTACAATGCTGTCAGAGAGTGGCTGAGTCTGAACCCTGCAGGAGGGTGCCTTAACCTGCCCGTGCCCCAGTTCACTTTGACGTAACACGGACGGCCTGATGCGCACAGCTCGAGGGCAGGGATGAGGACGGGAAAGGACAGCCCTGCACCTACGGCTTTCCGGCAGGCGGTGCTGGGGCCGCCGATCGTTCACTGGCGCTGTGGTCCAGCCCAGCTCTGGAAGGGTCTGCGAGGAACAGGTCTCAGACAGCATCTCTGGGGAGGAACAGTGGGTGGCGGGGGACCCCGACGTGTCATCCTATCTGTTGTTTTGTACTTCCAGAACTTTGTATTACAGACGTGTGGGGTTACTGTCACCGGAGCGATTACACAACTGTCGTACACAGGAGCTCCCTTGCCGTGACACACGGTCCCATGCTGGCCAGAGACCCCACCCGCCGGGTGCCCCTAGTCCCGGCTTGGCCCACCCTCCATAGCCACACCCAGGCCTTGCCCAGGCCCTGCCTTTCAGCCTGCTCCACGTCTCCCAGCAAGACCCCAGCACAACCTCAACAGCCTTTCCATCCAAGCACAGGCCTGTGACGTGGGCCGAGTCTCCCCTTGTCCCCCGGCTGGTCTAGAAGTGAGAGGACCACATTGCCCCCACAGGGTAACTGGAAGGACTAAAATGAGGTACTAGAGGGTGCCTGGCTGGCTCAGTCGGTGGAGCGTGCAACTCTTGATCTCTGGGCCGTGAGTTCAAGCCCCATGTTGGACGTAGAGCTTACTCTAAAACAATGAGGTACCAGAGTGTGAGGTACAGGTCCCTGCCAAGCCTCCTTCCTTCCTGTCCTCTGAAAGGGCCAAGTGTCCAGCTGAAGGGAAGCTGCTTCCTCCTCTGAACTCATCCCCCACGTCGAGCCTCTCCCACCCTGCAGGTGGACTGCACACCTCCCAAGGCAGTGGTTGCCTCCGGGCCTTTGCACTTGCCGGTCCGCTCGGGGCAGGCCCTTCCCTCATCTCCCGAGGTTGGCTCCTTCCCATCACTCAGTTTCTCCCAAGTGTCACCTCTTCACAGAGGGCCTCCTAGACCCCACCCTGTCTACAATGGCCCCCATGCCCTCTTCTATCTTAGCCCTGTTTATTTTCTTCATGGTACTTACCCTTACCTGAAATTGTATTTTTTAAATAAACTTTTTGGGGGGAGGAATAATTTTAGATTCACAGAAAAGCCGCAAAGACAGTACAGAGGGTTGCTGTATATACATTTCATCCATTTTTTTCATGTCGCCGCGTCACCCAACCTGACCATGGTACATCTGTCAAGATCAAGACGTTAACGCTGGCACATTACTATTAACTTAAACCGCAGACTTTGTTCAGATGAAACTATACTTTTCCTTTATTTACTTGTTTCCATCCGCCTCCCCCACTGGAAGGAAAACTCTGGAAGGCAGGGAGATTGCCATATTTCTCACCACTGAGTCCCTCATACCTGGCAATAAATATTGATTGGTAAAAGGAGGGGAAATAATGGCAAAAACAGCCAATGATTCCTCCCTCTGCCGGGCACCGTTCTGAGTGCGTTAAACATCGTAAATCATTCAATCCTCAGGACAGGCCGTGAGGTAGACACTATGGGGAAACTGAGGCACAGCACAGTTGGGTGGCCGGCCGAGGCCACACAGATGGTCAGAACCAGATACAGCGCTGGTCCTTCTGTGTCCTTAGTGCACATCGGAGCAGGGGCCCAGCACCCTTCTGTGGGCAGGACTGAGGCCCCAGGGCAACCGATGCGCCTGAGGCCACAGGATGCACCGGGGGCAGGGTGGGGTGGGAGCTGAGCCTCCAGCCTCCAGCAGCCACCCCAGGCGGTGGCACCCCTGGCCATCCTGCTTCGGGGAGGCGGAGGACAGCTGGCTCAGCCACACGCTGTGGGCTCTCTCCTGGGCGCCCAATGCCCCGGAGTGGGGCTGAGACCCCTCACTGGCTCCCTTTGCGCACAGCCCCAACCTTGGTCTCCGGGACCTGTCTGCTGCGGAGGCAGGGCTGGAGGAAGGGCCCTCTCTGCTCTAGGGGATGCAGCCTTCTGGGGGGAGGGCGGGGGGAGGGGGCTCGCTGGCTCTGGGGCCGGGAGGAAAAGGAAGAAATGGTCGTTCCTTTCTGGATGGGGGTGGGGGGGTGTGGAGCAACAGGGAGGACGATTAGGCTTTTCCCAACACCCTGGGACCAGCTGGAGAGGTGGCCCGGCACCTCCCAAAGGGCAAAGCCGCTCTGGAGCAGTGGGACGGGACCGAGGCCGGCCGCCCCCATCCAGCCTGGGTTCCGCCCAGCGCCAGCCTGGCGCAGACTCGAAGCCCTAATAATGTTTGCTGGATGCTTTGAATACAAGCGTCAGTGCCCAGAATCTCCTTGAGGTTTCAGCCAGGCGTGCCCGCCCCATCCCCCCCTTCTGGGGAGCAGAATAAGTACGGGGAGGGGGGGTGTGTGTGACAGGGGACACCATGAGGTGGTGGCAGCCTCCGTGAGAGAGGCAGGCTGCTCAACCCAGAGCTGGGGGGTAGGGGTGCCTTGTGCGCGGCTAATTAAACAGTGACTGAGATGAATCGGGGAGAGGCTGCTGCTTGCTAATTAAAGGTGCGGGCGCCTTGCCTGGCAAGGAGGGAAGGCAGCTCTGGAACCATGTCAAGGGGCCAGGCCAGCAAGGACAGCGCTGGCTCTGGGCATCCCTTCCATCCTCAGGCCCTCCCAGCAGGGCCCCAGGGCCCCCTCCCCACTTCCCTATCTCTCCTTCCCACCTTGCCTGGAGCCTGGGGCCTCGGACTTCCCCCTCCCCCCCCAACCCAAATTGCTTTCCTGATAAGGGCCTGGGCGTTGGGGAGGAGGAGCCTGCTGGTGCCCAGTGTCTGGGCTGGAGGTGGGCATCGTTTGGAGCCTATGAGGTACTTCCTTCCAGCCTACTCCCAAGACCCCCGCGTTGGGCGAATGAGCTCGACCGAGATGGGAGGTTGGCTGTCGTGGACGAGGCCCCGAGATGACTTTTAGAATCATAGATTCAGACATCACAGGGGCTTTGAGGGTCTCCCAGTGTCCCTGCTGAAATAGCACCTGCTGTGGCTGGGGTCCTGCTGTGCCCCCTACACCCTGGGGGTGTGTGTGAGAGAGAGACCGAGATTGAGAGGGCGTTTCTTCCTGCTCGCAGTACACGAGTCTAGAAAAGAGGATCAGAACCAAGGAGCTGTGGTCCTGGGAGGTTCCTGTATAGTGGACAAAAAGACCCCAAACTGCCCGTCCCGGCCCCGCATCCGCTCAGTGGCCAAGAGCTTGGGCTCCAGAGGCCAGGGGTCCAAGTCCCAGCCCCACCTTTTGCCAGCTGTGTGACCCTGAGCGAGGCAGCTAATTGCTCCATGCTTCGGTTCCCTCATCTGCAAAGCTAAGGATGGCAACGCTTCCTCCTCAGAGTCACGGAGGGGATCAAGAGAGATGACCCGGGTGAGCTACTCAGCGCAATGTCTGCTGCTCAGAACAGCCCCAGAGAATGTCAGCCAATATTATTTGAAAACCCCAGGGACCCGGGCAGGTGTGGCCTGTGCCCACCTCTCTTCCCTGTGACCTCCTCGTTGACACCACAGCTGCAGCCCTCTCGGGAAGATTATATCGGATACAGGGAGAGCAGGTCACCCTCCACACCAGGGCTCCCATATCCTCTCTGACCCGCATAACCGTCGAAGGGAAGTAGAAGAGCAAAGAAGAAAACAGAGTGGGTGCGCAGAAACCTAAGTGACCTGCCCAAAGTCGTACGGCTCAGAAAAGGACAGAGACAGCCCCCGTCCCCGGAGCGGGAGACGATGGGGTCAGCGGTCCCCTGGTGACACCTGCTGAGCTTGGAGTGGACGCCCAGTCCTGAGCCAGCCACCCTGGAGTGGACGCAGGGGAACTGGACACTCATGCTGCCTTCAAGAGGTCCCGGTGTGGAAGGGGGAGAAAACACACCAATAATGGGGGAGCCAGGCAAACGTGGCGGGCATCCGGGCGCGTGCTCCAGTGTCCCTCCACGAGAGGGGCTGAGAGCTGCTGTTTGACTTGGAGCGCGGTTTGAAGGCAAAAGTTTCGCTTCTCTTTGGAAGGTAAAGTCAGCATGGGGGGGGGGGCACTGGAGAGGGCTGGTAGACCCTCTCTGCTGCTCCCCAGAGAATCATTCACAAAGGGGGTCAGATACTCTGCCCTGGGGAGTGTCAGGTGGTCCCTGATGCCTAAGCTGCCTGGTTCTGAGGTTTGGGGGTCCGTGTCTTGAGGAATCTGGGAGTCCCAGATGGTGCGGTTTCAGACACTACACTGTCCAGGACCCCATCCATGTCCTAAAGGGGCTGTAATGTCCCTTCCAGGTGGCCAGGCACCCACCAGGAGGGAGGCTTTGCACTGCCACGCAATGCAGTAGGGAAAGGATGCAGGGCCCATAAGGGGCCCACAGGCCCACTGCCCACAGGCAGTAGAAACCTTCCCAGCTGAGAAACTGGTGGCCCTGACGCTGGGTGCCTGGGCCTTAGGCAGCCAGCGCAAAGCAGGCAGAGATGAGTGCAAGGTCATTGGCCTTGGGGGTGATGTCTCCCTCCTCCCTCCTCAGAGATCAAGTCTCAGCCAGAGGAATGGGGCAAAGGGCCTGGGTAGGTGTAGCCACAAGGAAGCCTGAGCAGGCAAAGCTAGCAGCTCCTTAAAAACACACCCTGCTTCTCAGCCTCCCCAGGGCCCCCTGCACCCTCGCTGGGCCAAATGCTGGTCTGGGGTGCCCTCTGGTGGCCACTCTGGGCAGTGGCAGAAGCAGCCCAGATTTAAGGGTGGATGGTCAGACGTGGATACTTCAGAGTGAACCACCTCACCCACTGCACAGATAGGAAAACCAAGGCCTGGGGCTGCAAGCGGTGTGTGCGGGGGGGGGGGGGGAGTAACTTGCCCAAGGTCATGCAGTAAGTCCATGGCCAGGCCCAGAACAGAACCCAGGTCTCCTTCTGCACCAGTGGCTGCTCTGGGTGGATCTCAAGGCATCCCCTGATAGGGAGGGAAGACTGAGTGTCCCAGAGGCTCACTTCCCAGTGATCATGGACAACTGGAATGGTAGGTAGCTGAGCAGCTGTGTGATGGGGAATGCAGTGCTTCCCCTCTCTGGCCTTGGAGCTCATGGCAAGGAGCATGCGGACTGGGGTCCCTCTCATATGCTGCATGTAGTGAGGCTATAACCAGCCAACCTTTCAGGAAAGCCTAAAATGAGCCTTCCTACAGCGAGTATTGGGTATCATACCTAATGGTGAAAGACTGGGTGCCCCTTGCCCCTAAGACCAGAAACAAGACAATGATGTCCGCTCTTGCCACTTCTAGTCAACATTGTACCGGAAGGTTCCAACCAGGGTACTCAGACAATGGGAAAAAAATGCATCCAGACTGCAAAGGAAGAAGTAAAACCATCTCCCTTTTCAGATGATATGATCTTGTAAATAGAAAAATCCTAAAGAATCCACACACAAATATTTAGAACTAAAAAAATGAGTTTAGCAAGGTTGCAGGATTCAAGATGAATATACAAAAAAAGTCCATTGTATCTCTGTGCACTTGCAATGAACACTTCAAAATATAATTAAGAAATCAATTCTATTTATCCTAGCATCAAAGAGAATAAAATGCTTACAAATATTTTAACAAAAGAAGTATAAAACTTATACTCTAAAAATTACAAAATACTGTTGAAAGAAATTAAAGTAGACCTAAATATATGGAAAAACATCCCATGTTCATGGATCTGAAGACCCAATATTATTAAGATGGCAAGACTCCCAAAATTGATCTTCAGATTCAACACTATCCCCAACAAAATTCCAACTTGCTTCTTTGCAGAAATTAACAAGCTGACCTTAAATTTCTTAGGGAAATTCAAGTGACCTCAAATAGCCAAAACAATACTGAAAAAAGAAGAACATTGTTGGAGGACCCATAGGAAGCTTTCTGCAAAGTTACAGTAGTTAAAACAGTGTGGTACTGACATCAGAATAGACATATAGATTAATGGAATGGAATGAGAGTCCAAAAATAAACCCTCACATTTACAGTCAATTGATCTTCAACAAGAGCACCCAGACAGAGGCGCCTGGGTGGCTCAGTCGGTTAAGCATCTGACTCTGACTCTTGATTTTGGCTCAGGTCATGATCGTGGGATCATGGGGATCATGGGATTGAGCCCCGCTCAGGCTCCATGCTGAGCAGGGAGCCCTCTTGAGATTCGTTCTCTCCCTCTTCAAAATAAAGAAGTAAACTTAAAAAAAAAAAAAAAAAAGAGTGCCCAGATAGTTCAGCGGGGAAAGGGGGACAATCTTTTCAACAAATGATGCTGGGGCAACTAGACAACCACACTGCAAAAAAAAGGAGGCTGGGCACCTTCCTCACACCCTACACAAAAATTAACTCAAAATAGATCTTAGACCCAAATATAAGAGTTAAAACTATAAAACTCTTAGAAGAAAGCACAGGCCTGAATCTTCATGACCTAGGATTAGTCGATAATATGACACAGAAGCATAGCAACAAAAGAAAAGAAAAACCAGGTAAATTGGACGTAATCAAAATAACAAACTTCTGTGCTGCAAAGGAAATAACAAACTTCTGTGCTGCAAAGGACATCGTCAAAGAAAGTGAAAGGCAGAGCACCTGGCTGGCTCAGTTGGTAGAATGGCAAGTATTTATCTCGGGGTTGTGAGCTCAAGTCCACGTTGGGTGTAGAGATTACTTAAAATAAAATCTTAAGAAAAAAAAAGTGAAAAGACATAGAATGGGAGAAAATATTTGCAAACCATATATCTGATAAGGAATTGTTAACCAGAATATATAAAGGACTCTTACAACTCATTAACAAAAGACAAATAACCCAATTTATAAAAGTGGGCAAATGATCTGAATAAACATCGATCCAAAGAAGATATACAGGTGGTCCATGAGCTCATGAAAAGATGCTGAAAATCACTAGCCGTCTGGGAAATGCAAATCAAAACCATGAGATGCTACTTCACACAGAGCAGGTTTGCTATAATCAAAAAAGACAGTTAACAAAAAGTGTTGGCAAGGATGTGGAGAAATCAGAACCCTCACACGCTCCTGGTAGGAACGCAAACGTTCCTCAAAAGATTAAATAGAATTACCACATGACCCAGCACTTCCATACCTGGGAGGTATAGATCCAAGCGAAGTGAAAACATATGTTTACCCAAAAACTTACATGAATGTTCACAGATGCATTATTCCTAATAGCCAAGAAAGGAGAAACAACCCAATGCCCGTCAGCTGATGAATGGATAAATAAAACGTCGTTTATCCACACACAGAAATATTATTCAGCAATAAAAAGGAAAGAAGTACCGACATGTGCTATGACATGGGTAAACCCTGAAAACATATGCTAAGTGAAAGAAGTCAGTCACAGAAGATCACACGCTATGGTTTCACGTCTAGGAGATGTGCATAACGGGTAAACTTTGCAGACTCTTTATAGCAGTGACTGCCTAGAGCTGGGGGAGGGGACTGGGGAGAAATGGGTGTGGGGTTCTTTCTGGGATGATGAAAATGTTCTAAAATTGATGGTGGTGATGATTACACAACTCTGAACACACTGTTGAAAAACTATTGAATTGTGTGCTTCAAATGGGCGAATTGTATGGCAAGTGAATCATAACTCGATAAAGATGTTAAAAAAAAAACCAAACCAAACAAACCCTATTCTTTGGACCCATGACTCTACTTCCAGAAATTTCTTCTGAGAATTACTCAAGTGCATAAAAAGATATGTATAAAGATTTCCATCACAGTATTGTTTGTGACAGCAAAAGTGAGAGTAGCCTAAGTGTCCATCAGTGGGGGGACGGGTCAGTTATGTTCAACCCCGGATGCAACAATGGAATCATTTAAAAACAAATTAAAAATGAGAGTCACTTTACTAACATGGACAAGGTCTAAGATATACTGTCGTGTTTTTTTTAAAAAGTTAAAAAATACATCTATAGATTAAAAGGGACTTAAAAGACATTTTTTTAAAAGACAAAATTATAGTATCTATCTAGGGATTCACACTGAGTGATAACTAGCAAGAAAGTGATGACCTTAAAAATCAGGATAACAGTGGGGCATCTGGCTGGCTCAGTCAGTGGACCATGATTCTTGATCTCTGGGTCATGAGTTCAAGGCCCATGTTGGGCATAGAGCCTACTTTAAAAAAAGAAAAAAAAAAAAAAAAAGGAGGCACCTGGCTGGCTCAAGGTCAGTAGAGCATGTGACTCCTAATCTCGGGGTCATGAGTTCAAGGCCCATGCTGGGAGGAGAGATTATGAAAGAAAGGAAGAAAGAAAGAAGGAAGGAAGGAAGGAAGGAAGGAAGGAAGGAAGGAAGGAAGGAAAAAAGAAAACAAAAAAAAAGCCAGGCTAACGGTGACTCTTTGTGGTGAGGTAGGGTGAGGGGGCCCGCTGAGGACTTCCAGGATGGCTGGTGGAGTTCTTCACCTGGGCAGTGGTTCTGAGAGTGTTTGCCTTATAATAATATGTCAAATTGAACACTTATTTTGTATGGCAGCTGCCGCGTGGCTGTCCTCCCCTGTGCTCCAGACACTGGGAGTGCGGTTCTGACCCCGCAAACCTGATGGAGGCCACTCTGCTCCCATCTGTACAAGCCTCCTACTGTGGGCCAGAGGAAGGAGGCAGGTCTGGGCAGGGGGTCCGGGGGGTGGTAGCAGAGTCTCATCCTGGCTGGGTCTGCTACTTAGCAGCACAAAATCCCATAATAATGAGCTAAATGAGCACTTTATGGGGCGCCTGGGTGGCTCAGTCGGTTAAGCGTCTGACTTCGGCTCAGGTCATGATCTCGCAGTTTGTGGGTTCGAGCCCCGCATCAGGTTCTGTGCTGACAGCTCAAAGCCTGGAACCTGCTTCGGATTCTGTGTCTCCCTCTCTCTACGCCCCTCCCCTGCTCATGTTCTGTCTTTCTGTCTCAAAAATAAATAAACATTTTTTAAAAAATAAATGAGCGGGGCGCTTGGGTGGTTCAGTCAGTTAAGCATCTGGCTTTGGCTCAGGTCATGATCTCATGGTTTGTGAGTTCGAGCCCCGTATCCTGCTCTGTGCTGACAGCTCGGAGCCTGGAGCCTGCTTTGAATTCTGCATCTCCCTCTCTCTCTGCCCCTCCCCTGCTCTCTCTCTCTCTCTCTCTCTCTCTCTCAAAATAAATAAACTTTGAAAAAAATAAAAAATAATAAAAAATAAATGAGCACTTTATATATATATAAGCCATTTGTGCCAGGTGGATTACATGGTTGGTTTTATGGAACCTTCCTGATGACCTGAAGCCACGGGCGGGATCATCATCTTCACAGTACAGACTGGGCAAACTGAGGTCTGGGTTGCCCCATGACTGAGCCCAGGTCCTAGGAAGCCCGGGTGCCTGGGGAAGTCGCTATCACGGAGGCTGGGCTTAGCCAGACCCTTCGCACGCGCAGCCTCAGAGGCTTCTCCCAGGAGCCCAGGAAAGCTGCCGCCCTGCTGCTGCAGATGAGGACACGGAGGCTGAGAGAGGGAAGCCACCCGTCCACGTCCCACGGCGACTATGTGGTAGGGCCAGGCACAAAGGCAGAGACTCTCAGAAGTCCGCCAGGCAGCCTCTAGTAGCTGCGAGAGGCACGCTCCCCACCTCCGTGGGCCTGGCTCCTGGAACACTTAGTAGTTACTGAACTTGGGAGCGTGCAGGGCAGAGGCGAAGGTGCGTTGTCTCATTTGCTCCTTTCATCAAAACTATAAATCTTCAATCTGCTTAAAGCCTGGAGACGGGAGGCCCGGAGAGATGAGTGACAGGCCGTGAAGGCATGGGGGGCCTCCCTGCACGCTCCGGGGCAGCCTGGTGTGCAGGCTCTCCTGACAGTGCAGCCGGCCCCCTTTGCCCACCACAGGGGCATCGGGAGAACGGCTCTCCAGCGGAGCCAGCCTGCCTCCCAGCAGAGCCCCCCACCTCCTCATCCCTGCTGTAGCGTGTGCCTTCCCAGCAGGGGAAAGGACACTGAATGGCAGAGCAAATTGCCAAGGACAGCAGTGGTGGAGGGGGTCTCAGGGGATCTGTAACCTCTGCTTCCTCCTCAGGTAGCCCCAGCTCAAGATTATCCCATGCCCCTCCAAAAGTTCAGCCAGCTTGTGTCAGAGAGCTCAGCATGGACAGAAGGCCAGGCCACTGGCAGCAAGAGGGGCTGCTTCTTTGGGTATCTACCACCTGCCAGGCACCAGCTATATGCAACTGGCACCAAGCCTCATAAAGCCCTTTCAATACCTCCTATCTGCCTCATTTTGCAGAAGAGGTAATGGGCGTTCAGAGAGGTGGAGTGACTTGTCCAAAGTTGCACAGCCAGGAAGTCTCAGAGTTCGTGGTGGCCAATTTCAACTGAGGGACAGAGGGATGGATCACCTGGGACTCTTCAGAGGGAGGGCAAGGACCCACTATGGAGGGGAGGCAGGGAGAAGGGAGGGCCTGTGTCATGAGCTCTGCCTCTCTTGGGACATGACTTATTCATCAGTTCATTTGTTCTCTGTTTATGCATTCACGGACCCTCTCCACATGCCAGGGTCTGCTGGGCGTTGAGGACTCAAGTAAACCTGGCTCATCTGTGCCCTCACAGAGCTCATGGCCTAGCAGAACAGAAAGGGAAACTGAGGCAGGAAGCGGCCACCACCTGCTTGGGTCTGCTGGTATTTACTGAAGGCCTACTGTAGGCCAGGCCCAGTGCTGGGAACCGAGGGCACCAAGTACCTGAGAAGCACAAGGCTCTTGCCCTCCTGAAGCAAACATTCTAGTGGTATCCAGCTCCAAACCTCCGGCGACCCTGCTTGCATGGCCCCCTGAGCCCTGAACACAATGGGAATTTCTCTGGGGGCTGGGTTCTCCATGAGTCATACTTGGGCCTGATTCTGGGCTGCTGAGCAGCGATCCAGAAAGGGCAGGGAAACGCAATTAGTGCCTTCTCTAGGAAGGAAATCAAGGCCCCGGGGCAGGCCAGAGTCATTCAGCGGGGTCTGTGGTCATCCAGTCTGGACAACTGGAAGGCCAACAAGGGCCAGCCATCCAGGGGGTAGCCACAGACTCCCTGGGGCTGTGGACACAGCAACTCTCACTGAGCAGAGGCCCCTCGCCCTCGGGCACCCAGGCCTTACCACGCCTGTGTCCCTTTGCTCCCCACTGACAGCATTACTGGCTCAGAGGCAGCATTGTGGCATTCGGTTCCAGCCACTCTGACATCAGGTCCATTTCACGGCCTAGGAAATGAAGAGACAGGGCAGGGGAAGGGCTGGGCCAAGATCACACCAGCCCGTGGCACAGGCAATATGTGAACCAGGGACTGCCGGTCCTCTCCACCCGCTCACAAGTCAGGAAGCCAACCTCAAGGCAGGCGGGCACATCTATACCCACGCCGGCAATGCCGATGGCTCTCTAGCGGGGCACCGCATGAGCTGTGGGCACAGAAAGAAACTCCTTTCCTTTTTTATTTAAAAACAATTTTTTTTAATATTTATTTTTGAGAGAGAGACAAGGAGACACATAATCTGAAGCAGCTCCAGGCTCTGAGCTGTCAGCACAGAGCCTGACACGGGGCTCGAACTCACGAGCTAGCTGTGAGATCATGACCTGAGCCGAAGTCGGATGCTCAACCGACAGAGCCACCCAGGTGTACCAGGGAAACTCCTTTCCTAAGCCTCCCCGATGGTGGTGGGTTTTTTTCTTTGTGTTTGTGTTTGTGTTTGTGTTTGTGTTTGTTTTCTAAATGCCCAACCTTTGCTGTCACCTGAGCTGTTAAACCTGCGAGTCCCCTCTCAGTGACAGAGAGCAATCCCATCTCAGCAGCCAAAAACCTGGATCTATATTTTTAGGTGGGATTTTATTGTTTTGGAAAAAAATTTAATGTTTATTTATTTTTGAGAAAGAGAATGTGAATGGGGGAGGGGCAGCGAGAGGGGGACAGAGGATCTGAAGCAGGCTCTGAGCTTGACAGCAGAGGGTCTGATGTGGGGCTCGAACTTATGAACCGTGAGATCATGACCTGAACCGAAGTCCGAGTCAACCCACTGAGCCACCCAGGCGCCCTTTAAGCAGAATTTTAAAAACTGCCAAATCCCCTTGCTAAAAAAAAAAGAAAAAAAAAGAGAGAGAGAAAGAGTCAAAATAGGAGAATGAAAAAAAAAAATAGGAGAACAGCTAAATTATTAAGACAATATCATATAGCCATTAAATAACTTTAAAGAACATTTTAACTGTGAGAAAACATTTCCCCATATAATGTAAGGCAGGGGGTAAAGCCAGCTATAGAGTATTACCATAATTAAAAAATGCACTTATATGCATATGTATGATCCATATAGAAAAACAGGACTGGAGAGAAATATAACAGAGAGGCAGTGACACTTATCTCTGGGCAGCAAGATGACAGATGACTTTCATTTTCTCCTTTGCACCTTAATGTAGTTCCCCAATTTTACAATGAGTATGAATTGCTTTTATATTTAGACATAAAGCAGAAAGGCAGAGAAGGGGTTGCCCTTTCCCCGGGCTCACCCCCTCCACCTGCACCCACCCTCCACACGCAGCTGGGTGGCCTCTGGGCTCTGAGCAGCTCAGCACCAGCCAGAGCTGAGGGACCCAGGCCAGGCCACTGGAGGCCGCGGGCAGCCGGCACAGAGGTCGTGGGATTCACCAGCCGGCTCTGGCCACGGAGGAACCAGCAAGGGGACACTGCCCTGCCTGGGCCCTCCAGAAGGGTCAACGCAGGCTGTAAATTTCCGGGCCGGGGACACTGGGATTTGCTGCTCTCGGGGGCTGCGAATCAGAGCATTCATTATCTGCTGTGTGAGAGAAGTCGTCCTCTTTGTTCCTTGCATTTCTTTCAGGGCTGCTGAGTGCAGCAGGAAGGCTGGAGGACAGCTGGCCTTTGTCACCCTCTTGCTGTGGGCTCAGGCGGCCTCTCGGCTTCCCCACACGGGACTGGAGCGCCCGACCCACCTGGCCTCCCCGGGCCCTTCTAACTAACCTGAGGGGTGAGGGCCCAGGGGTGCCGGCCTGCGCTCACCCCCTGGGTTACTGTGCTCCACGAGCCACTCAGCTTTGCCTCTGGTGCTGCCCCCTCCTGTCCCACCCCAATGTCACCCACGGGGGCTGGACTAAGGCAGAGGTTCCAGAGAAGGGCCTCCCTGCTCTCTGGAGCTATAGATTTGGGCAGGTTCCAAGAATGGTGCCCTCACTTCCTTCCAGCTGAGATCTTAGCCACCCCCTCCCTGTTCTGGAAGCTTCCGTCCTCCTCCTGGGCTATTTTAGCAATCAGGTCACCCGTTGGCTCACTCTGAGCTTGCGGTCAATTAAAACCCACAGGCCCTTTTCACAGAAATGGTGGTATCTCTCCCTCCTCCAGATGCTGCCAGAGTCAGGGTCCTCAGGGTAGAAACAGCATGAGCGGGTGACGCGGCGGCCCTTGCTCCGGAGCTGAGGCCGTGCGCTATTTCCATATCCACTGTGGCCGGCATCCTGTGAGGGTGGCTGACAGCAGGAAGGGGGAGCCAGTCACAAGGACGTTCGGATGGCCTGAACACCTATGTGTCCCCACACTGTGCCCCGCTGGCGCTAGACACACAGCCTTCCCTCTGGTCCTCACTGGCTCTAGGCAGGGAGCCAATCCTCACTTAAAGGACAGCTGGGTGACCTCCAAAGGTCATCACGTGGTAAGGAGCAAGGCTGAGAGGGACCCTGGGGTGTCCCAGCAAAGCCCAAATCCACCTCAGCCGTGCTGGGTGCCTCCCAAGGGCCTGGTACACATGGCCACTGGCCCAGGCTGCTAAACGGGTTCTTGTGATGAAGACTGGGGAGGCTTTGCGGCCTCATCCTGACACAGCAGGTGCCCAAAACCCCACAGGAAGCCCAAAGCCCCTCTCTTTAAGTCCATGCACGTTCTGCTCAGAGCCGCTGAGGATTCTGGTCCCCTGGTCCCCTGGCCAGCAGCATGGGGAGCCCTTCAGCTGAAGACTCCAGGTCAGTTCCCATCCTTCCTTCCCCCAGGCATCTGACTGATCGCAGGCTCTTCCTGGCTGGGCCAGAGTCAGGGGGCGGACCATGAGCAGAGCACCTGCGGTGGGGGACCCCGACTCTGCCCGGGGAGGCAAGACAGCAAACAGGAGAAGGATTGCAGGACACCCGGGTGGCTCAGTTGGTGAAGCATCTGACTCTTGGTTTTGGGTCAGGTCATGATCTTGCAGTTTGTGAGATCAAACCCTGCATCGGCTGTGCCAACAGTGCAGAGTCTATCTGGGACTCTCTCTCTCTCGCTCTCTCTCCTCATGCTCTGCTCCTCCCCTGCTCTCTCTTTCTCTCTCAAAATAAATAAATAAACATTAAAAAAAGAAGAAGAAGAACTTAGGGGCGCCTGGGTAGCTCAGTTGGTTAAGCATCCGACTCTTGGTTTCGGCTCAGGTCATGATCCCACAGTTTTGTGGGTTCAAGCCCCACATTGGGCTCTGCACTGTCAGAGTGCTTGGGATTCTCTGTCTCCCTCTCTCTCTGCCCCTCCCCCACTCGTTTTCTCTCTCTCTCTCTCTCTCTCTCTCTCTCTCTCTCTCTTAAACTAAACTTAAAAAAAACCTTAATAAAATAATAAATGACATTTAAAAAATAAAATAAGAAAATCAAGATTTTTTGTTTTAAATAAAAAAATTAAATTTAAAAAATTTTTAAAAATTAAATTAAATTAAATTTATTTTTTAAAAAAAGGAGAAAGACTGCAGCTACAGGGAGCACTGAGAGCCGCGAGGGTGGGGGGGAACGGAGGCCCCGCCTGGCTGAGGCTGGGAGGAGTTTGGCGCAGGCCAGGAACTGACAAAAGCCCGCGTGTGGCGGCAGCAGCGCTGTCCGGCGGGAGCAGAACACAGGCCACGCTTAGAATTGACACTTTTCTAGTAGCCACAATAAAAGCAGTAAAAAGAGAGGCTCAGGGGGTTGAGTGCATCCCACTCTTGATTTCAGCTCAGGTCATGCTCCAGGGTCATGGGATCGAGCCCTGCATCTGGCTCTGCACTGACAGTGTGAAACCTGCTCAAGATTCTCTCTCTCTCTCTGACCCTCTTCCCCACTCCCCTGCTCACGCGCTCATTCTCTCTTTAAAAAAGGGGGACGGGGCACCTGGGTGGCTCAGTCGGTTAAGCGTCCGACTTCGGCTCAGGTCATGATCTCACGGCTTATGGGTTTGAGCCCCGCGTCGGGCTCTGTGCTGACGGCTCAGAGCCTGGAGCCTGCTTCAGATTCTGTGTCTCCCTCTCTCTCTGCCCTTCCCCTGCTCGCTCTCTGTCTCTGTCTCTGTCTCTCAAAATAAAATAAAGACATAAAAATATTTTTTTAATAAAAAAAAAAAAGGTAGGGGCACCTGGGTGGCTCAGTCGGTTAAGCATCTGACTTCAGCTCAGGTCTGATCTCACAGTTCGTGAGTTCTAGCCCCACATCAGGCTCTGTGCTGACAGCTCAGAGCCTGGAGCCTGCTTCAGATTCTGTGTTTCCCTCTCTCTCTGCCCCTCCCCTGCTCATGCTCTGTCTCTCAAAAATAAATAAACCTTAAAAAAAAATTTAAGGTAAAAGGAAGTGAAATTAATTTTAATAATGTATTTTGTTTAACCCAATATATAAAAAATATCATTTCAACATATGATAAATATCAGGGTACCTGGGTGGCTCAGTTGGTTAAGTGTCTGATTCTTGGTTGCAGCTCAGGTCATGATCTCACAGCTCATTTGTGAGTTTGAGCCCCGCGTCACGCTCTGCACTGACAGCGTGGGGCCTGGTTGGGATTCTCTGTCCCCACCCTCCCACCCCCTACTCTCTCTCAAAAGTAAATAATTTTTTTAATTTAAAAAATAAGCATACAGTCAATATAAATTATTAATGAGGCATTTTACGCCCTCTTTTGGACCAGAGCTTTGAGAGCCACTGTGTCTTCTATATGAACAAGCACATCTCAGCTTGTACTGGCCACACTGCAAGTGCTGAGCAGCCCCACACGGCTAGCGGCCACCGGCTGGGACAGCACCGCAGGGCTGTGGGGTGCTGAGCAAAGGGGAGGTGTGAGATGAAGTCAGAGAGGTGGGCAGGGGTCATGCTGGGTTTGATTCCAAGAGCTCTGAGAAGCCCCAGGAGGGGCTTTACGCAGGGGTGTGCTGTGATCCCTTGTTGTCTTTTAGAGGCTGACTCTGGCCACTTGCAATGCTTCAGAGCAGATGAGACTGGCTGCCCAGAGAGACGCCAAGGTCAAGGCCAAAGGTGGCCTGTGCCGTGGTGAAGGCAGCCACGGTGAGCTTCGGGGGACACGGGAGACGCCATGGGAGGCAGCGAGACAGGGAGATGGGCCTTGCCATCTGCGTTTTTCCTCCTTCTCTGCCAAAATTCTCCCCAAGTAATCCGGTCTCAACAGTTGCCTCCCTTCCAGGAAGAGATCTGCATGGTGGCTATTTAACAAAGCCGAAAGGAACTCAACTAGAAACATGTTGCCAAGGGCCCAGAATTGAAATGGCTGCCACTTTCCGTATCCCATAGAATCACCCAAGAAAAGATAAATCTTCTAGATGCTCGTATCATATAATAATTAAGTGGTCTCTGGGGCTGACCTGCTTGGGTTTGAATCCCTGCTGCCCTCTAATTAGCTGTGTGACCTTGGAAAGATACTTGACCCCTCTGGGCTTCTGTTTCCTCATCGTATACCGGATGTGTGAATGCTCTCGATCTCTGGGGGTGACCAGGAGAAGTTAATGGGTTTAAACCCTATATAAGGGCTTAGGGTAGTGCCTGACACATAGGGGGCACTCATTACATGGTATCCTGTTACTATTCTTGTTGTCATTGTTAACAGACCAGACAACTAAGGCACAGGGACAGGAAGGGACCTGTTTAATGTCCAGCAAACCTAAGGCAGAATAGGAAGCAGTATCTAACTTTTCTAATTTCTGGCTCTTATGGCTGCCTCACAGTGGAAATTGCTGGTTGTCCCTTCATTCGTACATTTAAAAAAATTTTTTTATGTTTATTTATGATTGAGACAGAAAGAAAGAGAGCATGAGTGGGGGAGGGGCAGAGAGAGAGGGAGACACAGAATTGGGAGCAGGCTCCAGGCTGTCAGCACAGAGCCTGACGTGGGGCTTGAACCCACGAACTGTGAGATCATGACCTGAGCCGAAGTCGGACGCTCAACTGACTGAGCCACCCAGGCGCCCCACCTTCATTCAGACATTTACCATGTTCTCCCCTTGTGCCAGACGCCATGCTGGCAGCTTGGGGGAGACACTAAGATGGTGCAGCCTCATGTCTACAAAATCAAGGCTTTCCCCTTGAGAAGGAAAAACCTTTTTCTCAACCACCCTGGGCCACAGGGGAAGAAGATTTTATTCAATGCAGACAGAGCCACTTGCTGATTCCAGCGCAGTCAAAACAGTGCTGGCCTGAGAACTGGGAGAGCCCAGGCTGAGCGACCCCCTGCCTGACCCGCTCTGTGACGTGGGCAAAGGGCTTCACCTCTCTGATCCTGGCTGCATGGACGTGAACAATGTTAACTGAGCCCCTACTCTGTGAAGTCCCGACTCCAAATTGCTCACATTCTGGGGAAAAGGAACTACTTGCCAGTCAGACTGAGATGTGGCCTCCAAGTACATAGGTCCTACAGCCCAGATCTTTTCTGGAACATTCTTGATTGACCATTCATCTCGTAAGAGCTATGGGCACACTGGACCACACATCCAAACTTTTAAAATATAATTGGACACTATAACAAAATTATGAGAGTCTGGTTCACAAGATTTCACAGACCAATAACATTTCTAAAGAAACATTGGAGAACCTGCAAAGGACTGAACATTTGTTATTCTGCCAAGGAAGGGCCTTAAAACCAAATGACAAATGGTGCTGGGAAAACCAGATACCCACGCAAAAGAATGAAACTGGGCCTTTATGTTACCACACACAAAAATCAACTCAACGTAGACTGAAGACTTAAATGTAGCACCTGAAACTATAAAACTCCTAGAAGAACATATAATAGAAAAGCTTCATAACGTTGGTATTGGCAGTCATTTCTTGGATATGACGCCAAAAGTACAGACAACAAAGGCAAAACTGGACAAGTGGGACTACATCAAACGAAAAAGCTTCTGCAGGGCAAAAGAAACAATCAACTGAGGGCGCCTGGCTGGCTCAGTGGGTAGAGAGCATGTGACTCTTGGTGCCGAGTTCAAGACCCATGTCGGGCATAAAGCTTTCTTTAAAAAAAAGTCTTAAAAAAGGGGCGCCTGGGTGGTTCAGTCAGTTAAGTGTTAGACTCTTGGTTTCAGCTCAGGTCATGGTCTCACAGCTCATGAGATCGAGCCCCACGTCAGTGCTGTCAGCACAGAGCCTGGTTGGGATTTTCTCTCTCCCTCTTTCTCTTCCCCTCCAAAGCTTGTGCACACATGCTCACTCTCTCTCTCTCTCTCAAAGTAAATAAAAAAAAGAAAAAAAAATTTCGAAAGAAACAATTAGCAAAATAAAAAGACAATCTACAGAATGTGGGAAAATATTTGCAAACCATGTATCTGGTAAGGGTTAATATCCGGAATATACAAGGAACTCCTAACAACTCAATAGCAAAACAAACAAAAAACCTGATCTAAAAATGGGCAAAGGGGGGCGCCTGGGTGGCTCAGTCGGTTGAGCATCCGGCTTTGGCTCAGGTCATGATCTCACGGTTCATGGGTTCGAGCCCTGCGTCAGGCTCTGTGCTGACAGCTAGCTCAGAGCCTGGAGCCTGCCTTCAGATTCTGTGTCTCCCTCTCTCTCTGCCCCTCCCCTGCTCACGCTGTCTCTCTCTCTCTCTCAAAAATAAATAAAACATTAAAAAAATTTTTTTAAATGGGCATAGGACCTGAATAGACATTTCTCCAAAGAAGACATACAAATGGCACATCTCTAATCATTAGGAAAGTGGATATCAAATCGCAATGAGATATCACCTCACATATGTTCGATGGCTCTTATCAAAAAAACAAGGGACAAACGTTGGAGGCTGTGGAGGAGAGAGAACCCTTGTGCGCTGTTGGTGGGAACATAAAATGGTGCAGCTGCTAGGAAAAACAGTATGGGGGTTCTTCGAAAAAATTAAAAATAGAACTACCATATGATCCAGCAATCCCACCTTTGGTATTTATCCAAAAGACTGTAATCAGGATCTCAAAAACATATCTTCTCTCCCATATTCACTGAAGCATCAGTCTCAATAGCCAAGAGGTGGAAACAACCTGCATGTCACCGACGGAGGAACGGGTAATGAAAATGTGGTCTATCCGTACAATGGAATATAATTCAGCCATAAAAAGGAAGGAAATCCCGTCACATGCTACAGTATGGCTGCATCTTGAGGACATTATGCTAAGTGAAATCAGCCAGTCATTGAAGGACAAATCCTGCGTGATCCCACTTATAGGAGGGATCTGACGTGGTCAAACTCAAAGTCACAGAAACAGGAAGTGGAGTGGTGGTTCCCAGGGACTGGGGAGAGGGGAAACAATGGATACAGAGTGTCAGTCACATGAGATGACCCTAGGGATCTGCTATCCAACATCGTGCGTTTAGTTAGCAATACCGTACCACACACTTAAAAACTGGCCAAGAGAGAGGGGCGCCTGGGTGGCTGAGTGGGTTGAGCGCCTGACTCTTGGTTTCAGCTCAGGTCATGATCTTGTGGTTTGTGGGTTCGAGCCCCGTGTCGGGCTCTGTGCTGACAGCTCAGAGCCTGGAGCCTGCTTTGGATTCTGTGTCTCCCTCTCTCTGCCCCTCCCCTGCTCGTGCTCTCTCTCACTCTCTCTCTCTCTCTCTCTCTCTCTCTCTCAAATAATAAATAATTATTTTTAAAAAATTTTAAAAAAATGTCAAGAGGGACAGCTCTCATGCTGTATGCTTTTTACCACAATAGAAAAACAAATGAGGGCACCGGGGTGGCTCAGTCAGCGGAGCGTCTGACTCTTGATCTCAGGGTCAGCCATGAGTTGAAGCCCCACACTGGGCATGGTGCTTACTTAAAAAAAAAAAAAAATTCAGAGCAAAAAAAACAAATAAACAACAAAGTACCTCCTGTACAGGACATTAAAACACAAAAGAACAGGAAGGCCATAGTAAAAAGTAAAGCTCAGAATAAAGCTCAGAGTAAAGAATAGTTCTTCAAACTAAATGGCTTTTGGGGTGCCTGGCTGGCTCAGTCAGAAGAGCATGTGACTTGATCTCAGGGTTGTGAATTCAAGCCCCATGTTGGATATAGAGATTACCTTAAATAAATAAAACTTAAAAATTTTCACCCAAGTTAAATAGCTTTTAAATAACCATAATGTGTGGGTGTCTTGATCTCTTGTTCTCTTTCTCTTCATAGCCCACTCCCCGACCCTGCCCAGACCATTTCTCATCACACTAGGCCTTGTATTTGGAAATCCCTGGGTGGGGGGAGGAAACCAGGGACTCTTCCTCCCCTGGCCACCATTCCTCCCTCCCCTTCTTCTCCCAAGCCTACAGCTCTCTGCACACGCAGTTGGAGAAAACTGCTTCTCTTGCTCACTCAGGCCTGGCTCTGCTGTCTGCCCACCGGGCTGTGGGCTCCAGAGGGCAGGGGGCGTCCCACTCTGTGTCCCCCTCCTCTACCCAGAACCGGCCGCCGGAGGAGTCGGGTAAATACTGGGGGTGGGAAATGGATTCTGACTGAGAGACCTGGGAGGCCCGGCTGGCGTCAGGCCTGGGGGACCACGAAGGACCTGAGGGAGGGAAGAGTGGAAACCAGCAGGAACGAGGCAGCTGAAAGGGAGTGTCTGTGAAAGAGGCCACCAGCCCCAAGATGCCTCCCCTCCCAGCCTGGGGGGAAGGTGGGGAAGGGAAATAGGAAGGGGGTGGGGAGGAACCCTGGAAAATGCCTTCCTGACTAGACCCACGGCCAGGACAAAGGGCAGGAAGAGGCTGAAGTGGGCCCTGGAACCACAGACAAACTGGGAGGTGGGAGGCCCTCAGCCCTTCCTGGGACAGTCGGGCTGCCCCTCCTGCTCCCCTCAACGCTGGCTGGAGATGTCTCAGCCCCACCAGCCAACCACAGGGAGAGCAAAGGGCGGAAGTGGCCGGGACTTCAGGCCTAGCTGCCAGAGATGGGCTCCAAGGCCACGCGCCGCCACCTCGGGGGAGCCCCGGCCACAACAGGTCCCCTGGGCCCAGAGGCCCAGGTGGGGCTCCAGGAGATACGTGAGGGCCAGGGAGACGCAGACAGCAACTCCAAAAGCACACAGAGACCTTTCTGCTCACTCCCTCTGGCACCCACCCTGGCTTCAAACCCTTCAGGGTCACCTGGTGCTTTTAAGATAAAGACAGAGGCTGAACAGGGGGCTGGCTGCAGGGTCTCCTCCTCACCCTGTGCTCCCCTGGGCCTCTTGGCCATTTGGCTCCGTTTGCAATTATATATTTCTGGGTGAGATTCTTCAAGTTCGCAGGGATGCATCTGCTTTGGCTCACGGTGGCGTCCCCAACAGGAAGCAGGGAGCTTGGCCACTGAAAGCTGTTTGTTGGTAGAATGGACGAAGACGAGGAACGGGTGGGGGGCGCACAGCAAAGTGTTTGGAGATCAGACAGCAGACAGGTTTGAGAGGCAAAGCCAACTGAGACTCACTAGCTGTGTGACCTTGGGCCGGTCACTGTCCGGCAAGCCTTTGCCAGCAGCTGGTCTCTCAGCTTTTGCCTGCTAGCTGTGCACAGATCTAACACAGCCTCCTCTCCAGGGCAGGGCCGGAGCCATGCTGCTCAAAAAAGGTTGGCTCCTTTATGGGTTGTTTTGTTTTGTTTTGCTTTGTTTTGTTTTTAGCCTAGACCCAACATTTTATGGACAGGACACTTCAGGGAACTGATCTACCTGGTCTCGTCTTATTTATGTTTAAATGAACCAAAAAAGGTGGGGCGCCGGGGTGGCTCAGTCAGTTAAGCAGCCGACTTCAACTCAGGTCATGATCTCACGGTTCATGAGTTCCAGCCCCACATCGGACTCTATGCTGACAGCTCAGAGCCTGAAGCCTGCTTTTGGATTCTGTGTCTCCCTTGCTCTCGCTGCCGCTCCCTGGCTCATACTCTGTCTCTCTCTCTCAAAAATAAAAATAAATAAACATTAAATGAACCAAAATGTGAGTGCAAACTGATGCAAACTTTTTTCGGAGAAAGACTTAGACGTAACGTGCCTACATGTAAAATGCTCATGGGGCGCCTGGGTGGCTCAGTCAGTTAAGCATCTGACTTCAGCTCAGGTCATGATCTCATGGTTCGTGAGTTCAAGCCCCACGTCGGGCTCTGTGCTGACAGCTCAGAGCCTGGAGCCTGCTTCGGATTCTGGGTCTCCCTCTCTCTCTGCCCCTCCCCCGTTTGCACTCCGTCTCTCTCTCTCTCTCAATCTCTCTCTCTCTCTCAAAAATAAACATTAAAAAACTTTTAAAAAAATAAAGTAAAATAAAATAAATAAAAAATAAAATACTCGTGTCCACCAACCCTGCCCTTGGGCTTCCAGGAATTTATCCTATAGAAAATATGCTGTATTTAGATTTATTTGTTTGGTACTCAGGAAAAAAGTACAGTGCCTTATTTTAATGAGGGAGAAAAAGCAAACCAGAAAACAGTATTTTTAGAATCAACCACCAGGAGGCACCTTTGGGTCAGGGGCTCCCTCTGGTTAGCCCACAGAGCCTGGATTTAAATGACAAAAACAAATGACAAGGGGTGCCTGTGTGGCTGGGTTGGTTAAGATTCTGACTTTTGCTCAGGTTATGATCTCACGGTTTGTGAGTTTGGGCCCCGTGTCAGACTCTCTGCTGGAGCCCACTTCAGATCCTCTCTTCCCCCCACCCCCCACCTCTGCCCCTCCCCCACTCCTTCTTTCTCTCTCTCAAAAATAAATAAATATATATATATTTTTTTAATTTAAAAACAACAACAAATGACAATACCCAGACCATCTTAAAAAACAGGCCAGTCTTTGTGCTTCATCTCACCCAAGAAGCCTTAGTTGTTGACAATATCTACGCATTTGGCTTCCTCTCTGTCCTTCCTCACAAACAATGCCCCTTAACCAAAAACACACACTCAGAAAACAATTCTAACTCTTCTACCCTTATATTGTTCTGCTGGGATTATTTTTGTCCAGTTCTCTGTCTCTCAAAACTCCTCCGTCAGGGGGTGCCTGGCTGGCTTAGTTGGTAGAGCATGCGACTCTTGATCTCAGGGTCGTGAGTTCAAGCCCCATGTAGGGCATGGAGCCTACTTACAAAACAAAACAAAAAAGGTCCTCAGTCAGCATTCCCTTCATAAGGATTTGGGACTTCACTTGTACAAGATCATCCTTCATGGGTTTTGTGACAAATGGACGCCATAGATCTGATTTCTATGAACAGGTGGGGAAACCGAGGCCCTGCACAGCCAAGTCTTTGGACTAGACCATGGCCGAGAAGAGAGAATCTGGGGGCCCACAGGAACCTAAACAAAGCCTTGATCTCAGACTCGGGTGCATCCTTAACCGTCTCCTGCTGCCTCCCCTGCTCCCTGCATTTTTGCCTGTTTCCACGTCTGTAAACGCAATCTTTCCTTCCAGTCCTGTGCCAATCTGCTTTTCATCCTTCTTCCTGCGGGGAAGGAGGGGCGTCTCTGCATTTCTGCCCACCTTGGGTATGGGGCCCTCCTGGTTTCCATCAGCCAGCCCCTAACTGCATACATCACTGTGTCTCTACCCCAAGGAGTCCAGGCAAGGATTCCTCACCTCCCTCGGGAGCACCGAGATAAACGCATCAACCAAGGGGTTCCTTCCTTCCCAGCCCACTGCAGAGCCCCGGTGCCCAGGCTAGCTGGGGAAGAGCTAGCTGACAGTGGGGCCCACTGCTTGCCCTGGGAATCAGTCCTATCCTCACCAGCAGTAGGAGGGACACCGCCTCACAGGACCCAGTCTCCCACAAGACACTCCTTCTGAGTTTCTAGGTACCCCCTGGGTTTTCCTCCCACACCCTCCTTCTTCCCCACTGCTCCCTGGAGCACCTGCCCTTCCAGTTTGGGCCAGACGCTCTGATAGGAGGACATTCACTACATTCATTTTTTCAGCGCACTGGGCATCAAGCACCGCCCTGAGGGTCACTGGGATGCTTGGGCTCTGGGAGTGCCTCTCTCTGGGCCCTGGCCCCCGGTCTTGAGGACCCCATGTCTTTCTTAGCTCAGGCATGCCAGACTTTTCCCTACCCCCATACAACAGCTTTTCACTATGCTAGTCTTTTAAGGAGGAAAAAAGAATAACAAAGAATTTTTCTTGTTTCGGCCTGTAGGTTGTTTATAACGACAGTTCATGAGGAACTGGGCTCGGAGCTGAAAACACTCCATTTTGGAAGGAGTGAGGCCTGGAAGGGGGGAAGGGAGAGAGGAAAGAGACGGTGACAGCCTCTATGCTGGTCTCTTGCCTCCCTCTCTCCTCACTCCTCACGAGGGCATGACAGGAAGACAAAAAAAAAAAAAAAATCCTTTCAGTCTTTCCACCGTTCAGGAGCAGTATTTGGTGTGGTGAGCAAGGCCCCACAGGATCTGGCACACTTGCTCATTCATTCATTCACTCATTCATCAGAGACGTAGTCAGCACCAAGTCCTGGGCTGAGGAGAGAGAGTAAAAGCTGCAACACATACACATATCGTCACGCCTGATGTCAAATGTCACAAAGAGCCATGGGGAATGATGGGGCGTGCGGGCCTCCTGGGGGAGAGGACACCGGAGCTGAGACCTGCCCGGCGAGGAGGAGTTAGCCTGGCAGGACACAGGAGACCAGAGCAGCAGAGAGGGTGACGGAGAGGCAGGGGCTGGATGACGCAGGACTGCCTGACAGACGGGGGACCACGGCTCAGAGCCAGGCGACTCGCACATGGACCTGGAGCTTGCAAGGTGCTCCTTCCTGACTGCCCCTCCCCTTTGTCCGAATGGTCCTGAATCACCCCCCGTGGGTCATGTGGGCAGAGGCTGCACCACATCCATCTCGGAGGCCCAGTGGTGTGTAGTAGGTGCTCAATAAGCATTTGTTGAATTGGCTCTTGGGGTCTCCAGGATGCTCTGAGAGCACGTGGGCTGAGCGGGCCCCGCCCTCAGCCATGCAGCTCCCGGAGGCAGAGACGATGTGGCGGCAGCTGCGTGGTGTTCCCACGATTTCCTGGCCTCCCTGCTGCCTGCCGGTCAGAGCTAGCACAGAAATGTGGGGTCTTGGTGGTGCTAGAGCATCGTGTGCCCCTAGAGAGCCTGAACCCAGCTCCTCACAGTGGTCTCACTGCCAGTTGGTACCCTCTCAGTCCAGCACGAGCCCGAACCTCAGTGGTAGAAGTTGCAGAGCTGGGTTTCAGGGTGTCTTTGGCAATTTCAGGGACATTACGCATATGCTCTCCCATCCACCTTGACAGGAGGTGCCTGGGCAAGAAAGCCCCGCCCATAAACATGTATCCAGCAGCCACACACCAAGCACCTCCTAGGTTTGGGGCCTTTTAGGACGCTGGGGGTGGGTGCGATGGGGAGTGGCTCTGGGCACCCCCACAGGCCCGTTTATCAGCCCTCGCAGCGGGGCAGAAACCACCAGCTCAGGATGTGGCAGTGGGGATGGGAGGGAAGTGCACGATCTGCAGCCGGGCCCCTTCCCAAGGAGGTCTGGGCAATCCTCTGCTTCTCCCGGGCCCAGGTGCTCTGCAGTGGACGTGTCAGCCCTGCGCTCCGGGGAGGCACTCGGCAGAGTAAGGGGGGAAGCACGGAGTAGCACCCTGAGGCTCAGAAGCAGGGGGAGGGCCCTGCCTCCCCTCCTCTCCCTGCAAAGACTGCTAAAGCACCCACCCAGCAATGCTGGGGGTGGGCTGTGGGGCGCACAGACCTAGGGTTACGGGATCTCACCGTCTAGGGAGATAGATGGGCAAAGAAGCAAGTACAGTGCAGGTGCTCGGATGGAAGTCCCATCGCAGTGGGGGGCAAAGGACATGGCTGCCTCCAGCTGGGGACAGGGTCCAGCTCAATGCAAGGGGTGGGCCACGTGAGGTGTTATGCCCACAGTAACAGCCACCCTGAGCAGCGATGGCTGTCACCGACCGACTCGCTGCGGGTGCCAAGAACACACACTTGGCTTGATGTACTCCTCCAACAGCCCCAGAGTAGGAATTGCTTCCGGTTTGTTTGTTTGTTTATTTGCTTACTTATTTATTTAAAGTAAGCTCTTCACCCAGTGTGGGGCTCGAACTCAGACCCTGAGATCAAGAGTCTCATGGGGGGCGTCTGGGTGGCTCAGTCGGTTAAGCATCCGATTCTTGATCTCCACTCAAGTCATGATCTCACAGTCTGTGAGATCGAGCCCCATGTCGGGCTCTGCGCTGCCACTGTGGAGCCTGCTTGGGATTCTGTCTCTCTCCCTGTCTCTCTGCCTCACCCTTGTGTACTGTCTCTCTCTTTCTGTCTCAAAATAAATAAAGTTTAAAAAGAAAGACTCATGCTCTACTGACAGAGGCAGCTAGGTGCACAGGAATTGCTCCCATTTTAGAGATGGCAAAATTGAGGCACTCCGAGGGGAGCAACTTGCCCATGGGCCCCCAGGCAGTAAGGGTAGGTGTGGAAGGAGGAAGCCGGCATGCTGGTTCCAGAGACGTCCCCCCAAGGTGGCACTGACAGGGGCCTTCGGGATCCTGATAGGTTTAAACGTGCCAACTTGTTCCATCTTGTTCAGCATCACTAACCACGCTCGCTACTTCCAGCCCCTCTCAGTTAGCGGGGTGGGGCCTCTTTCCAGGGGTGTGCCACAAAGACCAGGATGAGGGGGCAGGCCTGACTCAGCCTGCAGATACGCCTGGGAGGAGAAGACCTTGACCCAGATGCTCCTCGGCAACTAGATTTTCCAGGCCCTCCAGAGGCTGCCCCCTCCCCTCCACCCCCACCGCCTGCAGCCGGCTGCAAATTGCTTCCAAATGTTGATAATTACAGCACCTGAGAGGGAGGAACGGGGGGCTCCTCCTTCCAGAACGTCCCAGGGCACGTGGCACCCTTATCTCCCTTGAGCCGCTGGTAAGGAGGCAGGATATGGGTCACGGGCCCGTTCTCTGAGGCCTGGGCTCAGTGACTTGCCCAAGGTCATGCAGACCTTTCAGGCAAAGATGAGTCCGAGCTCGGCTTCCACTTTCCCTTCCGGAGCTGAAGAAGCTTTGGAGGAAGAGTAAAGACCCACAGGAAGGGGCGCCGGTAGCCACAGCCAGTCAGGAGCCTCGGCCACGCCAGTGTCCAGCTCCCCCGCCAAAGCTCTGGGCCTTGGCAGGTGCTTTCAAAAGGAAAACCTTGGGGCGCCTGGGTGGCTGAGTCGGGTAAGCATCCGACTTCGGCCTAGCTCATGATCTCACGGTTCGTGGGTTCGAGCCCCGCGTCGGGCTCTGCGCTGACAGTTAGCTCAGAGCCTGGAGCCTGCTTCAGATTCTGTGTCTCCCTCTCTCTCTGACCTTCCCCTGCTCACGCTGTCTCTCTCTCCCTCAAAAATCAATAATAAAACCTTAAAAAAAAAAACAAAAACGGAAAACCTTGGCGCTGGCAGGGATCTCAGTCACATCTAGTTTGAACCCTTTCTGGCGGTGCAGATGGGGTAATGGAGGAGCAGAAAGAGGGTGCAGTTTGCCCGAGAGCACACAGCAAGTTTGATACTAATCCCTGGCTCCCCCATCTCCATCTCGTCCTTCTCTCGGGCACCCAGGAAGAGGGACTCTCCCTCCAAATGCACCTTCTTCACAGGCTTTCCCTCCCACAGGAAGGGGATGACGTGTAAGTAATGGCTTTAGGGCTAGGCCTCACTCCCCTCACTTAACTGCTGTGTGTCTTTGGGCAACCGGATTCCCCTCTCTGGGCCTGTTTCCTCATCTTTAAAATGGGGAAAATAATAACTGCTTCTTCATGTTGCAGTAAGAAGTTGGTGAAGTAAGGTGTCCACAAGATGGAACGATCCACCTGGGCCCCTGGCAGTCCTTCCTGGTGCCCAGGAGGTGGTCAGACATTCCACAGATTCCCTTCCCCCTCTCCCTCACTTTCCCAAGCTCAGAGACACACGTCTTCCGCCCAGGCTCTCAGACAGGCTTGAACGTCCTCCCGCGCTGGCCACGAGCACGAGCACAGGGCTTCTTTCTGGAATGGGTTCTCTGACCCTGGGGAGATGACAGAGCCAGTCAGGGAATTCTCTGGGAGGAGTGCTCCCAAGGGCTGGGTGCGTGGATGGAGAAGGCGGAATCCGTCCTCACTCCTTCTCCCTGGGCTCCCGAGAGCTCAGCCCCCTCTCTCCAGTCCCGCCCAGGACCCGCTGGCTGTAGAGGCCTGCTGGGCAGACGGGCTCTTGGGGGGCAGCCTTGCTCTCCCCCCACCCCCGCCGCCCACCCCCACTGCCCACAGACACAAGGCTGCTGTGAGCTGCACGGGGAGTGAGGCGGGCACTGGAGCTGAAAGCTGCTGACGGCAGGCCTCTGAGGAGGAGCGTGGTGGGGAGGAGCGGGGGAAGGAAAAGAAAGGAGGAGGAGGAGGAGGAGAGAGGCCTGGTGGGCCCTGCTGCCTCCCCCACGGCCCGCCCTGGACAAGCTAAGAAAAGCTCTGGGGTAGAAAAACCGCCAAAGATGCACAGTGGCCCTCCCCACTGGCGGGGGGCCCTTCCTTCCCCGGGCCAGCTGCCCCAGGCAGATTAGTACGGGCTCCGGAAAAGCCGGCCCCACACGCCAGCCTGCAGGAGGCCGCCAGCTGAGTCAGCCTCTCTACCTGTCAGGAAATCATTCATAAAGAATGACACCCACCCAGCGCCCGGCTCCTGGCCTCACCCCCACAGCTACAGGCACACCGACACTAGCTCCGGCCCCCTCCCTCCTGCCTCTCCCCCACCCGCTTTACACTCCCCTCCTGGGGTAAAGACCCGTGTGAAATAAGGCCAGCTCAGCTTGGGGAGGTATTTACTGCTGGTTTGCACTGAGGACGGGAGCAGAGTCAAGAGGAGCAGTGACTTCACTCGATTATGAACAAATGTCAGCGACATGGCTTCCAGAAGGTGTTCACGGCCACGGCCATGCCAGTGGTGGACACTTCTTTAGCTTCAGTGTATGCCCGGGTAGCGAGAGGCTCCCAGGACACCTCAGTAGACACAGATCGCTGGGCCAATCCTCCCACAAAGGGAAACTGAGGTCCACAGGGGGGAAGTGACTCACCCCAGGTCACACACGTCCTTAGACTTGAAGCCCATGTCCCCTCAAATGCAGGCGTTGTAAGTTGTTCTTACTTCCCATCATTCAAACCCTGATGTCCTCCTACCTGGGAGATAGAATGCAGGTTGCACTCCTGAAGAACTGAGTTCCTTACCACAGCCCTGGGGGCCTGGGCCCTGCTAACCTCTGCCCTCATTGCACTCCCTCTTGCTGTTCTTCTCAAGCTACCCTGGCCTCCTTGTTTCTCAAACACACCAAGCATGCCTCAGGGCCTTTGCACATACCACCCTTCTGTCTACCACACATTAGTTGCCGGGCTCCTCATCATCCTCCAGGACTAGGTTTCTTGTCACCTCTTCAGAGAGACCTTCCCTGACCACCACAAGAAGCCTCCCCCCACCACACATTATCTCTATCCTTACATGAAAGTAGTTCCTAACCCCTATTATAATTATGTATTTCTTTACCTATCTATTGTCTGCCCCTACATGGAGAGTAAGCCTGTAAGGTTGGTTTTGCTCACAATGGTGTCCCCATGCCTGATGCAGAGCAGACCTTCGGTAAGTATTTGTTATGTAAGTAACTGAAGGACTCATTGTATACGGCCGGAACCCCTTGGGCTGGCACTCGAGTCACCCCGCAAACTGCCGCTATCATATTCTCTGTGGCCCCAAGAATGGCAGAGTCATCAGACGCCCATGGCTTCATGAGAAGTGTCTCGAGCTTGTCTGGATCTCCCTCTGACCAATCTCTAATCAGCATTTACGAGCACCCTCTAGGACCCAGATCTATGTTAGAAGCCAAAGCAAATACAGCAAAAACCTTGGATTGTGAGTAACTTGTTCTGCGGGTGTTCCATGAGACGAGCCAACGTTGCTGATACATTTTAACTTGATAAACGAGCCACGTCTTGCAACACAAGTAGTACGTGACACCGAACGTCACATGGTCACAACTGAGCCAATGGCGCTCGCTTGCTCTCTTTCTCTCTCTCTCTCTCTCTCTCTCTGCAGGTTTGTGGGTAAGGCTCCCCCTGCTCGGACTGTGTGATGTATCTCATGCTCAGATGCTCAGTCTCAGGCCACGGTGTTTGGCAGAAATCAGGGATTTTCCAGAACGTTAGAAGGTGTCCACAACTGGCACTAGTGTGTTTTTGTCACTCTGAAGCACCTGTGGACAGTCCCCTGCTTTTCCACACAAGAGTGAGCTTAGGAATGTTTACTTCATTCTAGGTCAGGCTGCCTGCAGATATTCTGCTGCCTGATTGCCAGTTACCTTAAATACAATATATGACAGAGTTTATTAACCCTGTACTGTAGTCACCATCTGTTCGTGATAGTGAAAGTCGTCCTACACAATAACCCCCCTCTCTCTCGTCTCCCTCACGAAGGTTTACAAAGGTAAGTGCCAGTTAATTTGTTTACTTTTCTTTATATTTTGTTATTTTATATTACTCTATTATAATCATTTTTATATGAACATTTTTGGGCTGTGGAATGAATCATCTGAGTTTCCCTTCCTTTTATGGGGAAATTCACTTTGATATACAAGTGTTTCGAGTTAGAAGCATCTTTCCAGAACGAATTATGTCCGCAAACCAAGGTTTTACTGTACATCCAAATCGTAGGATCGAGAGTTCTGAACATTATACATACATGAGAATCACCCCGGAAGCCTGTGAAGAATATGGATGCCGCAGCCGCGCCCCCATCCCACACTAATTTCACAAGTCTGCACTGGGGCAAAGCAAAGGCCCTGGGGATCCCGATGCACGCCAAGGGACCCAAGGAGCTTCTGAAAACACTGATGCCAGGCCCCTCTACTGCCGGAGATCCCGACTCGAGGCCCGGGGACCTGACACTGGTGTTTCCAAACATTCCTCAGGTGATTCTGTGGTGCAGCCAGAGTTAAGAACCACTGCCCACACTCTCATTTTCTAGATTATTCCAGCTGACCCAAGTCAGAGGACCTGGATCATCTTGTGGGAAGTGGATGTTTAGGGTCAAGGCCACCCAACCACTGTCACCAGCACTCTTGCTAACACTGAACACTTGCTATGGGCTGTACTGGACACGTCCCCTGTTCTTGAGGCCCTTACTCCTGCTCGGGCCCGGAGACAGCTAGGAGGAGGGCCAGACCAGAAGGCAGGACACGATGCTCCTATCACTCTTTTGACTAACACCTGGCTGTGACTCGCTTTAGGACCAAGGCCTAAGGCTGGCCTGCTAGGACCTGGCCCCTTACTACCTTCCTGGCTCAATGTTAACCCTGGGTCTCTGTCATCTTAAACTGTGTTTAGTTCTACGCAAGTGCCAGGACCCTTTCCACGTCCCTCCAAAGGCACCACTGTTCCCCTGAGCAGTACTATCAGCCCACCTTGCCTGCTTGCCCAGATCCCGCTGGTGCCTCTCCCTAGTCTGAGTCAGATGTGCCCCTTTGGGGCTCCTGGATGCCAGTGGGCACCTGTGACGCTGCCCTGGAGTCACTGTCCCTAAGAACAAAGTGGGGCATCCCAAGTATCCAACCCAGGCACGCAGTGGTCTGGGGGAGCAGAGGGTAAGCATGGACGAAATGTGGTTTCAGGTTACGGTAGCCAGGTTCCAAAGACTTCCTAAAGGGCACAGAGCCTCAGGCAAGGCAAGGCACTCAGAGAGGAAACTATTCTGTACCAATTCAAGGGCTAGAACGTTGCCACAAGAATGGAAACCCATGAATTGACAGGCTAGGAATGACTGATTACTTTATCACTTGGTTAAACTCCAGGCGCTACCGTATGCCAGCTATGGGCCTTTAGGCAAGCTATTTAACTCTCTGAACCTCAGTTTCCTCATCTGTACAATAGACATCATTATAGTTCTAAGTCAGGGCTACTTAAAAACAGTGGAGCAAACCGATGTATATAAAGCACTTAAGGTGGTGCCTGGCATAAAGAATCACTCAGTAAATGTTGGCGATTATTATTGTTATTATTACTCATGGAACTCACGCTGAAAAGGCCTTTAGAGATCATCTAAATTAACTCCTGCATTTTATGGCTGGAACTGAGGCAGGAAAGAGGAAGCTGTCACGGGCGCTCTGTCCAGCCCTCACAAGCCACGGGCGCTCTGTCCAGCCCTCACAAGCCCAGTGGGCAGGGTCCCCTTCCAGGCCACTGGGGAGAGCTGGTGAGGGGCTGCTGGGAATCAGCTGATGTGCTGGCAGGGTCCCAGCCTAGAGTTTCCAATGACTTGGAGCCTGACAGAGAGTCCCAACATCTTGGCTCTGTTTCCGGCAAACTCTTTCAGCATATTTTAGGATCAGCAAAAACCCACAATGCCTTTGGCTGAGCACTTTTCCTCTTCTTGTTGAAGCCCAGGGGTATTTTCTAGGAAATTGAGTCCATCTGTTTCTGATTCATTTGTACTTAACTCATCACCAAGCTGTTTTGTAAGAGCCCTTTGATGTGAAAGCCGCCTTATTCTATAAGCCTCTGTAAGCCTTTATTTAGTCAACAGTAGGTAAATGGTCTCTCGGAAGAGGCCAGAGGCAGCTTCTTGATCTCCCTCAACACACTGGGCAATGAGAAGGGAAAGTGTGGCCCTGGCACTCCCCCTCTTTCGGCCTGTCAGGGCAAAGCGACAGCTCCTGACTCTGGCCCAGCCTGGGAGGGTGAGGCCTTCCCAACCATTCACCCACCTCCTCCCCGGCTGGTGCTCCTCCTTGTCCTCCGTGCACAGCCTGTCCACACAGATTTACCATTTCCGGTGTGATGCCTGACTTTCTTAAACTTGATTTCAAGTTCCTTGAAGATGAGAGGCTAGATCTAATTCACTCTGCCGCCTCCCCCCGACCCCCCGCCACGCCAGCACCATGCCTTGCACACGGTTACAGGGACAATTACTTCCAAACCAAAAACCTATGGAAAAGATCTCACAAGCTTAAGAGTTCCCAAAGGGACAAGGGGGCAGAATCTTGAAACTGGGGCTGCCATATGCACAGCAAAGAGTTCGAAAAACCATTGATTGAAGTGAACATATAACGGGGAGGCGCCTGGATGGCTCAGTCGGTTAAGCATCTGACTTTGGCTCAGCTCATGATCTCATGGTTTGTGGGTTTGGGCCCACATCAGGCTCTGTGCTTACGGAGGCTGCTTTGGATTCTGTCTCCCTCGCTCTCCCTGTCTGTCCACCGTGAGTGCGCTCCCTCACTCTCTCGATCTCAAAAATAAATAAATAAACTTTTTTAAAAAAGAGTATAACAGGAAGCATCTGTCTCCCCTTCTCTCTGACATCCAGATAAAGCTCTCCACAAGTCTCAAACCTACCCTGTTTCATACGGCAGGATGGAAAAAAAAAAAACAACTGAAGAATGGGCTAATCCACTCTTTACTAAATCCAAGGGTGAGTGAATTATAAGGTGCTCCTGGGGGAAGCCAAGGTGTTTTAAGGGATGTCCCTAAATTTCAAGGCTCCTCAACCCATGCTTCACAGGCATCTCTGTCAGAGGTAGAATCTTAGCAGGGTTCCCCTTGGGCTGGTCATATTCTGTGTTTATTAGAGACATGTTCAGGGGCACCTGGGTGGCTCAGTCGGTTGAGTGTCTGACTTCGGCTCAGGTCATGATCTCGCGGTGCGTGAGTTCAAGCCCCGCGTAGGGCTCTGTGCTGACAGCTCGGAGCCTGGAGCCTGCTTTGCATTCTGTGTCTCCCCCTCTCTCTTCCCCTCACCCATGTATGCTCTCTCTCTGATTCTCGATGATAAATAAACATTAAAAAATTTTTTTTAATAAAAAAAATAAAGAGGTGTTCGGGGGTCTCTCAAATGCAGGGGATGGTGTATGTAATCCAGAGATTCTCAGATTGGAGCGTATGCCACAATTACCCTCGTTAAAACACAGATCACTGGGTCCCACCCCAGAGATCCTGACTCAGTAGGTCTAGAGTGGGAGCTCAAGAGTTTGTATTTCTAGCAAGTTCCCAGGGAATGCTGATGCTATTGGTCTAGGGACCACAATTTGAGGACCACAGGTCTACCCATTCCTTCAGTCCTGGGGTGAAAATTTTAGGGGAGGGGTGCACTTACCCAGCACCAAAGTGAGTTCACTCTGATCTGTTTTGATAGCCTGATTTATTTTTCCTATACATCATGACCATGATCCCCTTCACAACACTGTCTTCTCCAGGACCAGCTTCGATGGCGGCACACTACCCCACTCTACACCTATACTGTGATGTATAAAACTAATCCCCTATTACCGAATACTAGACTGCTCTCAATTAGTTGCTATTATAAATTAGTTTATTTTTAGACTATTACCTTTTAACCATCATAGGATCACCCATGGTTCAAAAAGAGCCCAATCTGGACCAAAAAATGTCTTGGGGTGCCTGGGTAGTTCAGTCAGTTGAATGGCCAACTCTTGATTTAGGCTCGGGTCATGATCTCAGGGTCTTGGGATCAAAAGTGTGGAGCCTGCTTGAGATTCTCTCCCTCCCTCCCTCCCTCTCTCTTTCTTTCCCTCTGCCCCTCTCCCCTGCTTGTGCTCTCTCTCTCTTGAAATTTTTTTTAAATGATGTTTTAAGATGTTTCCTGCCTTAGCACAGAATAAGAAATAAAATATTCTTGGAGATGTTTCAGTGGGGATTAGATTGTATAATACTTCCTAGTTTATGTAATTCTGTTAAAACCTTTCCAATTTTATGGAATTTTATGGAATGTAGATTATCTCTCAATAAAAAAAAAAAAAAAAGGATTTCTATTTGGGAGTTAGATGGCCAAGGCTCCAAGTATTGCCCTGTGACCCCATGTAAGCATAACCCTTGGTGTGTCCTTTTTCTCAGACCGAGTGTAACAACTCCCAACTCTGAGGCTGTCCTGAGCTTCAGATGAGACAATGGATGTGAAAGAATGCATACTGAAAACGATACTACTGGTCCTTATTCATAATCGCTTATGCAGGAAACAACCCATTCCATCGGTTAGCAGTAAACAGATAAAAACCAAACGAACACCTGAGCTGTACCCATACTATGGAACTCAAGCCAGGCATAAAAAGGAATAAACTACTGATGTGCCAATAACACAGACGAATCTGAAAAATAAGCCAAGTGGGGGAAGCTGGGCACAAAGGGTACATAGGGAACAATCCCATTTACATTCTGGAAAAGGTGAAACTATAGGGACAGCGATCAGGTCAGTGGTTGCCAGAACTGGGGGTCTGGAGAGGGGACTGACTATAAAGAACAGGAGGGAACTTTTTGGGGTGATGGAAATATTCTATGTCTTGATTGTGGTAATGGTTACATGACTATAGACATTTATCAAAACTCATTGAGCTGGGGCGCCTCGGTGGCTCAGTCAGTTGAGCGTCCTACTTCTGCTCAGGTCATGATCTCATGGCTTGTGAGTTTGAGCCCCAGGTCGGGCTCGCTGTTGTCAGGGTAGAGCCAGCTTCAAATCCTCTGTCCCTTCTCTCTCTGCCCCTCCTTTGCTTGTGCTCTCTCTCTCAAAAATAAATTTAGGGAACAGTTTTAAAAACTCATTGAGCTGTATACTTAAAAAAAGTGAATTTTACTGCATGTAAGTTATGCCTTAACAAATCGGATTCCCCTCAAAAAACAAGACAAAACTATACTGCTGTCCAAAAGAAGGTATCATCCACCAGACGTTATCTGTAATGCTTTTCACAGAAATTCTGAAACATCTTTGTGAAATATAACAAATGTAAAAAAGTACAATCCAGAAGAGACCAAATATGCTTCAGGAGGATGTCTGTTGTTGGGCTACCTGCCTTTTGGAAAGGCCATTTTTACATCCCAGCAAATGATCGTGTGTGAGGCAGCTGGTCCCACGGTGGAGCATTGTTTGGGGATTTTCCTTGTCATCACGGTTTTGTTTTTTTCTTTTTTAACTCACCAGAGTAACATTAATTCTGTGTCAGAACTGAACAGTGCATGTTTCCCCCGCCCCAACCAGGGCAGTCTTTTTCCTTCAGGGAAAGAATACAGGTATTTCTGGTTGATCTTCTTTCAGCCTGGCCATTGCTGGCTTAAGAAACACTGTGCTCCAAATGTAAATAAAATATAAAATAAGAAGAATCTGTAGCCAAAGACTAGGTTAACGGACAGCAGGTTTTTAAGCAGAACAGGAACAAGAGTGAATCAATGCAAAGATGAAGTGCTAACAGTAAGAAAGACCCGGGTCGAATCCCCCAGCATTGCAGCAAAATCTCTACCTCAGTCTACAGGCCCTCTGATCAATGCCCCTGATTCAATGGATTATATTTGGGACAAAATTCCAATACGACAAAGTGACTGGAGGAGCTCCTGGAGTTCATAATGAAATCTGAACTAGAGCAAATGGGAGTGAGGATACAATCTCCTTTTGCATGGAACTAGAGGCACTGAAAAGACAAACCGTCAGTTATCCATTTGCACTTAGCGCCCGGCTCCTACAGGGACCAGGGGCGCCCTGGCCCACAGGAGGCGCTCCAAGAACGTTTGTGGAGCCATGGGGCAAGGCATTCGGCGGCTCCTGGAAGACGGCCCTTGGAAGAGGGGTGCCTAGCCTGGCAGGCTGCCTTATCCTAAAGATTTATCTATGATCTATGTTAAAACTAACCAATGATCAGACTAATTTCCCTGAACTTCGTCTTCTACAAGCCAGGCCTGTTTAACAGTCCTGCCACGGAGGATCTGCACACGGCCTCATCTCATTTCAACCGACAGCAGGACCTGGGACCAGGTGGGGGTGGGGAGGAGAGGGGCTGAAAGATGCCAAGTGTTAGGGCTCTGGAGCTGAAAAACAAGTCTTATCAAGAAGCTCCCAGGCTAGTGGGGAAGGGAATCCTGGACACAGATCATTACAATAAGCTGATAATGAATAGCTCACCCTTAGTTGAGCAGGCATTATGATCCGCCCAATAACCCTATGAGGCATGAACCTGTTTCACAAATGAGGAAACTAAAGTTCTGAGAGGTTAGGAGCTTGTCTGAGGCCACACAGTTGGAAAGCAGAGGGGCCAGCATTGGAACCAAGCATTCGGACTCCAGAGCCTGGGCCCCTGGCTTCTGTAAGGGAAGCATTTTTTTTTTTTTTTAATGTCGATTTATTTGTGGGGGTGGGGAGGTGACAGAGAGAGAGGGAGAGAGAGAATTGCAGAGCTAGAGCCGAAATCAAGAGCCAGATGCCCAACCAACTGAGCCACCCAGGTGCCGCCTGTAGTGGAATTAACGGAGACCAGAGATCTCCTTATCATATGGCCTGGAGATGTCAGGGGAGGCCCTTGGAAGTGCCCTGGATGCTACATCTGGAAGCCTGGGCAGGCACTGTAGGCCCAGGGGAAGACAGGCAGACGGCCACACGGCTTGGCAGCGGTCAGCAGTCTGGTAGACCAGACACTCCTATACAGGGTACATGCCAGGAGGCAAGGAGATGGAGGGGTGGAAGATACAGTCAGGACCAGACTGTGGGGGCTTGGTGTGCTAAGGAGTTTGGACTCTCCCCTGGAAAGCAGAGTCATGAGCATTTGGATGTGTCTGCTGACATGAGACTTGCCCACAAGAATGCTCACACAGGAAACAGGCCAGATAGCAGAAGCTGTGAGGTTGAGCCCGGCGTGGGGCCATCAGGAAGCCACTGTTGTGATCCAGGTGGGGCCGGAAGGCTTGGATTGGACAGGGCCGAGGAACTCCTTGATCGGAATCTGTCCAGGGGCCAGCTGGGTGCAACTCTCACAGAGTATCCTGACTGAGACCAGCACTTGCCGGGCTGAATCCCCTTCAGGTCTCTCAGGATCCCATTTCTGAACCAAGCAGGACACCCATGGCAGTACTGATCTTTGGCCAGTGACCACTCTCGGTCTCTAGGACTCCATTTCCCCATTTGTAAATATGAGAGGATTTAACTAGATTGTACTTATATTTAGGGTGTCTTCCTGTTCTGACATTCTGTGAATTCTTTTTACATTAGATTTTCATGGTTTCAGGCACATTAAGCCCCCAGAAATCTCAGACACAATCCAAGACATTACCCAAAGGCACCAATTTGCCCTTCTTTGGTATTTGTAAGATTAATTTGGTAATCTTGCATAAATTGGAACAATATCTATATAAGTCAGTTTGGCACTGTGATGGTTAATTTTGTGTATTAACTTGGCTGGCCTGCTGGGTCCAAATATTTGGTCAAGCATTATTCTGAATGTTTCTGTGAAAGTGGTTTTTGTTTTTGTTTTTTTTTTTTTTTGAGATTAACATTTAAATTGGTGGACTTCTATGTGAGAGTAAAGCAGATTCTCCTTCATAAAGTGGGTGGGCCTCATCCAATCAGTTGAAAGCCTAAATAGAACAAAGACCGATTTCCCTGGGGCGCCTGGGTTGCTCAGTCGGTGGAGTGCCCAGCTTTGACTCAGGTCATGATCTCGAAGTTTGTGGGTCTGAGCCCTGGATTGGGCTCTGTGCTGACAGCCTGAAGCCTGGACCCTGCTTCGAATTCTGTGTCTCCCTCTCTCTTTGCCCCTCCCCTGCTCATGCTCTCTCTCTTAAAAATAAATACACATTTTTTAAAAATTAAAAAAAAAAAAAAAAGACTGATTTCCCTACCTCCCCCAGCAAGAAGAAATTCTTCTAGGGGCGCCTGGGTGGCTCAGGCAGTTGAGTGTCCAACTTCAGCTCAGGTCATGATCTCATGGCTTGTAGGTTTGAGCCCAGGGTCGGGCTCTGTGCTGACAGCTCAGAGCCTAGAGGCTGCTTCAGATTCTGTGTCTCCCTCTCTCTCTGCCCCTTCCCTGCTCATGCTCTGTCTCCATCTCTCAAAAAATAAAATAAAATGTTAAACAAAAAAAAAATTTTTTTTTAATTCTTCTAGTGGACTGCCTTTGGACCCAAGTCTTTCCTGAGTCTCCAGCCTATCCTGCAGATTTTTTTTTACTTTATATATTTTTAGAGTTTATTTATTTTTTCTAGTAATCTCTATACCTAATGTGGGGCTTGAACTCATGACCCCAAGATCAAGAGTAGCATGCTCCTCCAACTGAGCCAGCCAGATGCCCCATCCTGCAGACTTTACCAAATCTCCATAATCGTGTGAGCCAATCCTTGAAAATCCATCAGTCTGTCTGTCTCTGATTCTGTGAATATACTACAGCCACAAGAAAGAATGCACTTTATGTGCAGACATGGAAAGCTCTCTAAGATACATTAAGGATAGAATATGTAGTGTACAATCAACTGTGTAAACAACAAGAGTAAAAATTTAAATTCTTATGGGTTAAATGTCGGGGAAAAGCCTTCTGGAAGGATACTTAAGAAACTAACAGCATGGGGTGCCTGGTGGCTTTATTCCTTTATAACATCTTGGATAAATAGACATATTCTTTGACCTAGCAATTCCACCCCCATTTATTTACCTTATAAATATACGTCCACACATGCAAAATGACATAAATACAAAACTAGTCAGATGCAGCATCATCAATATGAGAAAAAGAATGGAACCAACCTAAACACCTACCCGCAGGAAACCAGCTAAATAAATCATCCAGGTGAAGAAACATGGTGCGTTTGTTACAGAGAATGAGGCTGCTCTCTCTGTTCTGAGTGGAATGACTTCCAAGTGAAGTAGAAAACAGCAAGACGCAGGATGCTGTGTGTACACTATGTTACCACTTGTGTGGGAAGACAATCAGACCCTATGCCTGTGTATTTGCAAATGCAAGGAAAAAAGTCCAGAAGGACACAGAATAAACTATAACAGTGGTTACCTCTGGGGAAAGGAACTGGGTACCTGGGGAAGGAGCGTGAGGAGGAATTACTTTACAATGTACCTTCTGAACCACAGGCACGCGCTAACTATTCACCACGCAGAGTACACTATCATGGCCACGTATTCTCTATTCTAAACTTTCAGAAATTCCCGAGGAGAAGGGATGAGGTAGGAGGGGAGAAATCACATACTAGGCGGGGGCCTAGAGTCATGGGAACACAAAGCATTCATATGCTACGATTTTCATAATGGTTTCCCCGAGTCTCCCCTGAACTGCTCTTACAGATTCCAACTTTGGACAACTAATTTCACTGAAGACGCAGAGCCATCAGCAAAACCAGGAAAATAATCGTTGCAGTTAAAGCACTAGCGTTCTGCAAGGCAGAGGACTCTTTCGTCCGTGCACAGAGACAACTGGATTCACACCTTTTCTTCAGAACCTTTTTTATTCAACATCTAACCAGCAGAGAAGGTCAGCCTGAACCAAAACAAGTGAAAATAGCCTCTTTACAACACAACAGGGCACAACCCGAAATGAGGACAGAGGCAGACCAAGCAAGTATTTATACACAGGTGCCCCATTAAAAGCTGATTAGCCATGCACCACCACCACCACGAAGGCAGCGTGTGCACCAAGATTGCTGAGGGCTCCCCACGCGTGTCAGCCGCCAAGTCCGCCTCTTCCTCAGCCATAAATAAGCCCTTGCTTTTTTGAGGGGAGGGTGATCAGCGTGCATCTTGAGTGACGGCACCATCTGTTTACTCCGAAACTCTGATGGGGAAGTGACAACTTATTTCCTCCCCTGAATCTGAGATGCGACAGCCTGTCTGAATACCTAAAAAGTGTCCTGGGAGATAGGTGCTGGAGGTTCCCTGAACAAAGAATTCACAGAGTAATCGTGTAGGGCTCTTTAAGTACTTAATCCTGTTGTTTTCCAGAAACCTTTGCACCTGGGCTCCCAAGAAGCAAGCAGGGCTGTTATCAGGACCCCACAGGCCTGTGGGTGAGGCGCCTCTGAGGGCAGCCACCCATGGAAGAGAAGGGGGCAGGGAAGGGGGCCAGAACTCAGCCGAAGCACTCCATGCTGGCTCTGACTCGCTCCATCTCGTGCAGGAAGCTGTAGAACTGAGGCAAGGTTAATTCTGGGGAGAGAAAATTCAGCTTCAGGTAAACGTTTCCCACTCCACAGAATCATCCAAGAAAATGAATTTCCATCCAGGGATTTTTTTCTTTTCCTTTTTTGACTTAGTATATCTAAACAGCTCTTGACGGGTAATTGACCGTAATAAAGAACTGAGGGCCTTGAACAGAGAAAGGCTATGGGCTCCATAGAAAAGTGGAGGATTTAAAAATGGCACAAGTCCACAGTGCAAAGAGATGAAAGGGCATTACTGAGGGTGCTCAGCGGCTTCTGCAGCCGGAGCTGCCTGCTCGTCAGTCCTCTCGTCCCTTCTCCCTGCGCTCTCCCTTTTCCAAAGAGGCTCTTCAACTGCGGGGTCTCCAGCCTGCTGATGGCTTATTATTTATGAGAGGAGAGACAGTGGAATGGCTACTCCACAGCTCGGTTATGACTTCTTTGCTAGAAGAAATGATTTGTGGTGCCTCACGAGCCCACTGACTGAGAACTCGGGAAAAGTGAAAAGACTCAAATGGGAATTCGGACTCACCTATGTACAAGTTTTCAGTTTGATTTCCTTTCTTAACCACCAACTTGAGCTGATTAAAAAGAAAAGAAATAAAAATCTGAAATTAAAATGATGACAACTGGGCAAAGAAATTCTTGAAAGCCTTGTTCACTTAAACATCAAAGCATCCATCTTCGGACCTGAGGGTCAGACAGGAGTGTCTGGGCGTCTATCGCTGAAACTTCTGACAATCCGCATGATTACAGAACAATCAAGCTTTTAAGAACAATGTCAGGTTCCTATTAACCCGAGAGTAGGCGTGTTAGCAGCCACAGTTTTGGCTGACAACACTGCTCTGAGATATACAAGGCACTTCAGTGGAAATCCACATCCAAATTGGGTATTTAAAAAAATCCAATGTCGATTTAATAATTATTAACCAAGTCAAAAATCTACCCATTTTCACAGATGAGGAAACTTACTTGTAAAAAAATACTTCCCACTTTTTCCAGTTCACTGCTCCCAGATGTCACTGTGACACAAAAGAGAAAAGTAGTAAGTGATGGGTTGACAACGGACTCTGAACACCCCAATCTTGCAGGCTGTCCAGCAAAAGCCGCATGGGGACGAGTTTGACAGCAAAATGTGCTCTTCAGGAAGTCAACGTACTGAGAGCCATGGATGGAAACAGCTGCCCCATGGCAATACAGGGCAGCAACTGCGGGCCCCAACCGTCTTTGAGGACTGAGGACCTGCCCTCCCCCTGGCAGCTATCTGAAAGCCTCTGCACCCCCACCTGACATCCCCCAAATGACCCAGGACTAGCTCTAACTAGTTACCTCCAAATTTCCACTCCATATCTATAAGCTGGTTAATCATCAGAGTCTGTCCTATGGCCCACCGAGCAAGGGTGGGGGCATTCTGCTTCCACTGAAACAAAAGCAAAAAGCCAAAGTCATAACAATGGGGGAAATCCCCCTTCTTCATTCTGCCCCCAACACAGCAAAGTTTAGTATTTATACAGACAAGGAGAAGAACGCAGAACTAAGGGCTTGGCCTATATGCACAGATCTGGGGGATGGGGGAAGCAAAAAGGGGCAGAAGATGATATAAATGTTTTTTTTTAATGTTTTATTTATTTTTGAGAGGGAGAGTGCAAGCAGGGGAGGGGCAGAGTGAGAGGGGGACAGAGGATCCAAAGCAGGCTCCTCCTGTGCTCGAACTCATGAACCGCGAGGTAATGACCCGAGCTAAAGTTGGAAGCTCAACCAACTGAGCCACCCAGGTGCTCCTAAATGTTTTCTTTCATTCCAAGATTTAATCAAGATTGGAACAAAAACTGTATGACAATCAAAGTCAGTCAAATCAGAGGCAAAAAATTAGAGATGCACTAAACAGTGCTGTTTAAATGCTACATGTATGTTATTTGCATGAAATCAAATGAAAACCAGTAAGCTGGGGAAATGATGGATGGTTTCTCCTTAGTTGGCATTTTTCATTTGTTTCTAGTCATGAAATAAAAGCAAACAATCTTAATTAACCTTGATTAAGAGGAATTATGATACCTTTTCAGAAAAGTAAGTGGCTTTCTCCTCACTAAGACCTATAAGAGAACAGAAGGATATTTTAACATCATGAAGAGCCCCGGGCCTGTCACCCTAAGCAACCTCGGTGATGACCTACCCAGAGTCATGAAATCAGCCCGGACCTGATCAGCTGTGAGACTCTTCCTCAAGGCACCTGGGAAACGGGAGAAAGCAGTTAAAAAGGGCAAATCAGTAATCAATTGGCAGTAGGTATCAATGGGCACAAGCGATATGACAGAGGTGACAAAAGGGATACACAAAGACTTGGCCGGCTCCAGGAAGATCTCAACCCAGCTGTGGAGAAGCCGACAGCATGCTCTGTTTACTGTACAACACAGGTGTTCATACCTCCAGAAAGTACGAAGGAAGGTAGAGACAACAAAAAGGACTTTATGGACGTGGGGCTGGGGGTCCCTGATCAGAGGAAAGAATAAGGCCACAGATTCCGGGAGCAACATCGGGGAGCTCAGTGTCAGGCTGCGCATAAGGGCCACGGCCCAGAACTGCGCTGTGAAATACACAACCACTAAAGATGCGTGGCTATTTAAAGTTCTTTTTTTTTTTTTCTCCCAGCACTCTCTTAGATTTTAATTAAACAAAATTTAAAGTTCTGTTCCTCAGTTGCACCAGCTGGTTAAGTCTTCAATAGCCACACGGTGCTGGACGGCGCAGATCAGAGAGCATCTCCATCTGCCTAGACAGTTGTCCTAGACGGCGCTGCCATAGAGAGCCCGCTTTCAGGACGTAAACCAAGATGGACAGTTGGCCTCTATAATTCACAAGTTACTTCCAGAGGGGGCCAGCAAAGCTTCCCCTCACAAGCCCTGCGAACGCTCCCCTGTGGGGGCTGCTTTCTGCTTGCGAGCTCCAATTCCTGAGAACAAAGTGCTGCCAGCAATCTGGGCTTCTCAAGGTTTAACCTCAGACTACAGCCTAGAGTCACAATTTGGAAACCACTTGAAAATTTTCCACTTCTTAGTCTTCCAGAAGACGACTAATTAAAGAATAAGACGACGTCCGCCACCATCCAGGGAGGGCCCTGAAGTAATACCCCAAACCCAACTCCCCACCCCCACCTCACTCCAGAAAAACAATCCTAAAGGCTGTTTGTCCGCTGCAAAATAAACCATGTCAACAAAGGGAGGAAATCTTTTATCACCAAAATCAGACTGAGCAAGGAAGCCATAGGGAAATAAAAAAGCCAAGACACCAGGAAACCTTGGCCATGAAGGCCCCAGTAAAAGGCCACTTCCTAGCCAATTCAATTAATTCATAACTACCGCATGTACAGCTCCTTAGTGTGCGTCTAGCTCAAATCCAATATTTTGCTTGATGATCCCAAAGTACTCTGAAGTGGGGGATTACTAGTGAAACCTTTAATTTACCAGGAAACTAAAGATCAGAAAGATTAAGCTTTTGGGAGTAAAAACTGGCAAAGGCACATAGTCGACAACTGCACTGCTAAAAAGTCACCCAACAGACACGCTCCCGAAAGTACACTGAAATATATCAGACGTGCTCCCGAAAGTACATGAAACATATCAGACACGCTCCCGAAAGCACACTGAAATATATGCAGTACTATACTCTTTGGCAGTATCGGTAGTAGAGATAAAAAGTCAGGACAGTGGACTGGTTTTGGTGCATCCACATGGCAGCCTGGGTGCCAAGGTGATTTTGTTAAAACAAGTATAGACCAGGTCTCTGCCCTGCTCAAAACCCTCTAATAGCTCTGGCTCCACTCACAGTAAAATCCGAAGCCCTTACAGAGCCCTGCAGGGCCTGGCCACCTCCAGAAGCCCCAAGCTCTGCTCTCCCTTGCTTACTCAGCTTTTCCTACACATGCCAGGCACGTTCCTACCTCCTGGCATTGGCCTTTGCAGTTCCCTCTCCTGGGGACACTCTTCCTCAAATCTGCACATAGCCATTCCAGCCTTTCCTTGAATACCGCCCCACCCCCCGCCACCATTTCAAGTGGGGCTGCTCTTCACTGGCCCTTCTACTGCTATACTTTTCTGCATTGCATTTATAACCACCCAATTTCATGTTACATATTTATTGTTAATTCTTCTTCTAGAATGTCAGTTTGATGAGAATAAGGACTTGGTCTGTTGTGCCCAGTGTTGTGTCCCATGTCATACTTTAAAAATATATTTGCAGGGTGCCTGGGTGGCTCTGTTGGTTAAGTAGTTTCTTGGTTTCAGTTCGGGTCATGATCTCCCGGTTCATGAGACAGAGCCCGGCATCGGGCTCTGCGCTGATAGCTCAGAGCCTGATTAAGATTCTCTCCCTCTCTCTCTGCCCTTTCCCTGCTTGTGCTTTCTCTCTCTCAAAATAAACAAACATTCAAAAAAATTAAATATAAAAAGAAATCTTTAAATATAAATATATATATACACACACATATATATTTATTTGCATCATGGTAGGCCTCAAGTTCTTAATTAATCAATCTTCCTTTCTTTTTTATTAAGATATAATTGACCTATAATACTGTGTAAGTTTAAGGCGTACAACCTGTTGATTTGATACACTCATATATGGCAATATGATTGCCACTGTAGCATTAGCTAATACCTCTATCACATCACATAATTATCATTTCCTTTCTGTGGTCAGAACCTTTAAGATCTAGGCTCTTAGCAATTTTGAAGTTTATAATACAGAATTGTTGACTATAGCTCTTGACTTCTTTTTCAGCTTTCCCCTTTGGTGATTCCTTTGTTCTAAGCACAAGCCAGGCCTGAGGCCTTGACTCTATGTCAGACAGAAAGAAACTGTAAATCCAGAGCTGGAGTCCCCAGAGCAGACCACTGGGGGAAATTTGAGAATGTCCATCTTTAAACACATATAACCATCTGAGATGGTTTATAAAATCTCTGAGCACCAACTGTCACTGGAACAGTGCCTTAGGTAAGCCCTTATTGCCATCAAACAGTATGGGGGACAGAACGGAAGTGCATGTCAAGGGTGAGGCTTTCGGTTTTGCCAGGAAACAGTTGGGAAATTAGCGTATTGTTCTTCTAGCCAAAAATCTACATACGCTTATTCAGTGTAATCAAGGAAGCCCAAGGAACAGAACGAAGCCTTGGTTAAAACTCCAGAAGGAAGCAGATGGCAGAGGATGGTAAGCTACATTCAGTGAGCCATTACTGGCCCTGAAGACTGACCAGCCGAATCCACTTCCATGAAGCTCGTGAAGGACAGAAGTCATAGTCACTGTACACACATTTCCTGAGCACCTACTAGTGCCAGCACTATGCTAGATGCTGGGAAACATCCATGTCTGCCGTCGAGAGGCTTACATTCTATCAGGAAGAGAAAGACCACAAAAATGTAACAAGGAAGCCATATAGAATATGACTAAAAAGTACCATAGAAAGAAGTAATAGAGGGAAGTGAGGTCGGGAGTCCTGGGGAACTTAGTCCTACAGCTGGTTAAATACCATTTGTGACTATTGTTCAATGTTGATTACTCTATTTTTGCCCAGACAGAAAGAACTCCTTTGGGAGACAAGATGGGGAGTTACCACCTTTTCTTAAAAAAACAGTTACTGAGTATCCACAAGGGCCACATATCTTGCTAAGTATTAAAATAAAACCAGGCTTTGGGGCGCCTGGGTTGTGCAGTCAGTTGAGCATCTGAGTTCGGCTTAGGTCACGATCTCACAGTTGGTGAGTTTAAGCCCTGCATGGGGTTCTGTGCTGACAGCTCGGAGTCTGGAGCCTGTTTTGGATTCTGTGTCTCCCCTCTCTCTGCCCATGCCCTGCTCATGCTTTGTCTCTCTCTCTCTCTCTCTCAAAAATAAATAAAACATTAAAAGAAATTTTAATAAAAAAAATAAAAAAATAAAACCAGACTTCAATAGTAGCCCTACAGCCAAGTTATCTGTAATCTAGCAGTCCTCTGTGTCTAGGAGACAACTCGTAATGATAACGACAATCATAACATTAGCAGCAGTGCAGCTACTGCTTACTGAAGTATTTTACATTTATCATCTTTATTCTTATAATGATGTATGAACTACTATTATGAGCTCTGCTTTCTGAAGAAAACAGATTCTCATAGAATTTCGGTAACTTGGCTCAAGATCTCAAAGCTGTTAAGCAGCCATGGTGACAAGTAAGCATACGAGGGGACATCCAGCAACCAAATGCAGTGTGGGGCATAGACAAATGCAGTGTGGTGCATACACACTATAAACATAGTGTGCACAGACAAATAAAATGTATGAGACAATGGGGACACTAGAACACTGATTGCATATTTTAATTTTAGATAATGGCACTGTGGTTTGATAGGGGGAAAGGCGGCCTTTATCTTTTAGAGATGATAACTAGGTATTCAGAAATGAAATGATATGACCTCTGAGATTTGCTTTGAAATAATCCAGTTTGGAGACCAGTAAGAAGTGGAAGGGGTGTACATGAAGCAATCTGCCTACGGGGTGATAACTATTGGAGTGAGGTGGGTCTTTAAAAAAATTTTTTTTTATTAATTTTTTTAAATTCTTTTTTTAACATTTTTATTTATTTTTTTTGAGAGACAGAGAGAGACAGATCATGAGGAGGGGAGGGGCAGAGAGAGAGGGACACACAGAATCAGAAGCAGGCTCCAGGCTCTGAGCTGCCAGCACAGAGCCCAACGTGGGGCTCGAACCCACGAACTATGAGATCATGACCTGAGCCGAAGTCGGATGCTCAACTGACTGAGGCACCCAGGCGCCCCTAAAAATTTTTTTTTAACGTTTATTTACTTTTGAGAGAGAGACAGACAGACAGAGTGTGAGCAGACAAGGGGCAGAGAGAGACGGAGACACAGAATCTGAAGCAGGCTCCAGGCTCTGAGCTGTCAGCACAGAGCCTGACACAGGACTTGAACTCATGAACCTCGAGATTATGACCTGCACTGAAGTCAGACACTTAACCAACTGAGCCACCCAGATGTCCCTGAAGTCAGGTGTTTTTAAGAATTAAATACTAATTAGTAAAAGAAAACATTTAAAAAAAAGACACAAAAACCACTGGGCTTTACACCAACCAAGGGAGGTAGTCCCAGCTTTTCTACTGTGAGATCCTAAGCAAGTCACTTCCCCTCTCCAGGGCTCTGTCTCTGTCTATAAGACAAAGATTAGATCAGATCAGCCCTTACAAAAGTTTTCACCTGACCCTCCCCCTGCAAGGAGGAGGAGGAAGAGGAGGGGGGAGGGGGAGAGGGAGAGGGAGGGGGAGAGGGAGAGGGAGGGGGAGAGGGAGGAGGGGGAGAAGGAGGGTTTCATGGTTAACTGTTTCTCAGATACCGGATAAGCAGGTTTCTTTATTGCAGGACTTTTCAGAGCCTGAGATATGTTAAACGTGTGTGTCTCTCCAAGGTTCCAAGGCTAGGGGAGTGGGAGGGGACAGTACTTCCTGCTTCTGGCTGACCACAGAAGCCTTTTCTGGATGAAAACACCAACTTGGGGACAACTGATCTGGAGGGTTGAGGCTCCTCCATTCTAACAAGGAGGCTGTCTTGCTCAAGGAAGTCTTACTGCGAGGCAGGCCCCGGATGAGGGATGAGGAAGAGGGTGAGCACCTCGAGGCCCTCATATTTCAGATGAGACTGAGCGCCACTGAGGGCGACAGCCCTCATCGTGTGAAGTAAACAGCTGTGAGGTGCAGCGTGGTCCCTGCTGTGCTGCAGCAGTGTGTGCTCCAGGCCAGGCTGGAACCTGGGAGGGAAGGGGAGAGCTGGAGACGTCACCGCCACAATAAGGCACGACGGACTAAGCACTTATCCTGGGCTGAGGAAAAGCGTAAGTGCCTTATAAGCGACACTCTCAGATGCGTAGTCCTCATAATCTGAGGAGGCACAGGGCTGAAACTAACTGAACTACAATACGTAAAGCTGAAGTTTCGCAGGCACCGAATTAAGTGCTTTGCATATATTAACTCGTTCGCTCCTAATGCCACCACCATAAACTGTTCTTATTACTCCATTTTTCAGATAAGAAACCGAGGCTGATTTGTGCAAGGTTGAATAGCTACATAGGTGATGTGATCGACCCTCAAATCCACGTGAGCCTGCAAAGCCCACCTCTTGATTGGTATGCTATGAGTTCCTTGGGGTTCTCTGCACCTATAGAAAATGATCTGCTATAAACAACGACAACAATCTTGTCCAAAAAATATACGCCCAACATCCCCTGGGAGGTGACAGGATCTCCCGGGTTCAGTTCAACTCACGCAGCATGTACTAAGTGTCTGCTTTATGTCATCACTTTACACGTAACCTTGGCTCAGGAAAGAAGCACAAGATCCTCCTCTGACTTCAAAGAACAAGCTCTCTGTTAAAGCCACAAAATAGACACATGTAAAACAGCGCGAACAATAGAAAACTGCAAGTGACTGTGGTCCAAAATGGTAACTGTAGATAAAAACCATCTCTCGGGAGCTGAGAGGAAGGGAGGTCACTGCAGACTGAAGTGGTTTAGGAAGGCCTTTCTGAAAGGCAGCACAGGGGTGGAAGCTCCCGGGCTGGCAGGACTGAAGGCCGTCTGACAGGACTGAGGTGCATGGGGAGCAGTGCTAAGGAAGGCAGGAAAGGAGGGAGGCAGGGACGCCAGAAGACAGAGGTCTCCTGAAAAGTCAGTGTCCACAACAGGCAGGTCCCCATCCGCAGACAAACCCACTCCCACAGGTGTAGGCTAGAGAGTGAGCAAGAAGATTCTGGGTCTGCGTGCCGGGCCCCTGTCCTACAGAAACGCTCATACCCGGGAGGGACAATGTGCACCGCGGCACTGCTTCTAAGTGTGAAGGGCTAGAACGACGATGTCCGGCAGCCAGAGACAGACGGCTAAAAGATACATGCAGTCCACGGCACACACGGCCCTGAGAAGAATGAGGGCGGCGCGGACGGGTCGCCATGACCAAGCACGTAAGACAAGAGACAGGCTGCACGAGCACTTTTCTGGTTTACCACCATTTATGGCAAATGGTACATGGATACAAATGTGCGTGAAAACATAAAAGGATATACACCAAAACTAAACAGCGATGGTGTCTGGAGACGAGAGTAGCATATGAGGGCCGAAGGGGATTATCCAGCCAGGAGGGAGACTCTCCGACGGCTCCACACGGTTGCAGGTTTGCAATGAAACTTTAGGCCCGAGTTACAAAAGCCTGCACGTCCTCCTACAGCCTTTGGTGCACGTGCCTTTAACCCACGACGAGAGCAGAAAATGCAAGACTCATACAAACAGAGGATGAGAAAATGTCACAGCTGGAAACCTCGAGATGTTCGGATTCGAGCCCCCAGCACATGAGGAACCTATGACAGGCAAAGGAAAGGACCCGCACAAAGATACGGGAGGGCGCCCAACAGGAACAAACAAATTAGGCCCCCAACTTTCAGGGCAACACTGGGCTGAGAGCCTGGGAAGATGGGTCCATTACTAGCTTGTAAAGTGTGCAAACCAGGGACGCTGTTTTACCCACTCTCAGCCGGTCAGCACGGACTCATTAACTCATTAACTTTGAATTAAATGGCCGAATTCTAGCAACTTTTTAGATGAAACATAGCCAAATATAAACAATTAAGACAACCTGCTGTCCCTCCACCCAGATATAGTCACAGTTAACATTCTTTTTTTGTTTTTTTTTGTTTTTTTTACAAAAATAGGACTGTGGTAGTTTTATAAACTATTGTTTTTATTAAACAGTTTTATACACTGTTATTCGTATTGAACTATTATATTGTGAAAGATTCTCCATATCATTACATTTTCTTCAATAGCATCTTTCTGAATTATTACAGAAGTTGAAAAATAAGAGCAACCTTTTACTAAGGTATTATGTTAGCATATGTTTTATATTATCTCAATCTTCAAAACAAGTCCCCTCCACACACCAAAAAGCACAGATTGGGGGGAAAGCATTAGAGAGGGGCTGCTGTGTGGGGTTGGGAGAGAGAGAGAGGGTATCTGGACAAAGTCACAGTACTCACAAGTGACAGACCTACATCTACCTGATTGAACTCAGAACCATGAATTTTGACCCCCCACGATGTTCCCCTGGAAAAACGGCACATTATACTAATCTCCAACCATCAAACCAGTGCTGTAATGGATATCCCTACACTAAACCTTTGTGGTCACCTCCCTCCTGGCTAGAAACTTTTCCTGATTGCTTTAGGCAAACTGCCTCCGAAACCCTCTGCCACAGAAGACCTTCATTTTCAATCCACTGTGGACTAATATTTTTGTAAAATACAATGAAAATTAATTTCCAGAAATCTGAAATGAAAAACCACATACAAAATATAAGCCCCAAATGGTTAAAATGGTAAATTTTACATTATACATATTTTACCATATTAAAAAAAAAATACAAGCCCATGGGGTACCTGACTGGTTCATTCCTTAGAACATACAACTCTTCATCTCCGGGTTGTGAATGTCCCATGTTGGATGTTTAAAAAAAAATTTTTTTTTAATTTATTTATTTTTGAGAGAGAGAGAGATCATGAGCAGGGGAGGGGCAGAGAGAGAGGGACACACAGAATCGGAAACAGGCTCCAGGCTCTGAGCTGTCAGCACAGAGTCCGACGCGGGGCTCGAACCCACGAACTGTGAGATCATGACCTGAGCTGAAGTCGGACGCTCAACCGACTGAGCCACCCAGGTGCCCCTATGTTGGATGTTTAATGTTTGTTTATTTTTGAGAGAGATATAGACAGAGATGGAGCAAGAGTGGGGGAAGGGAGAGAGACGGAGACACAGAATCTGAAGCAGGCTCCAGGCTCTGAGCTGTCAGCACAGAGCCCGATGTGGGGCTCAAACTCATGAACCCCGAGATCATAACCTGAACTGATGTTGGACGCTTAACCGACTGAGCCACCCAAGGGCGCCCCCAAAATAAAGTCTTTAAAAAATATATAGATAAGCCCCATCTTAAAAATCAGTAAATTCAAAAGATTTTGCCAAATTGCTCTAATTTGACAAAAGTAAGCTAAGTGCTTATTCTCGATTTCTATACATGGTGCAGGGGACCAGACAGCAGTTTGGGGATGGACGCTGGGACGCAGACTGCACTTTGGGCTATACCTCTGTTTCACTCCACTGCGTTATCTGTGTACCTGGCTTCCATCCCTAGACTGTGAGTCCCGCCCACGTCTGGTTCTCCACTGAATGCACTGGCTCAGTGCCCAGAGCACTTGCCAACTCCCTGGTCTGAAACAATGTTCAAATAACGTCTCTGGCCTCAGCTGCTAAGAGCAGCTACTCACCATTTGGAACCAGAAGGAGGCTTTTCACAATGCTTCTGAGAGGGCCAAGACTGATCTGATTGGTGGTGGCAAACTCTGAGAGCTGAGCCAGAAATCTTTCCACCTGCGGAGAGGGAGCAAGTCAGGCCTTCACTTTCTAAGCATCTCTGGGCTGTAGACCCACACTCAGAACTCTCCTCATCACAAGGTACTTTACCTCTTTTGGCTCGGTTAGGAAGTGGAAAAGCACTTCTGTCAAGGCCGAGAACTGCTGTGAAGAGAATAACACAGAACATCAGCAAAATTTTACTCCTGGGTCAGCGTTCCCACATCCCATCTGTTTACAGGCCCTTAGGAGAGAACACACGGGTGCCGACACCTGTTTGATCATCTTAAAGTTCAAATATTCACAATACCCACCGCCCAGTGGCAGTGTATCAGTACCACTATATTGTCTGAAAAACTGGTATATCTTATTGGAACACCTGAGAGATATGTATTGAGAGACTGTGAGTGTGTGCACACACATGCATGTGCACATCCAAAGGCTCCAAATACACACACACACACACACACACACACTGACACACAGCCTGAAAGGAAAATCACTGGAGGATTAATAGCAGTTGCTGTTTTTGTGTTTATATTTCCACATAATTATTATTCAAACACAAGCCAATCCAAATATATGGTTTTCTTCTTATTCTGTCCCACACAAATGTTAACATATTACATAAACTTTTTCTCTACTATGTTTTTTTTTTTATTTTATTTTTGAGAGAACGCAAGTTGGGGAGGGGCAGAGAGAGGGGGACAGAAGATCTGAAGCGGGCTCTTTGCTGACAGCAGTGAACCTCATGTGGGGCTTTAACTCACAAACCGTGAGATCATGACCTGAATCGAAGTCGGATGCTCAACTGACTGAGCCACCCAGGTGCCCCTCTACCTTGTTTTTTAAAGTAGTTATTTCTGTGTGGTGAGATTTTGGGTGATTTTTATTTTCTTCAGTTTTGTCTACCCATATTTTCTGGATTTCTTCCCCCACAATAAACATTATTATGTATATGACAAAACAGTAAAATTTACACTTGTTATACACTGTCTTTGAACAGACTCTTCTTCCTTTTTTTTTTTTTTTTTTTAAGATTTTATTTTAGGAGAGCCTGGATGGCTCAGTCGGGTTAAGCATCTGACTCTGGACTTTGGCTCAGGCCATGATCTCAGGGTTCGCGAGTTTGAGCCCTGCTTTGGGCTCTGTGCTGGAGCCTGCTTGGGATTCTCTCTCTTTCTCCTCTCTCTCTACCCCTCTCCCACTTGCACTCCCCTCCCCCCAAAATAAATAAATAAACTTAAAAAAACAGAAACGGGATGATTGTGAACCCACACGCTGCATTTTGCCTTTTTTTCATTCAATTATATCTTAGAGACCAATCTTGTCAGTAGATATAAGTCTACCCAGTTTTTTTCCCAAGATTTTATTTTTAAGTAATCTCTACACCCAACGTGGGGCTTGAACTCACAACCCTGAGATCAAGAGACACAACGTTCCACGGATTGAGTCAGCCAGGTGCCCCTCTACCCAGTTCTTTTAACAACTGCATGCTATGCAGCTGCATAGACTTGTGTAATTTAGCTCTTAGAGATGAACATTAGTGTGTGTGTGTGCGCGCGCGCGCACGCCCTTTGCTGATGTTATTGCAATACTGCAATGAGTCTCCTCCCACGTTTTTTTGTGATATACGTGTCTATAAAATACTTTTTATTTATTTATATTAAAATTTTTTTATATTTATTTATTTTTGAGAGACAGAGTGAGACAGAGCGCAAGCGGAGGAGGGGCAGAGAGAGGAGACACAAAACCTGAAGCAGGCTCTAGGCTCTGAGCAAGCGTTCAGCACAGAGCCCAACACGGGGCTCAAACCCACGAACCATGATATCATGACCTGAGCCGAAGTCAGACGCCCCTATAAAATACTTTTTAAAAATGTATCTTAGGTCAGATAATATCTGCATTTTAAATTCTGTGTAAAATGGTGCCAAACTGCCTTGCAAAAGAGTCGCGTGGGTTTACAGTCCCACCAGCCAATGGCACAGAAGTATCTATTTGTCAAAACTTCAGGAATATTCCCTGGAAACATTTTAACCCATGCTGACCCAGGGGTTGTCTTTCTGCCGTGTTTATGATATTAGCTTTGCCTAACTGCTGATTCTATACAGTAAAAATAAGAAAAGTCAGGGACAAGCCTCAGACGGTGTACTCAAACTGTGGGTTTTCCTTTAAATTTTTTTTTTTTTTTTTTTTTTTTTTTGCTGTGACTCTGTGAACCGTCAGATCTTTGGCTGACCCTTTGCCACCCTGAGCCCTTTAAGAAATGGAGCCACTGAGAAGCCCTCCAGCAGCTTTTCCATTTCCAGGCCTCAGCCTAGCATTCAGGCTCAACCTCCCTGTGAGACCTCATCTTCACCCCCCCACCCCCACCACGTCTCCTCTCAAGAACGGCCTCAACTGAATCTGGTCTGCAGGCCATGCTGACCCCCATCCCTATCTCCACTTTTCAAAACCCTCCTTTATCCTTCAATGCCCGGCCAAGACACAAGGACCCTCCCAACAAGAAAGTGACCTACCCGGATTCTTAACTTCTAAGGCTCCCTCTTGGAACCTTGCCTGAGGGCACTTAGAATTTTAAATCTTGATAAGAAAACACAGACTTGTCTCAGCAGAGAAGGTTCCTTGTATGCATCTGCGTGGTCACAGAGCCTCAGTTAATGGAAGTGCGCAGTTAAGTACTTGTTGAATGAATCTCCCTAAACACTTTCCTCATTCTTTGCCTTTGTATCTGCATAGCTGTCTCTCTCCGGAATGCTCACCTGCCCATCACCATCCATGAAATCAAAATCTTAACTGTTCTCCCTAGTGACTATATGGAAAGATGCTCAAGATCATTCCAGATGAGAAATCCAAATCAGCAAAATAAGGAAATACCACTCTTTTACTTATCAAATCTTCAAAAGTAAAAGTCTGATGACACCAGGGCTGGTGCAAGTACCAGGAAACAGATGGGCTCCCAACTGTTGATGAGAGGATAAACGGGGCAACCTTTCCAGACAGCAAGTTGATCGTCATATCTAATTTTTATTTTTTAATTCATTTTTAAAAATGTTTATTTTTGAAAGAATGTGTGAGCGGGGGAAAGGCAGAGAGAGAGAGGGAGACAGAGGATCTGAAGTGGGCTCTGCACTGACAGCAGTGAGCCCCAATGTAGGGCTCGAACCATGTGTGAGATTATGACCTGAGCTGAAGTGCGATGCTTAACCAACTGAGCCACCCAGGCGCCCCGATAGTCATATCTAATTTTTAAATGCTCATATCTCTTGACCTAGTAATTGCACTGCAGGAAGTACACCCTTCAGATATGTTCCAAAAGGTAAAACTGGACACATTTACAGAAAGCAGTTCATAGGCAGCACTGTTCATAAAAACAAAAGACTGAAAGTAACGTAACTATCTATTAACAGAGGGCTAGTTACATAAATTATGGTAGATCCATTTCAAAGACTATCATGCAAAAAAGAAAAAGGCTAGTCTAACCTCTTGTGTAAAAAAATTGTTTTAAAGTACACCCATATATATACGGGCAGATGCAGACTTTTTTCTACAAAGATACACAAGAAACAATTAAAATGACAATTTCTGCAGACAAGAGAAACAGGTATTTTAACTTTATACCTTTGAATACTGTTTGAATTTTCTAACTGTATGTATTGCTTTCATTTGTAGCTATCTGAGAAGATTGTACAGCATTTGTTTTCTTTTTTCTTTTTTTTTTTTACTGTTCATTTATTTGAGAGGGAGAGCATGCATGCCCACGTGAGGGGGAAAGTGGGGAGGTGGGAGGAGTGGGGGAGGTGGGAGGAGTGGGGGAGGTGGGGGAAGAGAGGCAGAGAGAGAATCCCAAGCAGGCTCCACACTCAACACGGAGTCCACTCCACACTCCACTTGATGCCCAGATTGCAAGATACGATCTGTGCTGGTATCAAGAGTCGGACGCTCAACCAACTGAGCCACCTAGGCGCCTCATTCTTCTTTATGTTCTTCTGAATTTCCTCTCAAATAACCATTCTAAAAATTATTTTTTATTTTATTTTAAAAATATTTTTAAATCTTTATTTATTTTTGAGAGAGAGAGAGAGAGTGCGAGCGGGGGGGGGGGGGGGACAGAGAGAGAGGTGGAGACACAGAATCCGAAGTAGGCTCCAGGCTTTGGGCTGTCAGCACAGAGCCCGATGTGGGGCTCGAACTCAAGAACTGCAAGATCATGACCTGAGTCAAAGTTGGACACTTAACTGACTGAACCACCAAATTTATTATTCTTATTTTATATTTATTTATTTTTGAGAGAGAGAAAGAGAGAGAGAGAGAGAGACCACGAGTGGGAGAAGGACAGAGGAGGAGAGGGAGACACAGAATCAGAAGGAGGCTCCAGGTTCTAAGCTGTCAGCACTGAGCCCAAGGGGGGGCTCGAACTCACAAGCTGTGAGGTCACGACCTAAGCTGAAGTCGGATGCTTAACTGACTGAGCCACCCAGGTGCCCCCAAATTTATTATTTTTTTAAACCATATTATCAAGGCTCCACATTACCTAGGACTGGCCAAAGCAATTATAAAACATTTCTAGGTGCACTTAGTACTGTACTTTGTCTCCATTTTCTGACGTGCCCTAGCAGATCACAATTTCCCCAGCATAAGAGGCTGTGTCCATCAAGCCTTTGCACACCTCACTGTGTTTACTGGCTATTTGGTGTACAGTAGGGCATTCAGGTAAATACCCACTGAGTGAGCAATAAATGGTGATGCCCACATTAAGACAATGATTCTTTTCCTCCTTGATGTCTAGGCCTCAGACTTCAAAATAAATTCACCTAATAGAGTGAGTACTTGGAGAAATCTGATCATCCAACAAAAGGCAGAGAAAGGACTCTGGCAAGTTGCTCACCAGGAAGAAGCTTTCTGTGTTAAAAACGAAGGTAAATGGGCACCTGGCTGGCTTAGTCAGAAGAGCATGGGGGCGCTTGGGTGGCTCAGTTGGTTAAGCGTCTGACTTCGGCTCAGGTCATGATCTCGCGGTTTGTGAGTTCAAGCCCCACATCAGGCAGGCTCTGTGGTGACAGCTTGGAGCCTGGAGCCTGCTTCAAGTTCTGTGTCTCGCCCTCTCTCTGCCCCTCACATGCTCATGCTCTGTCTCTCTCTCTCAATAATAAATAAAAGTTTAAAAAAAAAAGAAGACTATGCAATTCTTGATCTCTCAGAGTTGTGAGTCTGAGCCCACATTGGGTGTAGAGATTACTAAAATAAATAAATAAATAAACTTAAGAGAAAAAGGTAAAGATCCAGACTGTAGTTGAAGGTTAGAATGAGTATAAGGCAAGTTCTGATTTTAAAGGACGTGGTTTATATTTTCCCACGAATACCAAACTGGAGCAGGTAACCTTAAGGATCATATCCTGCAGCTTCAAAAGAGTTTTTTAGCAGCAGAATCTTTTTTATTCTCCAAATGGAAGTCTTCCAGAAAATTGTGCCACACATACGAGTAAAAGCTAAGCTACCTGGATAGGGGGATTATCTGCAAAGCTCTGTTCCGTATGTTTAATTCCCCGGAATCTAAAATCAAGCATCAGGTCCTGAATTCCTGGTTCTACCACCTCCCAGTGCCTGACCTCAAACAGGTCAATTTCTTTTCTTGAACCATTTTTCTTATCTGTAAAATGGGAATAATAACAGCACCTACCTTTTAGGGTTTCTACACCTAAAGCACTGAAAACAGTGCTTGCCACTTGGTGCATGCTCAATAAACGACAGCTGTTTTTGTTCAACAACTCTCTGATCCAGTTTCCTTAATCTGTAAAATGGGGATGATAATAAAACCTACCGCCTAGGGTGTTTGTAAGGACTCGATGACTCAATAATATACATAAAAGCACTTAGAAGTGCTGTATGATAAACAGTGGCCACTAGCCACATGTAGCTATTAAACACTTGGAAAAGGCTAGTCTAGGGACATCTGGGTGGCTCAGGTGGTTGAGCATCTTGATTTCAGCTCAGGTCATGATCCCAGGGTCATGGGATTGAGTCTTTTGTTGGGCTCATGCTGAGCATGGAGCCTGCTTGAGATTCTCTCTCCCCCCCCTCCCCACCCCATCTCCCTCTGCCCCTCTCCACTGGCTTGTGCTCTCTCTCTAAAATAAAGAAAAAAAACCCCGAAAAGCCCTATTAAAAAGAAAAAGGCTAGCTAATTTGAGATGTGCTGTAAATGTAAAAACACACACCAGGTCTGAAAAACCAGGACCAAAAAGTAAAATATCCCCCACAGATATTTTTTTATGTGGATTAGATGTTGAAATGATAGTATTTCGGTACAGTGGATTAAGAAAAGGTGAAATTAGCTTTCTGTTTCATTTTTTTTTTTTTAATTTTATTTTCAAGTAATCTCTACTCCCAATTTGGGCCTTGAACTCACAAATCCAAGATCGAGAGTCACAGCCAGGTGCCCTTCTTTTTAATTTTTACACGAGACTACTAGAAAGTGTAAAACTAGACACGTGGCTTGTTATCTATTTATTTCCATTAGACAAAGCGGTTTCGGAATATGCCTGGCATTGTAATTACTGCAGGAGAAAACAGCAGGTTGTAGGGGGTGCTGAGACGAAGGAGGGACCCCATCTCCTGGGAGTTAAGACCCAGTGGGGGAAGCAGACGCACCTTTACAATGGTCGTGAGAAGTGTCATTTAAACCCATTTATTTTCGCGGCCTTAGCGCTTTGAAGAGGGCATCTCGGCCAGCACAGGGGCAGGAAGTTGGCTGGCTGGCATTTGCTGCCTGAACAAGCAAAAATCCGCCCCGCCACTTCCACTACTACCAAGGCGGGGCGGGGGGGTCCTCCACTGTGTAGATTATAGGGCTTCTTTCTTTGAGGATTGCCAGGTACTCCCCTTAACTGGGGGGTCGGACAGTCCCGCCCTGGCCTGGCCATTACCCAAACCCACGTGTGACCCGGATTACCTGCCCCTTCTCCGGGCTCCCCCCACCCCCACTCCGGGGCCCCCAGGGGATGCGAAGACCCCCCTCAGTCTCCCCAGTTGGCCTCCCTATTGAACGTCTCAAACTCCACAGCTCCCCAAACTCCCGCGGCCTCTGGACACCCCCGTCTATTACCTCGGTTCCCCACACTTTCAGCCTCATCGCGGCTCCCCTCAACTCCTCTTGCAAGATCCCTCAAATTGTCCCCGTTCCCCCGCCTCCCGGAAGTCCCACGTCTGGGTGCCCACACCCCCGGGACCCCTCCGCCGGCCCTCAGGCCTCCTGGGAGCCCTCGGGCCCCCCAAACTCTCCTCAGACCCCAGTTCCCCCTCTGAGCCCGTCCCTGAATGCCCCTCGCGCCCCCTCCCCCGCGCCCCGGCCTCTCCCGGCCCCCAGGCGGCCCTCGGCCCACACCCCTCCCCTCCCTCAGCCCTGGGGACCGTCGCGGGCCCGCGCCCCGGCCGCCCGGCCCACCTGCGCGCCCAGCTGGTTCAGCTGCTGCATGTCGCCGCCCACGGCCTCGGGCACGGGGTCCTGCGTGCAGTGCAGGCGGCCCATGGCGTCGGCGCGGCCCCGCAGCGCCCGCCGCCTCCCAGCTTCCTCCCTCGCCGCCGTCCGCGTCGCCGCGCTTCCGCAGCCGCACTTTCGCCACGGGCCCTCCGGCCGCCGCCGCGCTCCTCCCCCGGCCGGCCTCGGGGCGGGGCACCCGCGCGGAGCCGCGGACACGCGCGGGCCCGGGGGGCCCGGGGGGGCGCGGCGCCCTCGCGGACGCGCGCTGATGCGGGACCCGAGCCGACCCTCGGGCGGAGCGGGGCGCCCTGGCTGAGCCGCCGGAGCGCGCGGCCGCTGCGACCCCTGGAGAGCCCGGAGGAGCCGAGCCGCCGCCAAATGCGGGATTCCTTACCGGGTCTCCCGCTAGGTGACCCCAGAACACAGAGCTCGGCCTCCCTGAGCTTCAGCTTCACGCTCTGTAAAATGATCCCAGGGATGGCTGCTTAACTGAGCTAATCCTCCTAAAACGTTTAGAACATAGCCTGGCACAAAGGAGGCCCTCGATCAATAGTCAGTTGCTATCATTATGATAGTTATTATGCGTTCAGCAGATATTTATTGTACGCCGACTATGCCAGGCCCTGCGGAGAGAGAAGTGAACAATGCAGGCCCTGTGCCCCTAGGAGAGCTTACATCAGAGCAGAGCAGTAGGGTCTCAAAGTTGGGCTTGCATCAGCTTCTTATGGAGGTCTTGTAAAGCAGATTCCTGGGCCCCACCCCCAAAGCATCTCATCTGGAAGGGTCTAGGGTGGAGCCTGAGAACTTGCATTTCCAACAAGTTCTTAGGGATCACGCTTTGAGAACCTCCGGAGCGGAGGACACTGCCCCAAAGAAGTGCTAAGACTGTGATAATGCCAGGGAGGGTGGCGATCAGGTCCATGAAGGGAGATTATTAGGACAGTGACACTCACTGCGGCCCCTGAAACACTTTAACCCCTGGTCTGTCTCTTCCCAAGGACCTCCCACAGCCCCAAGTAATTATTACCCTGATCCCCATCGGACAGATAAGAAAACTGAGAGATGCTCCCTGGAATCAACGACATGATTCCCAAGCCCAAGAGCTTCTTCACCTACCCCTGCACTCAGCTTTGAGGGTAGGGAGGCGGTGCCTAGAAACATGGGATGGGGGACTGTGGAAAGGATTGGCTGGCTTTCCCTACCAGGCTTTCTTCTCTATCCTTTACTAAATATCCCTTTGGAAGGGTGTGAACCAAATGCCTTCTACCTAGAGGCCAAGCACCTCCCCTTTCGTCATGATTTCACTCATGTACTCATTCATTAGGTAATATCCAGTGTCCACTGTGGGGTGGATGCCATGACAGGTGCTGGGATACCACAGTGACAACTAGATGTGGTGCCTGACTTGGGAAGTCGGAGTTTAGTCAGGATAGCAGACACACACGTGGGAAATTCACATGTGTGTGAAATTATTAACTGATGCCAAGAAGTACAAAGTGTTTTGAAAATGTATGCAGGGCACTTGTCCAAGTCCAACTTACCTGGAAGAGAGTAAACCTTCAAGTTACTGACAGATAGGGACTGAACTCAAGCCCCCTGACTCACCATCCAGGAATTTTTATCTTAAAATATTTTAACCTTTAAAAAAATATCCCTGAATAAATATAATGCCGCAGCATTATTCGTATGCCCCAGATATTTATTCATATCTTCAAGTGTTAAGTCAACTTTGTTGAGGTATAATTTATATATAATGAAATGCACTTTTAAGTATGTTTCTTTAAATTATTTATTAAACATTTTTTAATGTTTATTTATATTTGAGAGAGAGAGAAAGACAGTTTATGAGCAGGGTAGGGGCAGAGAGAGAGGGAGACACAGAATCCGAAGCAGGCTCCAGGCTCTGAGCTGTCAGCACAGAGACCAACGCGGAGCTCAAACATACAAATGGTGAGATTATGGCCTGGGCCAAAGTCAGATGCTTAACCGACTGAGCCAGCCACACAGGGACTCCTAAATTATTTTTAACTTAGAAAAAGATCCTTAAAAAAAAATCCTTAAGGAAACCATTGGATTTCCTTCATTTCTGCTCTCACAGTGACTGGTGCTGAGCCACTCAATAAATATTTGTGGAATTGAATTAACCCATGAGACAGAAAATAGACAAAAGTGGGGGGCACCTGAGTGGCTCCATCGATTAAGCGTCCAACTCTTGATTTCAGCTTAGATCATGATCTCACAGTTCATGGGTTTAAGCCCTGCCTCAGGCTCCTAGCTGACAGTGCAGAGCCTGCTTGGGATTCTCTCTCTCTCTCCTTCTCTCTCTCAAAATAAATAAACTAAAAAAGAAAAGAAAAGAAAAGAAAAATAGACAAAGGGAAAGAAATTCACTCAAAGCTGCTCTCCAACACTGTAGTAACACAATGACTATTTTGCCTTTCAGTTTTCTTCCACATCACAGGTCCTTGGGGTTTCTGTGATTTGTTTTGTTTTTAAATATTCAGGGCTTCCCACTTCCCCAACCTATTTACTCTCTGATAGACAAAGTGTGGCCTTTGAATGACATGGACACCATCTGTGAATTTGTTAGAAATGCAGACTCTTAGCACTG
>CM053576.1:24641831-24659413 GCA_028646485.1 Cryptoprocta ferox | reverse complement strand
GCTCATTTTGTTTCTATTTTAATGTTTATCATGTTGCCTTATTGCTGTCATGTGCATATCTGTCTTTCCCTCACTTACTAATAATGTTGTCTTGGGCAAATTACTAAGCTTTTTGTGCCTCCATGTCTTTTTTCATTTGTAAAAATGGAGACAATAATAGAACCTGCTTGAAAGAATGAAATGAGACAACACTCATGCTGGCCCATGGTAGGTGCTCAACAAATCCTTGTTATTATTATTCCAATTTTCCAATCTTATAGAAAGAATATGGCAATAAGCATCCCTGTACACATTTTTCCCCACCTCTGATGATTTCTTTATGAGATATTCCTAGGAGGGTCAAGGAATGTTATGTTCAGACTTTCTGGGTTCTAAACAGCAAGAAAATGGCTAAACTTTCTAGGTAGGGAGAGACCATGACTGATCTCAGAAATTAGCATTTCACCCTGAACAGGGGTCTGGGGGCAGGTTCATTTCCCTGATGAGGCTCCTAAAAGCATCTCACTCTCCTTCCAACCCAGCTCCCCTCAGCCTTGAGGAAAATTCCAAATCCTCTAAAAGAAACCTCAAAATCTCAACAATGACATTCTTGGCTTCAACTATAAATGCTATTAGATGCTGCCCTACTATTCTACTGAGCGAGAATATAATGCCCATAACTAATCCCCAAGGATGCCTATTTAGGGCTTTACAATTTTTTAATTTTATTAAGTACTTGGCAGTTAATGAAAATAATAGGTAAAATGGCCTTTCCAATGTTTCCCTTCACAGTCCATTCTTGGATGAAGGAGTGGTGATTATTGTCAATGCCATAACTTTGTCGCAGGAAATGCAGACCTGGGGCAAGGCCTCCTTTCTAGAACCCCCGCCCCCAGCGGCTCCCATTTCAGCCTAAATGAGGGACCCTGCTCCCTTCATTCACTTTAAAATGTCCCTGTGGAGGGCAAAGGAGGCACCCTCCCCCCACCCCTGCAAGTGAAAGGAGCTCATTAAGAAGTCCTTTCTCAGGCACGAGGATTCCCGCTGGGAATTTCACCACGGGGCCAGGTTCTTCCTAGGAGAAGGGTTGACCCTTCCTGCTCTGAAATGCCAAAAAGCATTTTAAAAAAATTAAATGTTTAATTCTGAGATAATTGTAGATTCATGTACGGTTGTGAGAAATAATAGAGACATCCATTATACTTCACCCAGCTTCCCTCCAGGTACAGACCGTATCTCGTAAAGCGAAATAGTAACATTGATAGGAGATACAGAACATTTCCATCACAAGGATCTAGTGTGTCGCCCAAGGACTTTATAACAGAAGGGACAGACTCGGTCCTCCTTCTACCAAAACCTGGGGAAGAAAAATATTATGGACCTTTTCACATTTCCATTTATTATTATCCTCATCATTCCTCCAACACTAGCTCCTTTATTATAAAAGCACACAACGAAATGCAAAATTATAGTTGGCCTAGACTCTTCAAAACACCTATGTCATAAAAGTCATCAAAAAAAGGAACGTTGGGGACTTGTTCCAGATTAAAAGAAACAAAAACAAACAAGAGAACTAAATGCAATGTGTGGTCTTGGATGGTGGCATACACTTGCCATAAAATATATGATTGGCACGACAATGTGAAAATACTTAACATTACTACTGAGCTATAAGCTTAAAGATGGTTAAGATGGGGGGCGCCTGGGTGGCTCAGTTGGTTGAGCGTCCGACTTCAGCTCAGGTCGTGATCTCACAGTTTGTGGGTTCGAGCCCCGCGTCGGGCTCTGTGCTGACAGCTTGAAGCCTGAAGCCTGCTTAGTTTTCTGCGTCTTCTTCTCTCTCTTTGCCCCTCCCCTACTCCTGCTCTGTTTCTCTCTGTATCAATAATAAATAAACATGAAAAAAAGTTTTTTAGAAATGGTTAAGATGGTAAATTTTATGTTACGCGCGTTTTATTTTTTAACCACAAGTTTAAAAAAGGATGTTAGTGGGACAAGTGATGAAATTTGAAGATGACTGTAAACTAGATAATCATATTGTATCAATGTTCAATTTCCTTTGTACTTTGTACCTTGGTTATGTTGGAGAATGTCTTTGTTCTTCAGAATTACATGCTGAAAGTAAGGTACAGAAGGATGAAATGGTTCAAGAAAAAAAATGAAGATGCGGTAAAAAGCACAAATATGGCAAACAAAGGTTAACAATTGTTGACTCTGGGTAGAGTATATGAGTAGTCTTTCTATTCTTGCAACTCTTTCATCAATTTGAGTTTATTTACACAATACATTTTTAAAGGGGGGAAAAGAAGTTAAATGATCTTTGTTCCCATCCTATCACAAAGGAAATAAATTTCTACTTTAACTAATATATCTGAGTACTCACTCTAGGAAGGGGCTGGGCGTTTACATGCATTTTCTTCCTTAATCCTCTCAGTAACCCCACCGGGAGGTCTTAACTCTTATCCTTGTTTTTTTGGGGCCAAGGGAGGAAAGGTGCTATCCAAGGTCACACATTTGTTATGGGCAGGACTCAGATCTGAACCTCCCAAATGTGCTTCTAGGATCATTCTAAAATGGTCTAGACTTCTTTCTCTGAATTATTAATTTTGCTTCGAACCATGGACTCCTATATACACTTCTACACTATTTAGCATCTTGCCTTTTCATATACAGAGGTATCCATGCATACAGATATCTTATGAATGACTTTCCTGGGTCTTACAATGGAATTGCTGGGTTGGCACCTTTCGTTCTGGTAGGAGTTGTGAAATTGCCCAAGATTCGAAGTCAACCCTGTGGATATATTTGTCCATTCATGCAACATGTCTTTACTAGTAGAGAATCATGCTGGGTGCAGGGATGGAGCAGTGAACCAGACACAACTCCCCTGTTGGGAGGCTGTTACTGGCTCAAGAAATGAGCCACTTAAAAGTAGGAGGGTTTTAAAAAAAAAAAAAAAAAGGTAAATCAGGACCAGGTAGGGTACAAACTTACCAACCTGTGGAGCAGTGGAGATATTATTGATTAGTTTTCAAATTGGCTCTGAGCTTGCTGGAAGTTGTGGGGAGAGGGATCAATTCCTTTTTAGTTTTCTATCCTTACATCTGCATATTAATGTAAACATTCCTCTATTGTTGGACTTCTAGGACAGTTCCAATTCTGATGTTTGAATAGGACGTAGAGAAGTTGTTCACCTGCTCAAAACTCTCCCTGAATCTCAAGATTTTTCTTCGGCATAAATTTTAGAAGTGGAACTCCTAGGGTAAAGGTGAAGCCTTTTTAAGACCCTTGGCCTAAGCTCCAATTGGCTTTTAAACTGTCCCTTCTAGGAATGTGCTATTTATTTATTTTATATATAGATATTTTTTCCTTTCCTTTTTCTTTTCAGAAATTTGCTTTTTAAAGGACCCTTGGGAAGTTCCTAGTTTTGAGGGTGGGGGTGATAATGCCTCTACCTTTGGGGAATCTCACCCCTTATTTCAAATTCATGGTAGGAATCTCTTTGCCTGAGAAAATGAGGCCTCGGATCTCTATTGTCTGTTTTGTTTTTCTCCTCAGGACAATTATAAAATGAATGCCTGGCCTCGCCTGATTTAGGACTGCAATGCAAATGGCTGCAGGGTGCCGAGAACACTACCTGGGTGTAAGCTTGGAGGAGTGGCCAGAGGAACTTTCCCTTTAGACCATTTTTAGGATCTGAAAGGTGGAAAAGTCCATTCAGTCATTCTGGCAGCAGATATTTATGGAATACTTTGTGTACCAGGCCCTGTGCTGGGTACTGGGGACGCAGTGAACAAGACAGATCACTGCCCCGCCCCCCTCCCCAGCAGCTCACAGTCTAATGGGGGAGGCCCACTGGATTTAAAAAGTCACTCCAAGGCATTGCAAAGCTGCAAATGTTAGGAAGGAGGGGAGGTTGTGAGCAGGTTCCATCTGCTCTGTGGGGGTAAGCCATCTGTGGGTAGACCTGAAAGATGAGTGGAAGTTAGGCAGACTAAGTCCTCCACCTCTGGCCGCCGCAGGCATAAACATAACAACCAAGGGGGAAGCCTTGGGTTTGGGGCTTGTCACCCTGCCTTCTCCCACTACTCCCCAGGTCAGCATGACTCACTCAGTAAGCACTTTCCAAAGCCCAGCCTGCAGGCAGGGTTATCTGTAAGTCTGTGTATATGGACTTCCTGAAGCTTGGAGGGAGAGGGCCTGCCCAGAGGAGATAAGGATGGGTCTGGACAGGTCTGTTGATCCCAAAACAAAAGAGGAGGCAGAGTCCAGATCCAGAGCAAATCCCTGGAACTAGAATCCTTCTTTTCTAGTCCCTCAACAAGGAGGGTTGTTATTATTTCTATATCAGACACTGTGCTAAGCACTTTCCATATGGCTTCTTGTATAACCCTCAGGAAACTTCTGAAGCAGGTACTAGAAGGGCCAGGGAGCCCGAGTGACCTGGTGTCAGAAGCCAGTGCCCTAAGTCATAAGGCCTCTTCACTCTCAATTAGGCAGCACTCTATATAACATGCATTTCCATGGGCCACTTAACTTTTCACAACAACACAATGAGGAAAACATTGAGAGCCTTTTTAAAGAGAAGAATCCAAGCCTTCGAAAGATAATTGCTAGAGGTAAATCCCAAATCCATGTTCCCTGACTCACCAACAAATATTTACTGAGCACCTACTATGAGCTAGGCCCTATTCAAGGTGCACAGTGAACAAAATATAGCAGTGGTCAAAACAGATAAATACGCCGTCCCTTATGGACCTTACATTCTAGTCAAGCAGACGGGCAGTAATAAGTAAGTACATACATAGCACCTTGGATGATGGTAAGGGGAGATGGGGAGTACTGGAGGAGAAAGGTGGAGGCTTACTCTTTAATAGGCAGGTGAGCGAAGGCATTTTTAATAAAGTGTCATTTGAGCAAAGACCTGAAGGAAGTGAAGAAATGAGCCATGAAAATATCTGGGGGGAAGAATTTCAGGTAGAGGGGAAAGTAAATGCAAAGTCCCTGAGGTCAGAGTGTGCTTGGCATGTTCAAGGAAAAGCAGAGGTCAGTGTGGTGAGAACTGAAGATGGTAGAAGGTGGGATTGGGTCAAGGTCATGGAGGCTCTTGGAAAGACTTTGGCTTTTGCCTCAAGTGAGATGGGGAGTCAGGGGAGGGCTTTGGACAAAGACCGGTCTGGCGACTTTGGAAGAGAAGACAGGAGTGGGCAAGGGTGGAAGCTAGGAGCTCAGTGAGCGGGCTCAGTGCAGGATTCTGGTGGAGTGAGGACGGTGGCTTGTACCACGGTGCTGGCATTGGAAGGGTGGTGAGGGTCAGATTTGGTATTAGAGTTGAAGGACAAACTGTCAGATGTGTTGACAGATCCTGAGCGGAAATATGAGAGAAAGGAAACTAAGGGTTTTGGCCCCATTCCACACGGTCCCATCTTCCTCGTTTGACAGTGTGCGAAGCCAGTTCCCAGACTGGGGAAAATATTTGCACAGGGTCACTCAGTGGGTTGATGGAAGAATGAGACCAGGCTGCTGACCTTCTTCCCTTTACCATCCTACTGTGCTCAGGAGTCAAACCTGAGCTTCCAGAAATAAAGGAAAACCCATAGGTACTTTATGGTGTGTCTGAAAGTAAGAGAAAAATAAATTAGGGTTTCAAGGGAAGAAACCATTTATTGAGCACCTACTGTCAGGGTAACTGTGATCCCTACACTCAGGTAGCTCAGAGCCTGAATACATGTGTCCCAGGGGATGAGAAATTAATTGCTTATTGGAACTCAAAGAAGGAATAGAACTTATCTGACCAGAAAGAAATTCCTTTAGGCATTGGAGAGGAGGTGAGATACTTTTTTTCTCCCATTAAAATAAAAGGAGGAAAAAAATTGTATGTAGGGAGTGTTCCTCCCCCACCCCCACTAAAAACTATAAAGATCTAGAATAGGCAATCGGTGGTGGTGGAAAAAATTAGAACACCAACTGTCTCTGTAGGAGTTGGGGAAGAGATTGCCTGGAAAGAACAAAAGAACTTTCCAGGGTGATGATGGTGTTCTGTATCTTTAAAAAAAAATTTTTTTTATGTTTATTTATTTTTGAGACAGAGCAACAGAGCATGAGTGGGGGAGGGGCAGAGAGAGAGGGAAAAACAGAATCGGATGCAGGCTTCAGGCTCTGAGTTATCAGCCCAGAGCCCAACGCGGGGCTTGAACCCACGAACCGTGAGGTCATGACCTGAGCCAAAGTCAGATGCTTAACCAACTGAGCCACCCAGGTGCCCCGATATTCTGTATCTTGATAGGGGTTTGCACGCACGTGTGTGTATGTGCATTTGAGTGTTCAGCAGATGTACACTTAAGATTTGTTCCTGTCTTTTATGCACATTTTACTCTGAAGACAAAAAATGTAAACAAATGTTTCTCTAGTTAATGATATGCATTTTGAAATGTTTAGAAAGAAGTGTAGTGATGTCTGCTTTGAAATGCTTCAAAAAGTAAGATGGATTAATGGATGGATAAGCTGTTAACAGCAAAATCTGGGTGGTAGGTATAAGTGTTCCCCATAAATTCTTTCAACTTTGCTGAATGTTAGAATATTTTCCATAATAAAATATTGCAAAATTATACAAGTAATTAATAAATTGTTCTATAGTCATCTTGGACAATTGATTATTAACTATAAAACTAGAAATGTATATACAGAGGAGGAAGAAACGTAGAGGAAGGTTCTTGGTAACCAGGATTGTAATGGGAAAAACTTGTAGACAAATGAATTGTCTGTTAGCAGAATCAGTTGTGAAATAAACTGCAGTCCGTTCATACTGTGGGAGTCTGTCAAGCAGTTACGAAGAATGACGGTCATATGTGTTCACATGGACATTTTGTCCACATGGGTTGGCCAAGGAAAGGACAAAACATTACACACATAAACATAATGTGGCCTCAACCTTACCTCCAGGACTTTGGGTTTTGCACCGAGAGTGACTTGTGTCGAGGTTTTAAGCAGAGGCTTGAGGGCGCTGGAGTAGGAGGATGAAGAAGACCTTATAATGGAAGATCCTTTGGGCATCTGCCTGGGAGTAGCAGACAGGAACTTAAGGCAGAACCCTGAAACCTGGAAGGAAGGTGGAAAGAGGTCTCTCGGAGGCCCTCAGAACAGAACTGGGGTGGGCGCTGGGGCCTAAAACTTGTAAAAGGTGAACATGGCCTGGTTATTGGACACCTGTATTTCCCTGTCACCATCTCCACCACCAGCCCAGCTGATGTGTCTTGAGGAAGATCCCCAGGCTCAAGTCTGACAGTGTGCACAAGGACAAACATGGGGGGCTGAGTCATCCCTTTTACCACGGGCCAGACCACATCTTAAAGGTGGAGGAAGTAAAGCTCAGCCAGGCGAGGTTGCTCTCCTGGGTAACAAGTGGCAGAAGCAAGACTTATTCAAAGAACTTCCAAAATTTAGAAACCGATCAAGTATGGATGAATACCTGATTTCATGATCATCACAAAAAACGGAGGGATGTTCTCTCAAAAGTAAGGCATGTTATCTGTTTGAAGACTCAGGATGGGGAAAACAACCAATGATTCAGACCTGGGACCCAAGTCAAAAGCCAAAGACAGATCACGGACTATTTTGCAGTGGGGCCTCTTCTTGAAAAGGCCATTCTGAGGGGTGTGTTTCAGGGCAGTCGTGGGCAACAGTGCTGTTTCCTTTCCTTTTCTTTTTCTAAAAGTTTGTGTATGTATGTACGTATGTACCCAGGTACACACGTATGTAATCTCTACATCCAATATAGGGCTCCAACACACAATTGTGAGATCAAGAGTCACACGCTCTTCTGACTGAGCCAGCCAGGTGCCCCAGGACTGTGTTTTCCTAACCATGTCTCATACCTTTTAAAAAATCATCTCCTGGGGCGCCTGGGTGGCTCAGTCAGTTGGGCATCCGACTTCGGCTCAGGTCATGATCTCACGGTTCGTGGGTTCGAGCCCCGCGTCGGGCTCTGTGCTCACAGGTAGCTCAGAGCCTGGAGCCTGCTTCAGATCCTGTGTCTCTTTCTCTCTCTGCCCCTCCCCTGTTCACGCTATGTCTCTCTCTGTTTCTCAAAAATAAATAAATGTAAAAAAAATTTTTTTTTAATCATCTCCTTAAGGGGCGCCTGGGTGGCTCGGTCAGTTAAGCGTCTGACTTCAGCTCAGGTCATGATCTCACGGTTCGTGGGTTCAAGCCCCGCGTCGGGCTCTGTGCTGACAGCTCAGAGCCTGGAGCCTGCTTCAGATTCTGTGTCTCCCTCTCTCTCTGCCCCTCCCCTGCTCGTGCTGTCTCTGTCTCTCAAAAAAAAAATAAATTAAAAAAATATATATATAAAAAAAAATTAAAAAAAAAAAAAAGCTTAATCATCTCCTTAGGCAATTCAGGGGAAGCAAATTTGGAGTAATATTATTATCACTATGAATAATAATGATAATAAATAACTTGAGCGTGCGTTCTTTTGATGTCTGGAGAAACTGGGATAAAATATTATCTATAGGTACAGAGACTTGCAGAATGAAGGGAGGGCTTTTTTGCCTTCTATTAGCTACCATTGTGCTAGACACATGCAAAATGCTCTATTTACATCTGATCACATTACTAATCTGTCTGCTGAAAACCCTCCAATGACTTCACTGCTTAAGGTCTCGTGATCTGGCCCCGCCCTCTTCACCAGATTCTCTCTCTCTCTGGCTGCTTGCTCCAGCCACATGCACTGCCTCTCAGGTCCTTGTGTTCCAGGACCTTAGCAAGTGCTATTCCCACTGCCCAGAACACACACATGTCCTCCCACCCTGTAACCTGCATCCTCTCAGAGCTCTGTTGGACCACCACTTTCTCAGGGAAGATTTCTCAGGCCCCATGACCTAAAATGTTTCCTCTTATTCACCGTGTCCTTGCTGTCTTAGCATTTAATACAATTATAATGTCATAATTGTTCATGACGTAAATTGAATTAGTGTCTGTTTCCCTACTCAGTTGTAAGCTCCAGGAGAGCAGAACCAGGACTGAGACCATTTTTTGTTGTCTGCTTTTATCCCCAGCCCTTACCACCGCATCAGGCATGTAGCTCAACACATTCAATAGACACCTAGACCCTCCTCCACCAGGGAATCCCCCTCAGTGACAGCAGCAAGGAAAGAACCGCTTCTGTAGGGGATGGAGAGAAAGAGATGCAGGACCAGGAAGAAGCGTGGCTACTTCCTATCCTAACTTCCATGCCCACCCCAGGGCATTTCTCTGTTTTGACGGAGGGAAAGGAGGGGGAGATGGAAGATGCCAGGAGCAAAGCCTCAGGATAGAGTTTCCCTGGCTGAGAGGGCACGGGCAGACTCACGTCCCCGGGGCAAAGGAAAGTCAACGGGGTTGTGCAGGGAGCCAGGGGCTCTTAGGGAGATATAGGATCCCTTCTCCTGCTCACCAGTGTCACCTCATGCGCATCATGCTAAACCTTTTACAGGGTAGCAAAGTGGTTAAGACCACAGCTTAGAATTTTGTCTCGGCTCTTAGCACACTCCCTGGCGGTATGACCTGGAATAATTACTCTGCCTCTGTGGCCCTCAGTTTCCCCATGTGTCACATGGATATAACACTCCTTTCTACTTCGCAAAGGGGCCGCAAGAATCAGTGTGTGATAATATTTGTAAAACGCTCAGCCCAGCGCCTGGCACATGGTTAGTCTCTTGATAGCTGCTACTAACATGCTTAGTTAATGACAATGAATGAATAATACCTGGCCAGACTCCGTGTACCTGTCTAGGCAGGTATATTTAAAGCAGATATTTCGATGGCCCATTTTTAGGTTTGAAAAGGCATAAAAGAATTCCTTCTGTGGGTCGACTGGGGCAGAGAAGTTTGGGTGTTCCAGCTGAAAACGAAAGGTGAGGAACTGACTTTGCAAATGAACGTGGCCTTTGATGACACTACAATTAAGACTGAGGAGTTTACAATAGCGTTCTTTCACATACCTGGGCTCAGAGAATGCGCGCAGTCACTCCAGGAAGTAGTCATTACTATTATTATTATTATTCCAATCAGACAGGGAGTCAGACTGAAGCTCAAACTCCTTAGCATAGCACACGTGGGGGTGGGAGGGTCCCCACAGAGAGGGGGTTGAGCTGGGAGTCTAGTTCCATGGCTTTCAGGCAAACCTTACTTTGCACAGCCTCAGTTTCCTCAACTGTAAAATGGGGCTCATCATACTAGCCGCCGCTTGTAGATCCAGTGGTGAACTGGGTTTGCCCCAGCAGCCTGGAGCCCCAGGGACAGGGTTATGTGAGGCTGGGGGGCAGCGAGAGCTTTCTTCTCTGCACCTGCCAGGAGCTGGGACAGCAGTGGAGAAGAGCAGCATGAATTCATTACTAATAACAATGTATTTGGGGGGGAGAGGGCCTGGGTGCCTCAGTCTGTTAAGTGTGATTTCGGCTCAGGTCATGATCCCATGGGTTTGTGGGTTTGAGCCCTGCCTCAGGCTCTCTCTGCTGTCAGCGGAGTCTGCTTGGGATCCTCTGTCCCTCTCTCTGCCTCTCCCACCCTCTCAAAAATAGAAATAAACATAAAAAAAAACAATGCATTTTTTAAATATAGTAAGCATGTTTATGGTTCAAAATGCCCTATCTGTATTAACTTATAGGATTCTCACAACAATCCTATGAAGCAAGTGCTCTTATTACCTCCATTTTATAGATGATGAAATCAAGGCATAGAGAGATGAAGTCACTTGCTCATAAAAATACCTACCGCATGTGAAAACTTATTTATGCAACAAGCACAATGCTTAGCACTTTGTATGTTATTAAAAATCTTAGCTGCTCTGAAAGTTGAGAAAACGATGGTAGAATTCAACACAAATATAATATTTAACCACAACCTAGGTGGAAGTCTGTCAATGTGCTGATTTGCATGATGGCATGAAGGATGTGTATATTTATGTGTGCTTTATAAAAAAAAATTTATTTAAGTAACCTCTACACCCAACATGGGACTCTAGACCTCAAAACCCTGAGGTCTAGAGTCCCACGCTCTACCCACTGAGCCAGCCAGGTGCCTCTGTGTGGTTTATTTTTATTTTTTTTATTTTTATTTTATTTTTATTTTAATTTTTTTTAATGTTTTATTTTTGACAGACCCAGTGCAAGCCAGGGAGGGGCAGAGAGAAAGGGAGACACAGAATCCAAAGCAGGCTCCAGGCTCTGAGCTGTCAGCACAGAGCCCCATGTGGGGCTTGAACTCACAAACTGTGAGATCATGACCTGAGCCGAAGTCGGATGCTTAACCGACTGAGCCACCCAGGCACCCCTATTTTTATTTTTTAATTTTAGTTTAAATCAATCAATCGATCAATTAATTTTTGAGAGACAGAGAGAGAGAGAGAGCATGAGTGAGTGAGGGGCAGAGAGTGAGGAAGAGAGAGAGAATCCTACAAGGGGCAGAGAGAGAGAGAGGGAGAGGGAGAGAGAGAATCCCATGCAGGCTCTGCATAGTGTGGAGCCTGGAGCCAGACAGGACCTCACCCAATGCGGGGGTTGACCTCACCTGAGCTGAAGTTGGATCCTTAACCAACCGAGCCACCCAGGGATCTCTGGTTCAGTGTTTTTAACATTAATTTTGGGGGGTAGTGTCTTTTTATTTGTATAAGCCCTCGTTCACAGAAGAGTTGTAAGACTAGTACAAGGAACTCTTGAATGGATGTCTTAGCCAGATTTTCCATTTGTTTATATTTTGCCCCATTTGCTTTACAGGCTCCCTCTCGCATGTATATGCATATTATTGCTTCTAAAATTTTTTAATGTTTATTTATTTTTGAGAGAGAGACACAGAGCGTGAGCAGGGGAGGGTCAGAGAGAGAGGGAGACACAGAATCTGAAGCAGGCTCCAGGCTCCGAGCTGTCAGCACAGAGCCTGATGCGGGGCCTGAACCCACGAACTGTGAGATCATGACCTGAGCCGAAGTCGGCCACCCAACCGACTGAGCCACCCAGGCGCCCCCACATATTATTGTTTCTGAACCATCTAAAAGCAAATTGGTGAAGTTGTGCCCCTTTACCTCTAAATACTTCAGTGTTTATTTCCTAAGAGCAAGGACATTCCCTTATCTATGTGTTTTTTCAGATGACGAAACAAATGACCTTTAATCACAGAATTTTTGTTGTTTCCTTATAAACATCGATTACCATTGTGAGTATAATTGTGATTTGTTACGATAAAATTTTATTTTTACTTATTATTTATTTTTAAAGATTTTTATTTTTATTACTATTTTTAAAGATTTTTTTAAAAGTTTGTTTATTTTGAGAGAGAGAGAGAGAGCAAGTGAGCAGGGGAGAGGCAGAGAGAGAGAGGGAGAGAGAGAATCCAAAGCAGACTCTGCGCTGATGCAGTCAGCGCGGAGCCCGACGTAGGGCTTGAACTCACAAATCCAAATCGTGAGATCACGACCCGAGCTGAAATCAAGAGTCTGTTGCTTAACAACTGAGCCGCCCACGGGCCCCTTAAAGCTGAGCCAGCCAGGTGCCCCAGCTACGTGGTTTTTTAAACATCAAAAAGCAAGATCTTGGGGAGTCTGGGGGAAGAAAAAAAATCTTTCACAAAAAAAACATTTCTTTGGGGGCTGGAGCCTTGTCTGCCCAACTGGGTAATCCAGCATCAATGTTTTCATTTAAGGTCATTCAATGGTCCCAGTGCCAGTGAAGTATATTCTCTCTCTCTGGCTGAGGAAACCGAGGCTCAGAGACACCAGGTGATTTATCAGATTCATGCAACTTTGGAGGCCGGATTCAAACCACAGCGTCTGATGAAAAATCCCTTTCTAGGACATGTGGGTCCGTCTTTCTGAGAATGAGTGCTGGAGGAGGGGGTGTGGTGTGGGAGATGCAGACAGCATGCCTTACCACTCAGACAGTGAGAGGAGTGCTGGACACAGCCAGGGGACCTGGGTATCAGCCTAGACCACAGTGTGACTCCACATTCATGCGGCCAAGGCCAAGGCAGACTCCTGAGCTCCCCTTCAAGTCCACATTATGTAAGCCTTTCTCATTTAGGTAAATGCACCACCCTTCACCCACGGTCTCAGGCCAAAATTCTAGGGCCCATCCTTGATGTCATCCATTCTTCTACCCCCTGGAGCTATCAGCACTACTTGGCCCAATCTCCACAAACTATCCCAAATTCAGTCACTTCTCTGCACCTCCTCTGCTCCCACCATGGTCCAGGCTACCATCCTCAGTTTTCCGGACCAGGTCTCTTCCCTGTCCATCTCCCCACCTGGATCTGTTTTAAACATCTGAGTCAGATCATGGCTCAAATGGTGACATCCAACATCCTTGCCATGGCTCACTAGGTTCTACAAGACCTGGCCCCCTATTATGTCTCCCCTCCTCACTCCCTCTGCTCTGGTCACACTGGCGTCTTGGTTGTCCCTACCACATGCCATCCACAAGCTGGATCCTGACCTAGGTCTTCTCCTGGCTACCTCAGTCTCATCTCCATTTTATCTTCTTCCCAGATTGATCCACACCTGATATTCTCTTATTTGCTTACTTGTGTTTATTTTCTTTTTAAAAAATTTTTTTTAATGTTTTATTTTTTTATTTTTGAGAGAGAGGCAGCGTGAGCTGCCTCTGGGGAGCAGAGAGCCTCTGGGGGTCAGAGAGCTGACCCTCTGGGGAGGGTCAGAGAGAGAGGGAGACACAGAATCCAAAGACAGGCTCCAGGCTCTGAGCTGGCAGCACAGAGCCCGACGCGGGGCTCGAACCCACGAATCGTGAGATTATGACCTGAGCTGAAGTCGGACACTTAACCGACTGAGCCGCCCAGGTGCCCCTGTGTTTATTTTCTGATACTCTCTACCCAGCAGGTAAGCTATGGGCTTTCCTGTCTCAATTCCTAGCCAGCTGCCTGCCACAGAGCAGGTGCTCGGTCAAGGTCAGGCTGCCTGGCTGACCCACTTTGCACAAGTCCATCTCTTCTCTGGGCCTCAGTCCTGTCATCTGAAATGGTGACCCTGATTCCCCTTGCCCTGACTCCTCATGGAGTGGCTGTGAAGTTCAAATGAGGTGGTAAATATGACCAATGAACTTGGCAAATTATAAAGTGCTGTGCCCTACAGAGACATCATGCCATTTTTCTTTCACCTGTTCTGGCATTCACCTTCCTTTCCAAATGATAGGACTCAACATTTGCTCATTCAGACCCTCCACTTTTTTCCCCCTGAAGTTAGGTGTTCGGATTTGCCAGAAATGTCTGCATGTCCCAGAAAACCAACCCCTTTGGCATCTAAACTAGGCCTCCCAGGCATTCCTGGTGGTATAGGCATCTTTTGCCACATGGCAGATCTTGGTTTATGGATCAGAAAATAGGCCCAACAGCCCTCCCCAAAGGCCCACCAGCTTATATATTTCTTTTCTCTAACGGCATACCTCAGATGGTGGGGACAAGCCCCAGTTCTTTTGAGAGATCCCATTCTTCCTACACAAATTGACTGGAACTCAATTTTGGATGTTTGTGCCAGAGGCCAAGAAGATCTTGCTGCTTCTTCATGGGAGGCTCTCCCATTCCACTTCCATGTTTCCTTAACCTCCATCCAGGTTCCTAGGTAGAACAAGATCCAATAGGTTTAGAAAGGTTTGCAGCTTCTAGAGAATTTGCCATTTAGTAATTTACAAAGGCCTGGTAAGAGATGAAGGGAGAAAGCTGTGGTTTTACTCAGAGATCTGGAGCCCTGGAGGCAGAAAACCTGTGTTCATTCATTCATTCAACAAACTCATACTGAATGCCTCCTGTGGGCACTAGAAATATAGCTTGGAACAAGATAGATGTGGTTTCTACCCTCGTGGAGGATAGTTTATATGTGTAACAAGAAAAAAAAAAAACAAGAAAAAGAAAGCTGTAAACAAGGAAGTATGCAAAACAATGTGGAAGAGCTCTGAGTGCTATCAAGGGAATGAAATAGGAGGGATGGAGAAGGGACACTGTTAGTTGGGGTGATTGGTGGCAGAGAGCAGGGAAGCGTCTCTAGAAGGTGATCTTTTGAGAGAGAACAGAAGGGTGAAAGACTGGCCATGCAGAGATCTCTGGACAAGAATTGCTTTATGCTTTCAGAGCAAAGTGGTGAGAAGGCTGCTTACAGTGGGGGCGGGGTGGGGTGGGGAGGATAGGAGATGCAGGGACAGTCAGGCAGGAGCCAGCTCCTATAGGGCCTGGCAGGCCATCCTGTTATCATCCATTCGTTCATTCATTCATTCACCCAACGCATATTTATTAAGCATCTACTGTGTGCTAAGACACCCGGACACCCTGCCCTCACAGTGTAATGTGTGGAGAGACACACACAATAAGCAGATAAATGAATGTATCAACATAAATACCAGGTATGATAAATATTAGGAAGTGCTGTTTTCCAAAAGTTCAACGCCCTTTAAGGGCAGACGCAGCGGAAACCTGGCTGGGGCTTCTCCTTCTGCGGGTGAGGCCGGCGCGGCTAGAGAACCCAGGCAGTCAAGGACCTGACGGCCTTCCAGGTCTGCTCTCCTTTCCCCTCCCCTCAAGATGGCTGACAAAGGCCCAGCAGGGTGGGAGGAAGGGAGGAAGGACAGGTCCGAGGGTTCAGAGGGGGTGACTGACTGGCGGGGGCAAGGCAGCGCCCTGGTGGCATTGGGGCTGAGGTGGGGGTAGAGGGAAGATTCAGCTGCTGTGTGACTCCAGTGGGGGCGCTTCCCTCTCTGGGCCCCGCATCCAGACCTGTGCGTGCCAGTTTGGGGTGGGGAGGGCGGGGAAACAGGGTCCCCGGTGGAGTCCCGGAGTTGGGGGGCATGTCTGCGAGCTCCCCATCAGGGCCCGTTCGAGGGGTGGGTAATTTAACAGGCCGCGGGGGTGGGGTGGGGTGGGGGAGACAGGAGGCGGTGCCTGTGGAGGAGGCGCGGAGGGGAGGCTCCGGAGTGATTTCAAATTTCCCTCGTCCCCACCCCCGGCTCCCCCCGCTCGCGCCCGGGGCCGGCTCTGAGTGGCTGCGGCGGGGGCGCCCCCGGGCGGGGGCGGGGCGAGCGCCGGGCCGGGGTTACAAGGGGCCTCGGCACCGCCCCCTCCCCACCCACTCCAGCTGCCCGGTTCTGCCTGCGCTGCCTCCGCGCCGCAGCCGCCCCCCAGCCCCGCGGACCCGGCCCGCGTGGACGCTCCGAGCGCCCCCCGACGGACGCCACCGGCCCACTGGCAGGCCGGCGAGCGGGCGGCCGCCGCGCCCGGCCGGCAGCGCGGGGGTTAAGTGGCCCAAGTAAACGTAGCTCGGTGATCGGAGCCGGAGATTCGCGAGCCGAGCGCCCTGCGCGGCCGCCCGCCAGCCTCCCGCCAGCCTGTCCCGACCCGCGGTTCGACCGCGGAGCGGCGCCCGAGCCAGGCTCTCGGCAGGTGAGCGCCCCGTGGCCCGGGGGAGGCTCGCCAGTCCGGGGGCTCCGGGGGCTGGGGGGTGGGGAGGGACAGCGGAGGGGTCCTGGGACTGGCAGGAGGCACCCTCTCCCTGGGACGTCCGGGGAAGCGGCTCCCATCCGGCTGGAGACCCGGCATGGCAGGGGAGGAGAGGACCACTGGACCACCTGGGACAAGACGGAAAAATAGGGCGGGGGATGATAAATATCGTGCAGGGGTACGGATGGAAGGGATACGCTTGCTGTACTCCCAAAACACCGGGGAGAGAAGTTTGTCCCCAGGGAGGGAGATGGGGTGGCTTTCCGGGGGTCTACAGTGGAGGGGAGGACGTGTTCCTCTGGAGAGAAGTGAATGGACCAAGAAGAGGTCTTTCTCATCGGGAAGGGGTGTCCTTACCTGGCCTCGGCTTCAGAGGTAGCCTCCTTACGGGCGGGGGAAAGAGGAGAGAGTTCAGCCAGGAAGGTGGGCGTCCGTTCCTTAAAACTTGGACCGGTGGGTTTCAGGCAAAACCCGTTTAGCCCTCCTCCCAGGGATAGAAGAAAAGTAATGGACGTGGGTGCGGGCGAGCAGGTGGGCCAGGGTGTGCGCACCAGGGTGGTGGTCTCCCGGGGTCCTCCCTGGATGTGCCACCAGGGCGAGACACAGCGGGATTGCCGGGACGCCCTCGGGAGGGGCTGTCCTCTCCCGGTGCACACCTGGCCGGGGAGGAGCCGGGCTGGGGCGGCGCCGCCCTGCCCCGGCCACGCTGCCTGCCCTGGGGGCTCACTTTCCATTTTCCCGCTCCTCCGGGGTGAAGCTGGGTCCACTTCCCAAACTCCACAAACTGAGGTCTCAAAACCTTTAGCACCTCCCCGAGTGCCGGCTTCCCTGCTTGTGTGATTGTTCGACGAGGAAGAGTAGGTGTTGAGTCCCACTTCATAGAAGAGAAAGTGGAAACCAGGAAAGACTGCGGGGTGGACCTAGCAGGTTAGCAACAGGGGGCCGCTCTTGGGCTCCGGCTTTCCTGCTGGGTTTACTCACCTGTGGCCAAGAAGGGCAGCCTTTCTGGGCCCAACCCCAGCCCTGTGCCTCCTCCAACCTGCCTTTTCCCCTTCTGGCCCAAGAGACCGGACTCTTGTGCTTCCTCATCTCCCCACTTCCCTCGCGGCACCCCCCCATCCCCTTACGCCCCC
>CM053576.1:24530861-24641731 GCA_028646485.1 Cryptoprocta ferox | reverse complement strand
TTAACCATTAACCCTCTATGCTCCTTAGCTGCCTGATGGGTGTCAATAGCTCCTTCCACACTGGGCTTGGGGACAGGGCTTGATGGGACAGGGCTTGGCATAGCAGGTGATGAATGTTGACATCTGTAATAGTTAACCAATAGCCCCTCTTTTTAGGATAGCCATTAATGAGAAATGGGAATGAAGGGAGGGACCTCTGCTGGCCCTACCTATCCTGCCTTCCTCCAAGGTGCTCTGTTCCTTTCAGCTAGGAAAGCTTTTCCAAATCATTGTCCTCAATTTGGGAGTTGGCAGGAAGGAACGCCTTTGTTCCCTTTTGAAAGGAGCCAGGGTTTTCTTTGACGGGTTGGGGGCCCTTTTTACCCTCCATCCCCTAAAAGCTTGAGACCTACCTTGGAGGTATAATTGCTGACCTAAGTGAGATCCTTTACCTTTCCTCCTTGGGGTAAAGAAGGCCAAGACAAAGGAGTTGGGGCTCACTGCATCATGCTCCTTAAAGCCATAGGCATCACCCGCCCCTCCCTCAAAAGCCAGAAGGGGAGGAGAGTATCTGGGAGCTGCAGGGGGTGAAAGGGAGGAGCAAGGGAGGTGAGGTTGGGGGAAGTTGCTGGCCTTCCTTTCCTTCCTCCAGCCACGTGGAGCCTGGGACCCAATGGTGCCTGTCACCCCTCATTGCAGCCCCAGGGACCTGTTAACGATTTGGGGTTTGAGTAAGTTCTTCCGGGAAAACTTACCTTGGGATTTCTTTGTCTCAGACCAGCTCTCACACAAGCTGTCCTGCTCAGACACCTTTGCCAATTTATCCGAGGTGGTGCATTTTATTCTTTTCTTTTCTTTTTATGTTTTAAATATTTTTGAGAGAGAAAGTTGGGGAGGGACCAAGAGAGGGACACAGGATCCAAAGCAGGCTCTGCACGGTCAGTGTGGAGGCTGATGCAGGGTTGGAACCCATCAACCTTGAGATCATGACTCGAGCCCACGTGGCACACTTAACCGACTGAGCCACCCAGGCACCCTGAGCTAGTCCATTTTAAATCTCTTAACTCCTGGGTCCTATATCATGACAAATGCCCCCAGCCTCCTCCAGCACTTGATAGGTCCAGGGCCTCAGCTCTGGCCCATTCTTGTGAGTTTATTTATAATTGTGAATTCAGGTTGTTGGATCAGAGAAGAAGTGCAGAATTCCTCATTTCATTTGCAGACCATCCTTTTCTTTGTAAAGTGATGGGCACATTTGTCTAAGTTCCTGTGGGGACTGATCTCATCAGATCCCTTTTGTAGCTGATGGGACCTAGGGGTTAGGGGCACTGACCCCTCTGCCTCCCGGCCCTTGACTCCTCTAATAGCCTACTGTTGATAGGAAACCTTACTGAAAATATAAACAGTCTATTAACACATACGTTGCATGTTACATGTATTACGTAATTTAATTTTTTTTCAGGGTACCTAGGTGGCTCAGTTGCTTAAGTGTTAGGCTTTGGCTCAGGTCATGGTCGGCTGTCAGCACAGAGCCTGCGTTGGCTCCTCTGTCCCCCTCTCTGCTGTCCCCCACTGGTTCACTCTGTCTCTCAAAATAAATAAACATTAAGAATTTAATTTTTTTCCTAGTATTGCTATGTTATGCAGTTCGTCTGAGTTTTTTTTTTTTCAAATTGTCTCAAATCTCCAAACTTTTTTCAATATAGTGAAAAAAATCAGCATATATGACACTTGTAGTTCAAACCCACATTGTTCAGGATCAACTGTATTGTAAAAAAGCCTGTTATCCATTGGGTTATATTATTGGTCTGAGGCAATAAAGAGGCCTGGGCATTAGAATCAAGTCCGGATTTGCATACCTATTCACTCCATTTATAAGTCACTGGCTTGAACCTCAATTTCTCCATCCACAAAATAGTCCAAGAATGGTTGGCCGATTGCAAGGGATGTTTAAATCAGTTGAGTTGCTATAGCTTAAAAAGTTGAGTAAATGTTGCATGTTGTGGGTGCCCCTGGCTGGCCCAGTTGGAAGAGCTTGAGGCTCTTAATCTCCATTTGTGAGATTAAGGCCCATGTTGCATGTAGAGATTACTTAAAAAATAAATGTTAAAAAATGTTCCATGTTAGGTAGTAAACACTCAAATACTGGCAAGTGGTTATTCTTTACTCCAGGAGGGAGACAGTCCCAGTTCGCACAGTCTCCTCAGGTTTCTTCCAGGGAATACGCAAAGAATAAGGAATGGTTTTGTGTAGGGAATTGAACTATTTCAAAAAATGTTTGATACGAGTGAACATCGAATTTACCATCTTCAGATGCCAAGAAGAAACTAGTCGTCATCTGTAATTTCACAATGCTAAGGTAATCGATGTTTTTTGTTTTGTTTTTGTTTTGGGGCCCCCATGTCTATGAAGATAGGACCAGAAGGCCTTTCTAAGAAAGGGACCTGGATCCAAGGAGTACAGAGCAGCAAGGAAAGGTGGCTCCATTGGTGAAGGCCTTCAAGGGCACTGTGGTCACCACTGGGGCTGGTTTTGCAAGCAGATGAAGAGTCTTGGGGATCCGTGGGAACAGATTCTCTGGAATCTGCCACCATTGGCTTCTGCTTTTTTTTTTTTTTTTTTTAATTAGTTCACCTGATCAAAGTTGCCTGTCACGTCACCCACAGAGATTTTCATTCATTAAAACAGTGTGATCTATGGGCTCTGCCCTAGTGCAAACCCCTGCCTGCTCTCTACCTTCTCTCTGTCTGCTTAAGTTTTGTGACTCCGGGATCAAACTCAAATTTTCCGGAAAATTGTCTTTTATAGTCTTTGAAATGTGTGGAGAGTGGTAGCCTTTGAAAGACGATAGGAGATTTAGAAATGCACTTTCAAAAATGACTGAGAATTGATGGGTGGGAGAGAGTAAACAGTTATCAGTGGATAAACGTTCTTTTTTTTTTAAATGTTTTATTTATTTTTTCTGAGAGAGAGACAGCATGAACAGGGGAGGGTCATAGAGAGAGGGAGACACAGAATCCGAAGACAGCAGGCTCCATGCTCTGAGCTAGCTGTCAGCCCAGAGCCCGATGCGGGGCTCGAACCCGTGAACCATGAGATCATGACCTGAGCCAAAGTCAGACGCCCAACCGACTGAGCCACCCAGGCGCCCCTAAAGGTTCTTAACCAATACATTTCCATTTTGGGACAGGATGATGCTAACTAGGTATGGGATGGGAGGAGGCCCAACATGCTTGGGGGCTCCTAAGGTTGAAGGAATACATGTCTTGGATCATCACCTCCCTAGTTTTTTTCTCCTCTCATTCTACAATTCTTATAAATTCTCCTGGCCTGGCGGAATTTCCTTTGACCATTTGTTCTTAATGTTCTGCTTTCTGGGAGATGTCCTCAGCTTCCAACCCCTAATGTTTTAACTTGCGTATGTTTTGAAGGGTTGTCCCAGAAATTCCATATGTAGTGGAGTCCACATCCATCATCTCCCTGAGAATATTTTCTGTTTAGTGCTCCTTCCAATATTTCCGAGGATTTTTTTTCTGTTTCCTTGCCTTTCCTTTTCCTTTTCCTTTCCTTTCCTTTTCTGAGAGTGCAAGCAGGGAAGGGCTTGAGAGAGGGGGACAGAGGATCTGAAGCGGGCTCTGTGGTGACAGCAGTGAGCCCGATGCGGGGGTTGAACTCCAGAACTGTGAGATCCTGTTCTGAGCAGAAGCCAGATACTCAACCGACTGAGCCACCCAGGTGCCCCTACTGTTTTCGTTTTTAATATTTAAGTTTTGAACCTGACCTTCGTGATTGAGAAGGACCAAAATCATCTGGGAGTTGAACTGGAGCATTTGTTTCTCTGTGGGACAATGACTTGCACACCCCTTTGTGTCTCCCAAAATGGGAACGATGTTCTCCCCTCGTGGGTCTGTCTTCTTCGTCCCCAGAGCAGAGGGATCTCCTAGTGTCCTGCCTGAGAGGCGCAGGCGAGGCTGCAAGGAAAGTGTACTGGAAACTTCTCGGTCTCAGTCAGGGATCCTGTGTAACCCTCTGGGTGGAGGAGGAGCATGGCCTACAGAGCAGGGTGACCTGGGGCGGGGCGGGGGGGTGGGGAGATACCAGACTATTCCTTTCCCATCCATCCTGCAGCCTGCCTTCTGAGATTAATTGGGCCTACTCCTAAGCAACATTTGTCCACTGTTGGGAGAGTGGACACGCTTGGGCCACAGCTGGGGCCGGAACCCAGAGGTCCAGCTCGTGGGGAAGGGACGATGCTTTCTTGGTCAGTGGCTGTTCCCGTTGCTGGGCCCTGGGGTCCGTGAATGTGTGCCGTACGGCGTGACTAAAGCATGGTTCTGCCTGAGTATGTGTCTGCAGCACTAGAATCCAGAGGACAGAGGAGCAGAAGGAAGCTGGCTCATCCGGGATGGGTGAGAAATGGAGTACAAATTAGGCTAGATGCCTGAACAGGCACGTGCTGTGATAAAGATCTTCTGGGTTCTGGGTTATGTGGGAGGCAGTGTGCAACACTGGATGGTAGGATTTGGAAAACTTGGAGCAAATCTGCATAGAGCCGTGGACAAAATCTTGTCCTGTTATGCACTTGGTAAAAGGGTCTCAATAGTGGAAGAGCAATGTAGGTTTTTAAAAAAATTTTTTTTAATGTTTATTTTTGAGAGAGACGAGAGCAAGTGGGGAGGGAGGAGCAGAGAGAGAGGGAGACACAGAATCAGAAGCAGGCTCCAGGCTCTGAGCTGTCAGCACAGAGCCTGATGTGGGGCTCGAACCCACGAACCGTGAGATCATGACCTGAGCCGAAGTCGGACGCTCAACCGACTGAGCCACCCAGGCACCCCAGCAATGTAGGTTTTGGGGTAAACCGGCCTTGTTATTGTCTCCTGTCACCTGGCTTTGTCCTACTACCCTCTCCTGAACCAACTGGCGGCTCTGTGGGGATGGGCTGTCTGGCCTTTGTCTGCCTGTGCCACTCAGTGCCGAGCATGGTTCCTGAAGCCCTGTGGGACCTCTTGGCTGATGCACGTGTAAGAGTGGCCTTTCCCAGCGTCCTGATCTGTCCTGGGAAGTTCTGTGTGAGCGCTCTACAGAGTGATTGCTCACTATCAAATACGATTGTCACCCTTACCTAAGGCCATACAGCTAGCAGGGAGTAGAATGTGGATGGAAATGATGTTACATTTTTTTGAGACTTGTATCCCCACCTGGCTTAGACCCACAGAACTGGCAGGATGCACAGATGTGTCGGGTTAAGATACTCTGGAGTGCCCACTAGTGCCCACTGTTTGCCTGCAGGCCTGCATCACTGTGTTGAGATGGGCAGATCCTAGCCCATACCAGGTAATTGTACCTAGGTTTTTAAAAAGTGGTTTATGTGGGATATAGGCTTTTTAAAAAAAGTATTTATTTTTGACAAAGCATGCATGTGCGGGAGGGGCAGGGAGGGAGACAGAGGATCCAAACCTAGCTCTGAGCTGAGAGTGGAGCGCTGGACACAGGGCTTGAACTCACGAACCCTGAGATGATGACCTGAGCTGAGGTCAGTTGCTCAACTAGCTGAGCCACCTGGGCGCCCCAAGGTACAGGCTTTTTTTTAAAAAAAGCTCATTACAGTGTGCAATTCCTTTCTTTTAACCACATAGTTATAATTTTCTTTTTTAATTTTTAAAAAAATTTTTAATGCTTATTTTTGAGACACAATTCTGTGTCTGGGAGACACAGAATTACCTCCCAGGACTTAATTTATCTTACAACTGGGGATCTGTACGTTTTGACCATCTTTAAGTAATCTCTATACCAAACATGGGGCTCCAATTCACAACCCTGAAATCAGGAGCCACATACTCTTCTGACTGAGCTGGCCAGGTGCCCCCAAATTTTTGTCTTAAAAATATAATATACTTTATATATACATATGTATACACACACACACACACGCACACACATATATATATAACATACTAGGAGTTTCTGCTTATGGTAGAAGTAATCTGTAAGTCCCCCACGTTGCATCAACTAGAAACGCTGTGTAAATTTATTTGTGTGCATAAGCTCCCTAGAAAAATCTCTGGGGACTAGAAGAAGGAACTAGAAATGAGAAAACGTAAACTAAGGGACATTTAAGACCTTTAAGGAGAAAACTGACAAAAATTTTCAGTAAGGTTGGCAGCCTTGCCCTTGCATATGAGTACTTAATAAAGCTATGATGATTAAAAGGGGTGGCAAGGGATAAATACCAAAGGGAGAAATGAGCCCAGAAACACCCTACATATACGGGGAGACTTTATAAAAGAAGAATTGGGACATATGCGTCATTACATGTGTTTGGCTTTCCTTATAGCGAAAAAATGAGATCCCTACCTCATACCAAATACAAATAAATTTAGATTAAACTTGAATGGTCATTCATTAGGCTTTTTTTTTTTTTTTTTTTTGAGAGAACACAACAAGGGAGAGGTGTACGGGGGGGGGGGAAGGGCAGGGGAGACAGAGAGAGATGCAGAGGGAGGGAGAGAGGAGGGGAGGGACATAATCCCAAGCTGGCTCTTTGCCCAGTATGGAGCCTGATACAGGGCTCGTTTCATGACCCCACGATCATGACCTGAGCCGAAATAGTCAGAAGCTTAAGTTCCTGGGCCACCCAGGAGCCCCTTGAATGGCCATTTTCTTTTCTTTCTTTTTTTTAATGTTTATTTTTGAGAGAGAGAGAGAGAGAGAGAGAGAGAGAGAGAGAGAGTACAAACAGGGAAAGGGCAGAGGGAGAGAGCAAGGGAGACACAGAATCTGAAGCAGGCTCCAGGCTCTGAGCTGTCAGCACAGGGCCCGTTGCAGGGCTCGAACTCGCAAACCGTGAGATCATGACCTGAGCTGAAGTCAGACACATAACCAACTGAGCCACCCAGAGGCCCCTCAAATGGCTACTGTCAAAGGAAGAAATGTTTCTTAGACAGTATTTGACTGTTAAAGTAATAAGGGCATATGGTAGTTCGCTCAACAAGCTACCCTCCCAAGAGACCGGGCTTTTTAATTTAGAGAAAAAAATGCTGGGGGAACATGGCTTATGCATGTGCCAACATATTAACTGAGATTGTGTTGTTGTGCAGACTTCCACTTGACACAGCTCCATCGCATAGTCGTTCCCTCATTCGTTGCCCCTCACTAGCATCCCCCAGTATGGCTGCCTGGGATTTAGCCAGTCATTTGTTGGGAGCTTCTGCTATTATGATAAACAGGACAGCAGTGATCATGTTTGTACACAGGTCTTGGTAAGAGCTTTGGGCTGGGTTGATTTGTAGCAGAGGAGTCCTGTGTAACAGGATATGGAACATTTGACATTTTAGGTATTGCCAGTTTGCCATCTTAAAGGTTTACTCTGCCCCCACTGCCTCCAGAAGCAGACAGTTGAGATTTAAGGAATTGGCTGTGGCAACAGGGGCAGACTACTGTGCAGGGCAAAGCCAAGGTGGTGGCTTTTCAGAATATTGGTTCTTTCTCTTCCCCTGACCTCTAGGGGAGAGAGGGCAGTGGGTTATGGCTTTGCTAAGGGTCACATGGCCATAGGAGTGAGCACAGCAGCTCCCAGAATCCTTTGCTCCTTATGCTGCCCCACCCCAGAGCTAACCATTAGTTACCTCTCCACATTTGCACGCCCTTCCAAGCATTTCTCAAATAATTGTAGGGGAAAGGGGCTGCAAGCTTACATTTGTTTAGAGGGTAAAAAGCTTGACTCTAAACTCCAGTTTAAGTCGCCTTGTCTTTTAAAGATCTTTTCTGTATATTCCTTGTTTTTTCTTTTTTTTTTATCTTAAGATTTTATTTTTAAGGAATTTCTACACCCAAAGTGGAGCTCAAACTCACAACCCTGAGTTGAAGAGTCACACCCTCCACAGACTGAGCCAGCCAGGTACCCCAGCTTTTTCTTTTTCTGTGAATTATCTGTAAGGGTAATGGTATATAATTTAATTCCAATCGACTGAAGAACATCTGGGTGTTCGTTAGTATTTTGCTAATATGAGCAATGCTGCAAGGAACATGTTCCTATAGCCATTTTTTTTGCACTTGTCCAATTTGATCTCTGCTTGGATCAATTATTTTAATAATTCTGATCAATATACCAGAGCCCAGTTTTTACTGTACAATGACAGTGGTGCTTGGAGCTGAGGCTAGAGGCACTAAGCAATTGTCCACATTGCTTCTGAATCGCCCAGGATGAAGGGATGCTTCCTTTTGTGAGGCAGAGCTGGGAAGGCGGGCAGGAAGGCACCTGCAAATGTGTTCTCAGGGTGTCATCCTCTACGCTGGGATCCCTAGCACCAGCCACCCAGGGGATTAGGTGAGGTCATTTCATTTCACAAATGATAAAACTGGGGTTTGAGAAAGCCATCGAGGGCTTTTTCATTCCAGCTTTCCTGTGGATCTGGTAATTTCTGGAATTTAGCAAAGATTTCCTAAAAATCAGGTAAAGACCTTGAACTCTGACCTCATACTCTGCCACCAGCCACGTGGGCAGCCTGTTTCCAGCCCCTTTTGTACTTAATTGTTCCTGCTGCCTGGGAACCTCCCCCCTGCTCTGCTCATCTGGATGAGGTGTCCCTCCCCAGGCTTCGCTTTTATAACTATACTTAGCATATTTGTTATAAAATGTCTGTAAGATCTGGCTCCTGAGTGAAGTCTAAATCTCCATCACTTACTTGCTGTGCAAGCCTGGGCAAGGAATCTGCCCATCTGCTACCTCTGAGCTCAGTTTACTCATCTGCAAAATGGGGCCTCATAAGAGTAGGCTCTCTTTATTTTTAGTGAGATACATAGTAATTGCTCCATCTCAACTATTTTGGAATCTTAGACAAGGGGAGCAGCTAGGAAAGACTTGAGCAGTTGAGGGGGAGGATACAGGAGTCTAGATTTCCCTCCCAGGGGCCGTGGAGAAGATGAAATTTCTTAAATAAATGAGTGGGAATATCTTTCAACCTCCCTTTTACTTCACGAAATCTCTAACCCCTGGCGGAATCATGTGGGACAGGGATGCCCGAGTGGCCCCCTCTTGTACCTATGTCCCCATTCTGCCCGCCATCCTCCCCCTTCCGGTATTGTGCATTTAATTAATGCAATTAACATTTACAAGATGCTATGAAATCTCCCTGCTGCCGGTGCCAGCCTGGAGGAAATGAATGACATCACTTTCTCAGCCTTATAGCTGGGTTCAGGTGGAGGGGGGGGGAATCCCTGGGCCTCCTCCCTGAGTCTAATTGGGGGTGCCACCCACCCTTCTGTCTGCCACATTGCATTTGGACACGTCTGACCTGGTTCAGTTGGGACACAGGCACCCTTCGCTAATGAGGCAGAGCCTTGCAGGGAGAACCTTGCGGGTGAGCCCACCCTGCACTGCTGCCCGCCCCCGAATCACGTGCCGGACCCCAGCTTCTGGGAAAGGGTCAGAGGTCACCACGTATCACGTGGTTAGACCATCACCTCTTGTGGAAGGTAAACACTTGGCTGGTGGATCCTGTCCCTCAGCCATGAGGTTCCCGCAGTGTCTGGGATGGGCGAGGCCGTGTTCACAACCCTCGGTGACCATATCTCAGCATAGCAGTTACAGGCACGTGCCCTGGACTGTCTAGGCATGAGTCTTGGCATTGCCACCTTGTTGGGCGACTTGATTAATTCATTTGAACCCATTTGAAGGAGGTTGATAACAGGACCTGCCTCTGGATCTGGCGGGGTTAAGAGAGCAGTTTGTGGGGCCTTTAGCTCACGTCAGGGACCTGGGCACTGGGACAGCAGGGGAGTAGCAAGGCCCTGCTGTTGAGCTCCCACAGTCACCACTCTGGAAAAATCCCTCAGGAAGGTGCCATCTCTCTCAGGGGGGTGACTCAGCCAGGTTTTCCTCCAGCGCTAGAAAGATCACACTAGATAAAGCAGTTGGCTTGTCTCAGGGACCACATTATTCAGGAGGTGGTGGGAAGAGGTGAGGGTGATTTGTTTACCATTCATTACACACCAGTCTCTGGTGCTAATTTCTTCCTGTTCTTTTTTTTTTTTTTTTAATGTTTATTTTTGAGACAGAGAGAGAGAGCAAGCAGGGGAGGGGCAGAGAGAGGGAGACACAGAATCTGAAACAGACTCCAGGCTCTGAGCTGTCAGCACAGAGCCTGACGCGAGGCTCAAACCCATGAACTGTGAGACCATAACCTGAGCCAAAGTCAGACGCTTAACCAACTGAGCCACCCAGGCGCCCCTCATTTCTTCCTGTTCTGAAGAGCACGTGGTTAAGTCTGTGTGTTCTTAACTTCTCCTGGACTTGAACACTTTAACAAGTCCCATTGGTCACATGCGTATTACGTTGCTTAACAAGTGTGTTTTATGTTGCTTAATCTGTCTGTGCCTCAGTTTGTCCATCTGTAAAATAGGGATAGAAACACCGCATTGAAGTATTAAATGAGTTATCGCAGGTAAAGCACGGAAGAGGGTGGTGCATATATAGCAGTAAATGCCAAAAAAAAAATTACTGTGTCTTTAGGTGAGAGGATTTATGTGAGGAGGGCCAGGTTACTACGATTTGGAGCAGGAGTGTATTGGGAGAAGCCTTCCCGACATTCACGATGTGGGTTTGGAGTCTGAATAACAGGGAGGTATGTGGGAGGGAGAGATGCGGAGGGCTTCCAGGCTGAGGGGGTAGCAGTAGCATGTGCCTGGAGGTGGGATTTATTCAGCCAGTGTGTAGCCTGTGGTCAGGGAGAGGAACCGAGGCGGGCGGCGTTGGGCCTGTGTGGGTTATGGACGGTGGTGTGTGTTGTGGCAGTAAGGCAGCAAGGGAAGCTCATGTCAGTGCAAACCCAGGGAGATGAAACTCACATAATCGAATGAAATCACATATTCGATTTATATATTTGGAAGAGGGGGGAGTGTTTTAAAATAGCTTCCCCGGGCCAGCCCCGGTAGCTGAGGATGCTTAGAGCGGATTGGTTTTCTTTCCGGAACTTTCCTCCAGTCCTCATGTGCCTAGGTTAGAGGGGCAGGAGGTTTTTCCTGAATGTGGCTTTGGGAAAGGTGCTCTGCTCACATGTGTGCTTGGTAGAGTGGGGGACAGGTTGGCACTGCCGAGGCCCTGGGGGAAGGCTGGAGGTAGTTAATCATTGTCCACTCTGGGTTGCAGGCTCCACCGGGGCCTGTCTAAGAGGGAGCCTCCTGACTGACACAGGAAAGGGCCGTCTGAGGGAACTCTGGGCCCTGGATGAGAGGGAAGTAATGGCCCTCAATTTCAGACTCTGACCTGCCTGTTACCAGCTTCTGACTGGAAGCCCTGACCGTCCCTTTCCTCCCCCAAGCTTCTGTGGACCCCATGACCCAGATGCCCTCTTGGAGTCAGGCTGGCCACCTAGGTTGCTTCATTCACTGGTTTGGCCTGGGGTAAGACGCTGGGAATTAATGATTACTTGGAACCACACTCCAGCAGTTTTCCTGGGAGTTTAGCAGCTTGGCCTCGCAGGAACTGGCCATAAGACAGGCAGCCTGTCCTTCCGGGTCAGGGCTTGGCAGTGAATGGGGGTGAGGAGCAGCTGATCAGACCAGGTCCGGCATTCCTCTATTTCCCTGGGGTTGGTGGGGTTCCTTAAGGTGTATCTAGAGAAAACAGACCAGGAAGTGTGGCCCTGGGCCATGTGGAGAGGGGTAAATGCCACACTGCTATGGGTCAGTATACATTTAGAACCAGAACAGTGCTTCCTTAACTTGCATATAATCACCCAGGGGTCTTTTGACATGTAGGTCTTGACTTAGTAGGTCTAGGGCCAGTGCCTGAGATTTTGCAGCTCTAATCAGCTCCCAGGTGATTCCAGAGGTGCTGCTCCCTGGGCCTTATGGGAAATACAGCAGGGGTCTAGCTACCCCATGCCCTGGCCTGGGGGATGGACAGGTGCAGAGGATGGCATTGGGACCCCAGGCCACATCACACATCCACCTGGGGGCGCTCCAGGCCAATTCAGACTGGTCCCCACATCGCCCCCTGGTGGATGGGGTGCCACATCACTACTGGAGTCTACAGCCCTGTAGCCTAGAGGATGCTTCTAGAAGGTACCCTAGGAGGCTAGTGTGGGTCATCTGTTACCGTGTGGTGAGTCTCCAAGATGGGGTACAGGGGCTGGGAGTGCCCAGTGCTGATGGGCAGCCATTTGCGTGGGAAGCTTTTCCCAAGACAGGGTCCAGAGCAGTATGGTGTGTTGCCAAATACCTCTGGAGAGTTTGGGGGAAATTAAGGAATGGGAGTCTGCGGCCCTCACGTGCTACCTAGTTTCTAGTTTTGCCATGGCCCCACCTCTTAGGTGTGATTTTTCACCTTGGAGACTAATCCTTTTTGCGTGTCACTTTTCCTTTTCCATAAAATGGGCCCACGATCACGTTAATAGGAGGAATAAATGCCAGGTGCAGGTTCTTGGAGCCAACATGTTGAAGACCAGGATGAAGGTGAACAGCCCTTCAACCCTTCAGTGAGGACCTGGCCAGAATAGCCTGGTGATGATGCAGTTACCAGGATGGGCGGCAATGGGGGAGACAAAGGCCCAGAGGTGGGGTGAGGCTGGAGCAAATGGGGAGCATCTCCCCTGTTAACTGCCCCAGTCCTTTGCCTGTGCTCCTCCATCCTTTCCCTTCTTGGGAACTTGGGACTCTGAGCCCCAGCTGGTGAGGGAGGAGGGGAGTGAGCGACAGGCCAGCAGACCAATGGGCCCCTGAGGTTGGGGTGGGGCGGGGCTTGTGCTGCCATGGAGAGGAGAGAAGCTGTTCTGTGGGGGAGGAGGGGGCGGGTGGGAAGAGGACCTGGAGATTGAGGGGAAGGGAGAGAGCAAACAAAGGGGTCAGGAGGGAAAATAATGCACTGGCTTCCTGAGGCCCTGCGGAGGCTGGGCAGGGAAAGGGGGCCAGGGGCAGAGGGGACCAAGGCTGGCGGCAGGCAGGCCGGGGCAGGCGGGTCCTAAATGGCATTGTTTGAAGTGGCCGGCTAATTGCACAGAACAGCCTAAGCCTCAGACCACAGCCCAGCCCCCTCGTCTGTCCTGGGTGCTGGTGTCTGAGCCTTCGGGCCGCCTGGCCACATGGAATCAAGTCCTGAGCCTCCGAGTTTGGTGAGGGGGGCAGGCTATGGGGGGCAGCCTGGGTGGGGTCCTTGGGCAGGAGTATCACCCGGAGAATGTGTCAAGCGGCCTCCCTTGGCCTCAGGACATAGAGCCATTGGTGGGAGGTTTGGGGTGTGCTGCCCCCTTGTGCCCTTGCGTCCCTGCTACCCTACCCGTTCTGGCCCCTCCTGCAGGAAACAATGAAGGGAGACACCAGACAACTCAACAGAGAGGAGGACGCCAGCGGGAGGGACGACTCCATCATCACTAATGGGGGCTGCAGCGACCAGTCTTCTGACTCCAAGGATGCGCCCTCACCCCCCATCCTGGAGGCTATCAGCACCCCGGAGATCAGAGGTGGCCGGGCTAGTGGGGAGGAGGGGTGGGCCAGGCCCCGCAGATGGCAGCTGGGACATGAGCCTCCGAGCAGGCTCAAGGCAGGTTGTGGGGAGAGGGTCTGATCTGTGACAAGCCCCGCCACACCTCCCAGGAAAGGGAAATGGATGGAGGCAGAGCCCAGCCCATTTCTCACCCCTGCCCACAGCCCTTGTCTCCCTTCTCCTCTCCCCTCAGCTGGGACTCTGAGGAGGTAAACCCAGGGTGATGACCCCTGTCATTTTCCAGTCATGAGGGGGGGGATGGTTGCAGCATAGCCTGGGGTCTGTGGCTCATCTGCAGAGGGACCCCTCTCCCCTTGCAGGTGATTATGTGGGAAGAAGACATTCGAGCAGGGGAGGATCTGAGACTTGCTTCCTTTACCGTCCTGCTCTCCCCAGCCCTCCCTCCCCTCCACAGTTCTGGATCACATCACCTGGGATCCTCCCCACTGAGATTTCCTGACCCAGCTGGTTTGGAAACCCCTGTATTGTCCCATCCTGTTGTTGAAATCCTCCGGAGCTGTGCTGTCCCATAGAACATTCTGCGAGGATGAACGTGTTCTGTTTCTGCGTGGTTCACTAGAATAGCCACGAGCCACACGTGAGCACTTGAAATGTGGCTGATATGGCAGGCACTGCACTGTTCATTAATTGCAGTTGGTGGCCACAGTTCTGGAAGGAAATTGGTGCCTTTCCTCCTGAGTACCTCCGGTATTGTTTTAGGTCCCATTATGTGCCTGGCCCGGTGCCCTGTTGCTTATGAATACATTGAGGGGGCCTCAGATCCTGAGGGGGTAAGAGTTAACCCCCTGAGGATGCCAGTGGGTTTAGAGAGATCTCAGGCCACAACCCAGAGAGGAGACTACAGGGGACAGCAGGTCAGCAAAAGAAGACAGGGCTGGCCCTTCCTCAACATACAAGACTCTTCATTCTTTTTTCTCCAGGCCGCAGATCTAGCTCACGACTGTCCAAGAGGGAGGTCTCCAGTCTGCTCAGTTATACTCAGGTACGTGTTCTAATGTCCCTTTTGCAGGAGTGTTCATTCAATGGGGAACTTGAGTGGTACATAATAAATACTCGTTGAATGATGGATTTGAATACCGCTAAGCACACAGAAGGCTTTGAACGACCTCATGCGTAAGGCATTTTCTGCTATATGACAAGTCTTTTCTTTTTTATCATAAACATTTATTTTACTCCATTATGAAGATTTTTACTAAACGCTTCCCAACATATTTTCAAAATTCTCATTTTCTCAGTCCGGATGATCCATTACATTGATAAAAGTTTTAATGTAGTAAAATGGCCCTTTTTATTCCTGGAGGGAGCCCAACTTGGTTGTGGTATGTTTTCAATGTGATTTGGTTTAGCAGCTATTCATGAGTAAAGTGGATGTATGTTTTTTTACTTCTTGGGAATATATTTGTGTCTGGTTTTGATATCAGGATTATGTGGCCTCAAGGGGTTTTTTTTCCCCCTCACATTGGAAAGAACTTGCTTTAGGGATTTCTAACAATCATTGCAATGTCTTTTAATGCCTGCTGCAAAGTCAGGGTTTCTACTTGATCAATTTTGTTTCCACGTAATAGTCTTCCCATAATGTTTTTTATTCTCGACATCATTTATGCCTTTCATGTTCTTATTAATCATCGTAGAGGTTTTTTTTTTTTTTTCAATTTGGTTACTGTTTTGAAAGAAATGGTATCAAGCACTGGGGACAAAGTTAGGGACAGGTGCGAATTTACATTCACACAGCTTCTGTTCTGCTGGAGAGCAACCAGTGGGCACCCAGATGAGAATAAGGGCTGTGTCGATATTTGGGACCGGGTGCTCAGGACAGCTGTTTTAGTTCTGATGGACCGTTACCAGGAATGGCAATGGACCCTCCTGGTTGAGCATTTCCTCTGTGTCTGGCCTTGGGCGAAGCCTGCGTTATTTGATTCTCATTATATCCCTGTTGTGCTCTAAGGAAAGTACTGTTAGAGTTTTAAGGAGTGAAATGGACTCACTCAAGGCCACAAAATTGGCAAGTGAGGTGACAAATCAATTTCTTAATATTACATCCAAAACTCAGGCTACTTTCCGGTGCACAGGATTTTGGGTTTTGCTCTGCAACAGGGGACATGCTATAAGGGTTGTTCATTGATTCCTTGATGCCATTTCTTCCTGGTCATTGTATCAAGAAGGATCTCCTTTGAGCCTTTGATTTCTCCCACGTAATTGTGCAAATTGACCAGCTCTCCCTGTTAGGCATAGCCAGATCAGTCTCCCCAGGTACAGATACAGGAGTTGTCACAATGCATATTGCTCTCATACTGTATCGTAGGTTTTTCTGATTCCACTGGGTTTTTTTTTTTTTTTTTTTTTTTAGTGTTTGTTTATTTTTGAGAGGGGGAAGGGCATAGGGCAAGGGAGACACAGAATCAGAAGCAGGCTCCAGGTTCTGAGCTGTCAGTGCAGAGCCCGTTGCGGGGCTTGAACCTAGAGCAGCGAGATCATGAACTGAGCCAAAGTCGGATGCTTAACCAACTGAGTCACCCAGGCGCCCCAGGGTTTTTTATTTTTATTTTTTAATCGTGTCTTGAATTTGTGATCCCCAGGGTAAGCCATCGTAAGGTCTTTTTGGAACAAAATGTGGTAGTTGGAAATATTTTTCAGGTCACTCGGGCCAGGATTATGATTGTTTTCAGTATGATTGACTCTTCATTCTTTTTTTTTTTTTTTTTAAATGTTCATTTTTGAGAGAGACAGAGTGAGAGCAAGGGAGGGAGGGCAGAGAGAGAGAGAGGGAGGCACAGGATCTTAAGCAGGCTCTACACTCAGCACAGAGCCCAATGTGGGGCTCAAACTCATGAACCATGAGATCATGACCTGAGCTGAAGTTGGATGCTACCAGCTGAGCTACCCAGGCGCCCCTGATTGACTCTTCATTCTTAAATTGTTCTGGTTATGTGACCTTTTAATGACATTTAAAGTTCATGTTTTCATTCATGAAGGATCTGACGGGTGATGGAGATGGCGAGGGGGAAGACGGAGATGGCTCTGACACCCCGGTGATGCCAAAACTCTTCCGTGAAACCAGGACTCGGTCTGAAAGCCCAGCTGTAAGTCCGCCACTCCTGAGCCAAGGCACTAAAACAAAAAACGGTCTTGGTTCTCCTGGAGGGAACTTTGGAGAAAGAAGTGAACACATGTGTTGAGCGTGGAGAATGACAGCAAGGCCCCTGAACAATCATTGTGAGGTTTTCTTTCCCATGGCAGGGTTTCCGCTCTTTTTGGGCACTCTTGGCTCCCAAGTGCCCGAGACTGCTAGTTTGTAGGAGAGTGGTTCAACTGCCCATCCCCTCTGGTAGTCACTTCCGTAAGCGGGGTCTGTGACCTTGTGTGGTGTGGAAATGGGTACACGATCATTGCTAGTGGTCACTCACCCCGTTAGACAACAGGCTGACACTGAAAGACCCTCTCGGGTCTAGTGTATAATCTCACCCAGCATATAGTGTAGGTCATCCCATTACAGATGAGAGAAGATTCTGTTAACTTACCAAGGTTAAACATTGACACTTGCGTGCAGGATTTGAGTACAGGAGTGCACCACCCAAGTTCATGCCACCTTGAGAAAGGAGCCGAAGGGCTTCTCATCCAGGCTGGTGATCCGGTACCTTCCAGAAGAAGGCAACAGTCATTCTAATGCCTTTGGGGGAAGAAATGTTTGGTTTGGGGTCAACTTGGATGTTACTCTGCCATTCAATCTGCAGGTGCCAGTTGCCTCTGATGGGCAGTGCAGGATCCTCTGCAGACCTCCGCAGCCCTGCTGACACCCTAACCCCTTCTCCCACTAACCGGGGAGCTTCTGGGGGAGATGCTTTCAGTCCAGAGTCCCTCCCTTCTTACCACCTCTTCACTTCTGTGGACTTGAGACGACCTCTCAAGGCTGAAACTCCGTGCCTGTAGTCACCAAAGGCCTCTTGCGTATCCTTTCTTGCCTCCAGGTCCGAACCCGAAATAACAACGCCTCCAGCCGGGAGAGGCACAGGCCCTCCCCACGCTCCACTCGAGGCCGGCAGGGCCGCAGCCGCGTGGACGAGTCCCCCGTGGAGTTCTCAGCTACCAGGGTCGGTTCCCCCGGACCCCCACAGTCTCTTAAGTGACTGATCTGCCTCTGTCACTGTGCGGCCGAAAGTGGCTGGTGTTTCACCCATATCTGTTCTTTACACTCAGCACCTTTTCAGGGTCTTGCCTTTCCTTTCACTCCTGGGTGCTGGGTAAGCTTCTCCTAAGCCTGATGACTTCTCTCCTGGCCTGATCCTGGATGGAACTCTGGTGGAATGTGAGAATTCCCTGTTGGCTGGGTTCCTGCTCCTTCTCGGAATGAGCTCCAATCTACTGACTCCAGAACTATTTTGTCTCCCTAGTATCTTCCCTGACTGGCTTGAGGCAACCCCAGTGGTCACAATTCACTCCTGTTGCAAGGCTGGGCACACAATAAGCATTAAGGAAACCAGTGGCCCTTTCTGAGCTTGGCTCAGAGTCTCTCAACATCACTCATGCTTATTCCGCCTTTGTCCTGTCTGTCCTGATTCTGTCTCTGTTCTGACGGAAGTTGCTTTTTCCCCACTACTCAAGGGGTACTCACTCATTCCTGGACAACCGTCCTTGCTGGTGTCTGTTCTCTTCAACTTCTGCCTTCACTGTTTTCACGCTTGCCCGGGAATCAACTGGGGGCACCACCAGTCTCTGGTCACCCGCCTGCCTTGCTGTGGCCCAAGTTCTGTGTCCTTCTGTCCACAGTCCCTGAGGCGGCGGACAGTATCCTTGGCAGGCACACCGTGGCCGTCCCCCGCCAGCCCCTACCTCACCATTGACCTCACAGATGACGATGTGGTGCCCCAGAGCAGCAGTACCCCCTACGCCCGCCTGACCCAGGACAGCCAGCAGGAGAGCTTGGAGTCGCCACAGGTGGATGCCGAGGGGACAGATGCCGACAGCACTGAGTATCAGGTACCACTGGGAAGGGCTACGTAGTCGGGAAGACCAACCTCTTACCAGCGGTGGCTACTCCCACATCTATTTTTGTAACATCTATTGTAATATTTGAATTTCTTTTCCATAGGCAACATGTTCTTCCTCTGCTCTACTTATCTACCAGACATTCAAACACCTAATTGATGATTTCCCAAACATCCCATATTTGTAACCCCAAATATGTGCACCTTGTTTGTATATGATCTGTTTGTCCTGTTTTACGTCTAGTTGTAGACTAGCCATTTTCACTTATTAGGAACTGGAGTTGCCTCACTTCCTTGTCTATAAGCCACCGTATTCTCTAATCCCTCTAGTGCATAGTTTGTGACCAGCCAACTAGGCTTGTTTATTTCACTTGTTTATTCATTGCTGAATATGTACATATACATGTGTATGTGTATGTATGGTTTTTTGTATGTATATCAGATTATAGGTATATTTTAATAACCTGTTTTCATGGGCATCTCACCTTTGACATTAAGCTTTTTATGTGGAAAAGTCTACAATTTTTTTTTTTTTTTTTTTTTGCATTTTACTGGATTTGTAATAGCCTGTGTAATGGCCTGTGGTGGGGATACCCAGTGATTGTCATTATTTATTCTGATGTGGTTTTCTGTGAGTTTTCCGTTGACAATTTTTCATTCTTAGATATTAGGTTAAGTGTATATGTGAAATGTTATAAATCTAATATAATCCCATGTTCATATCAAATAACTAAACTGTCCCCTTATTTTCAAGGGGTCCTCACACATAGTTTTAAATTTTTTTAAGTAATCCTTACATCCAATGTGTGTTCTAACTCATGGCCCCCAAGATCAAGCACCCCTCTGCTGGGCACTTTTTTAAATGTTTGTTTGTTTATTTATTTAAAAAATTTTTTTACATTTATTTTTGAGAGACAGAGAGAGACAGAGAGAGACAGAGCATGAACAGGGGAGGGGCAGAGAGAGAGGGAGACACAGAATCCGAAGCAGGCTCCAAGCTCTGAGCTGTCAGCACAGAGCCCAACACGGGACTTGAACCCATGAACCGTGAGATCATGACCTGAGCCAAAGTCGGACACTCAACTGACTGAGCCACCCAGGCGCCCTTTAATGTTTATTTTTGAGAGAGAGCCCATGAGAAGCATGGGGAATAGGCAGGGAGAGGGGGACAGAGGATCCAATGTGGACTCCATGCTGAGATCAGAGAGCCTGTGGGGCTCCAAATCACCAGGAGATGGAGATCATGACCTGAGCTGAGGTTGGACCTAGCCACCTAGGTGGGCACGTTGGAGGGAGCCCCACGTTTGTCCCTTAGGCAGTGGCCACTAGAGTCAGTGGTGTGGACAGGCCTTTTCCTCGGCCCAGGCAATCTGTCTCACTGGGATTCCTTCATGTGTTTTTTTCTTCCAGGATGGGAAGGAGTTTGGAATAGGGGACCTTGTGTGGGGAAAGATCAAGGGCTTCTCCTGGTGGCCTGCGATGGTGGTGTCATGGAAGGCTACCTCGAAGCGACAGGCCATGACTGGCATGCGGTGGGTCCAGTGGTTTGGTGACGGCAAGTTCTCTGAGGTGAGTCCAGCGCAAGGCAGGCTCTCCTGGGCCGCAGACCTGCAGTGTTTTTGTCTCTTCCTTTTAGACTTGATGTTTTCAGATAGGCCCGTGATTGCTTTCTCCAGATGGATGAAGCTGTTTGACTCAGTGCATCTAGGAAGGACGGAAATTTCTTGTTAAACAGCATAAACACCTATATAGGGTCTCATGGGACACAGAACTCAGTCTGCTCTTCCAGGAGACAAAGAGCTGGAAAGTTCTCTGAATCCACTTGTGGCCACTTGTGCTCTCTTGGTTTTATTTCTCATGGATTCCTAAGGAGTTGGGAATGGCAGGCACCTCAAACATCTTTGGAGAAGCTTGGAGGAGACGGGAAGGGTGGTCTCTGACTCTGAGGATCATTTAGGCCTGAAGAGGTGGGGGGAGAGGCGTGCCTGGCTGGGCCTAGGGTCACCTGGTGACAGTTCTAAAAAAGTTCAACTCAGAGTACTGATTTCAGGGTGTATTGATTACATTTTTGTTGTTGCTGATATATAAATAAATATATATATATATTTAATGTTTATTTTTTGAGAGACAGAGTGGGAGCAGGGGAGGGGTAGACAGAGAGGGAGACATAGAATCCAGAGCAGGCTCCAGGCTCTGGGCTGTCAGCTTAGAGCCCGACATGGGGCTCAAACCCATGTACCATAAGATCATCACCTGAGCCCAAGGTGGACGCTTAACTGATGGATCCACACGGACATCTCTGTTGTTGCTGATAGTTACCATTTTATGTTCTTTCTTGATGAGAGTCGTTGGGGCAAGAGCTCTGTTGGGCATGAATCAGGCAGTTTTGATTTCTTACCTATTGAAAGCACATTCTGATATTTCAGGCTGAGATTGGAATGGTGTAGGTAATACATTGCCTCTCATTTCCAACCTTCACCATGCCTGGAGGGTAGATGAGGGCTGGGATGCAGGCAGAGGTGGTAACAGAGGGCCATTCAGTACATCTGTGTGATTCAGCGTCAAGTTGAGGTTCTGTTGCTTCCCATGATTTGGGCTTCCTCAGAGCCATTTGCCATAAACACATTGAAATTCCCAGCAGGCAGGAAAAGGAGTGTCCCTGGTAGGCAGAATGCATGTAGGTCCTTTATTTGACCAGCAGAGGGAGCAGGACAACAAATGTCCTGAGCTTGTGCTCTCCCTGAAGCATCTCACTAAAGGATGTGGGCTCTGAGTTCTGTGAAATGAAGCAACGTGAGTTGTGTAATTGCTTTGGCCCAGTGAGACACAAACTGAGCTTTGTGACCACCAAGGCTGGTCTGGTGCTAATAAGATGATGAGGGGGCGCTATTAGCATTATAGGATGGGGTGGTGGTGCGGGTCCTGGTGTTTGGGGTACACATTGCATGCAATACAGCAGTTCCGGACTGGGGACAGCACTGGTATTTTCAGTGTCCAACCACACTGATTGATCCCCAGTTTCTTTTAAATGCTTTTTTTAAAGCTTATTTTGAGAGAGAGTGAGAGCGCGTGCACGCGCACAAGTGGGGTGTGGGTAGAGAGAGAGGGAGAGAGAATCCTAATCAGGTTCTGCACTGTTAGCACAGAGCGTGACGCGGAACTCAATTCAAAAACCGTGAGATCTGGACCTGAGCCAGGATCAAGAATTGGACACTTAGCCAACTGATCCCCTCGGCCTCTCCCCTATCCCCCTGCCCAGTTTCGTATATGGTGGCAATACCCCCTCAGGATTAGAGGTGCAAATGCAAAACAGGTTGGCGTGATAGTGTGCATGCGCTGTGGGGAGCGAGACATCACCTGTCATTCTGGCTGATCAGCACCCCTGGACAGCAGTTTCATCTCCTCCCACGGGCAGCCTGATTAGTTTGCGCACAGCCTGGGGACCTGGGGCTTGAGACTTGTGGAATATGGGTATTTAGCCCCAGTGGAAGGCACATATCAATAAATCACAATAAGTAAAAAGTGCTTACTTCGTGCCAACACTATTTATAAACATGTACATGAAACTCTGTTAATAAAAGGGAAAATAGTTTATCTCAGCTGCCATTTGTCATGCTCGTGAAGGAGGGAAGAACATGTATTGATTGGAACATCCACTGTGCACGTCAACACTGACACAGGCCCACACCAGACACGTGGGGGTCATTTGCTCTCAGAATGTACACAAATACAGGGCACATCCTCCATGTGGAGAATCCTACCTTCTCCTATTTGGAGTGTCCTGTTCACCGTGCTTCTGGCTATAGGGTGTGGCAGAGGCTGTGTGCCCGTTCTATTTTCTACTTTCTCTTCGCTTCTTTTGAGTCTGTGAACTTGATCCCCAGGAAGAAGCCTGGGAGAGACACAGGGCACCCCAGACTCAAGCTGTGGAGTGATGTTGATGATGGGTTTCTCTTCTAGGTGTCTGCAGATAAGCTAGTGGCCCTGGGGCTGTTCAGCCAACACTTTAACCTGGCGACCTTCAATAAGCTGGTGTCTTACAGGAAGGCCATGTACCATGCACTGGAGGTAATACGGTAGTGGGGCGGGGGTTGGTCCCAAGAGCAGAGTTCCAGCAAGTGCCCTACAGAAAGGCAGCTCAGGCCACAGTGTGGCCAATGCTAGCATGGAGGGGACATGTGAAGTGTGTGTGAATAGGACAGTAGCCTGATGACTGGGAAGGAAAGGAAGGGATTTGAGACTTCCCCCGAGTTCCTGGCACCATCCCCCCTTCCCTGAGCACTGCTAGAGCGGGTAGGAGCCCTGGGAGGTGGAAGACCATATTCTATCTGTCAATAAGCTTCTCCAGAGCCTCAAAGCCTTCTTTCCTTTGAGTGGGTGAGGTCAAGACTGGAGAGCAGCTGAGGACGGCTGCCTCTTCGCCTTGTCTGTCAGGGTTCTAAGACTGTCATTCCTTTTACCTTGATGTGGAAAGAAAATGGTCAGTTGGCTGATCCAGCATTTGGGAGCCCGCCTTCGTGCTTAATTAGACATGTAGAATTTCATCGTGCTCTGTAATAGGACTTAGCACTTGAGGCCTCCTCCATTTCATTGGCGAAAAAAAAAGAAGAAATCTGGAGCTTTCTCAGAGGTGATGAGACTGTGCTGGCTGATGCTCCTGCTGTATCTAAAAGTGACAGAGCTAATTCTGGTCCTCTGGGCTCCGAGAGGGAGCTGACCACTCAAGGCCCGATGGGGAAGAGATGCTATTTGGTGCTTGCATGCAGAGACTTCATTCTCTGCATGGCCTCCTGCCCATCTCCCTGTACAGCGCCCCCCCCCCCGCCCCATCACATACCACAGCCCTGGACAGCTGCTGGCCTATGAAAGGGGCCAGTGTGAAGAGGAATGCAGGCCCCCACTGGGGGATCCCTGGGTGTGGCCTGGCAAGCATCCACCTGTCCTGCTCATCCGGCCTCTTTCTCTCCACAGAAAGCCAGGGTGCGGGCTGGCAAAACCTTCCCCAGCAGTCCTGGAGACTCCCTGGAGGACCAGCTAAAGCCAATGTTGGAGTGGGCCCATGGGGGCTTTAAGCCCACCGGTGTCGAGGGCCTCAAACCCAACAACAAGCAACCAGGTGGGACTGGGTCCCCGGGCAGCACCCACCACCAACTGCTGGTGGGGACAGTCTTGGGAGAGGCGGTCACCCCGTGCTGCCCCCCAGCGTGCCCTGGCTTGGCAGCCAGCTGTCAGCCCTGGAGTGCTTTCACCCTGTGAACCCCCAGGGAAGCTGCAAAAGTGAGCAGCCCAGACTTTTCCAGCTACCTGGTTACCTACTCTTCCTCCTAAAGGTCAAGTATACGTAATTGGGATTGATTCTGTTGTGAAAACTTGAGTACATAGAAGGCCAAGATGGAGTTGTCACTAATGCCCTATTATAAATTTCTCTTAGTATTTTTTGAGTATTTATTTTGAGAGAGAGAGCGAGAGAGAGAGAGAGAGAGAGAGAGAGTGAGAGCACAACTGTGAGAGTGGGAGGGACAGAGAGAGGGGAGAGAGAGACTCCCAAGCGGGCTCCACTCTGTCAGCAGCACAGAGCCCCATTTGGGCTCCATCTCATAAACTGTGAGATCATGACCTGAGCTGATGCCGAAATGGGTGTTTAAGTATTTGAGCCACCTAGCTGCCCCATTAGTGCCCCATTTTTTAAAAAAGGAAAAAAAAATAATTAACCTATGCTTATTGGAGAAAACTTGGAAAGAGTTAACCCTTCCCCAAATCCCGCAAGCCACCTCCAAGTGGAAAGCAGGATCACCCATGCTAAAGGTGTGACCAGCACGATAGTTCCCCTCTAGCTGTGGTTTCACATTGTCACTCCCGGAACCCCAGATGCTGGGAATCCAGGATTTATTTGGCTTCACAATCCATACGTTTAACATAGTGTTTTCTGTTTTGTTTTGTTTCCCTCTCCCCACAAATAAGTGGTTAATAAGTCGAAGGTGCGTCGTGCAGGCAGTGGGAAGTTAGAATCCAGGAAACACGGTACTCCCTTCCCATATTTTGACTATGCACTGTTTTCTCTGCACTTTCTTTCAATTTCTTCCATATACAGTGGTCACTGGGAACGAATCCAATCTGTTAAAAGGTCTACCTGAGCTCTCACTCCTTCACTCCCATCCCTCACAACTGCCCTCCAGGTGAACATTGTTGGGTGTGCACATCCCTTCCAGCCTTTTCTGTACACTAGTTGGATTCCTGCTTTCCCTTTAATTTCTCCATTCTAATGGTATGTGCACTGTCAAATGTAATTTTGTCCCTAAAGGGTCCTTGTGATTTCTGATGGCTGTATAATTTTCCTTTACCATGTTCCTTAGAGGTGATATTTACAGGCTGAATAAAAATATAAAAGGATTGTATAAAAACAGATAAATAATGGCCATATAATTTTTTTTCTAGTAGCAACATTGGAAAGAATACAAGAAACAGGTGAAAGGAATAGAAATCATAATTCAATATTTTCAACATTTTGGCATCTCTAAGTTAACATAAAAATTATGAATTCACATTTTTCAAAATCTATATTTTTACATGTCTTATGATATCTCAATTTGTAGGCTGAATTTTTCATGAGAAATAATTGATATATTTTTTAGAGGTGCCTGAGTTCCAAATGAGCCAGTTGGTTGCCTTGATTGGGCAGGGTTGTTTTTTTTTTTTTTTTTTTTTTTTGGACTCCAATTCATGACTCTGAGATCAAGAGTGCCTTCGACTGAGCCAGTCTGGCTCCTTCAAGTGGCAGTTTTTAAATTGACATGAAAATTAAGAGTAAAGTGCACTCGCTCTGTCAGCACAAGGCACATTTCGAGTGCCTGTCACTACACGTGGCTGTTAGCTAGCGCGTCGTAGGCCAAGCTTTGTCTGGTTTCCTTGTGCTGGTCTATGAGGATGTATTCCCTTGCACTCCTGGCTGTTCAAGCCCTGTAAATAAATACAGAGTGAGGATTTTGAATTCCTTTGAGTTGTCCATGGAGGGGCTGCAGGATGCCCAGTGTGGACCCATGTCATGGCCCAGAGGCAGCTGGCACCCGGGCGAGGCACAGTCCTGTCTTAGGGCACGTTTTCCTCTCACCCCGCCCCTCACCCCCCACACCCCAGCCATGGCTGCCATCTCCTTACCTTTCCCAGAGAACAAGAATCGCAGACGCACTGCCGATGACTCGGCCACCTCGGACTACTGCCCCCCACCCAAGCGCCTAAAGACAAACTGCTATAACAATGGAAAAGACCGAGGAGAGGAGGACCAGAGTCGAGGTGACTTTTGGGGGGTGAGGAGGCTGGGGTAGCGAATTCACCCGCTGCAGGGGGTGGAGCAGTGGGAAGGGCCATTCAGCAAGCAAGTGTGTCTTAGCTAATGAGTGAGAAGCTCCCTGACGCCATGTCACACCTTCTCTTTTTCTCAACAGAACAAATGGCTTTGGATGTTAGCAACAACAAGGGTAGCCTGGAAGGTAATGTGCCCTCCTTTGTAGCTGGTCTTCCCTTCTCGCCCTGGGCAGTGCTCAGGAAATAGCCTGGCCTGTGGGAATGTAACCTAGAGCTCTGTGCCTTGACCTTGGGTTGGGGTGTGGACATCTCAGTTGCTACATTTAATGCAATGAATTGTCTGATCTTCTCGGAGGTGGATTCTGCCCCCGTGAGTGTGCAGGAGGGCTAGGGTTGAGGCAGTTTGGCCCCGGGAACTCCAACCCTAAAACCACGATTTGTGGTATCTTGAGCCTTTCTCAGCGGAGAACCAGAATGGACTTTGAGGTAAAAGGCAGACACCTCACCACTGTCCCCCTCTCAAGCTAACTCCAGTCCTTTGTCCTGCCTGGGAATGAGCCCTGGGAATTGCCCAGAATGTATCCGATGGAATTCACGATGTGTGAATTCACTCTCCTTGCTTCCTCAGCCTGATGCCCGTTAGTCAACAAATAACATTTTGAGTGGTTCACTCAGTTCTGGGTAAGCGCTCCAGACCCAGAGCACCCTGGGGAGATCAGGTTTGGAGCAGTCCCTGAGGGTCCCGGAAACCTCAACCCCTAATCCTCCCATCCCCCAACACTCTGTCACCCGTCTGTGCTGCCTGGATGGGGATGCTTGGTCTCAGGCATTTTAATGGCCCTGCCCACATGGCCAGTGATCATTTCTGACCTGCTGAAATGAGGGGAAGGCAGGATATCCTCATGGGAACGGACCTATGTTCTGAAATGGCAGCTCTGGCCACCTGTAGGGTTGGTGTGGTCAAGGCATACCATGACCAGGCAACAAGCAATGGGCATTTTTAAAAAGCTTATTCATTTTAAGAGGGAATGAGCTTACAAGTGGGAGAGGGGACAAGAGGGAGAGAGAATCCCAAGGAGGCTCCAGGCTCTCAGTGCCGAGCCTGAGCCCTCTGCAGGGTCAATCTCACAACCCATGAGATCATGACGTAAGCCCAGATGGGAAGATGCTTAACCTTCTGAGCCACCCAGGAGCCCCTCAAGTTCCTCTTTAAAGAGTCTTGGGAATTTTCATGCCAGGCCCTCCCAAGCACATCCCACTGCTGGAGTGGCCCTTGCGCGGTGTCCTGCCTCACGCCTTCCTATTGGGCCTTCCTCTGGCTGTTTCACGGGACTTCCTGCTTGGGGCTGTTGTTCTGACCTCTCCATCTCTGGATTGGGGACCTCGACTTTGAAGCATTGTTGAAAGGAACAAAACACTAGGAATCCTTGTGGTTTAGCCAGCATGGGGTACATATTCAAGAGCCGAGACTGCAGGCTTCCGCTGTGGCCCTGGGACTGTACTTCCCCAAAACCGCATCCCTCTCTTCCTTACAGATAGCTGTCTGTCCTGTGGGAGGAAGAACCCCGTGTCCTTTCACCCTCTCTTTGAGGGTGGGCTCTGCCAGACGTGCCGGGTAAGTCCTAAGCCCGCCCCGGGCTTTTCTGCCCCTTCCCCACTGCCCTTCCCTGTACTTGCCCAGAGAGCAGCACCCACATGTTGGCAATAGAGAAGCCTCTAGTGCAGCTCCTGCTCCAGCGGTCAGGGCTGCAGCAGCAGGCCGTCCTGCAGCGGCACCCAGACCCTTGCTGGCGTCCCTGGACGGGGCACCAAGCCACCGGTCCCCCGTTCTGTGGCTGCGTCTTAGGGCCTCAGCCCGTGAGCAAGTGGGACCTGGTGGTGCCTGGTCTCCGAGTTCACGGGCTTTTCTCTCTGGCTGCCAGGACCGCTTCCTCGAGCTCTTCTACATGTATGATGACGATGGCTACCAGTCCTACTGCACCGTGTGCTGTGAGGGCCGCGAGCTGCTTCTCTGCAGCAACACGAGCTGCTGCCGGTGAGTGTGGGCCCAGCCAGCATCCCACAGGGCCGTGGTCCTCGTGTCCTGGAAGTACAAGTCGGGTGTAGGAATGGGCTTCAGAAACATAGGCGTGTGAGGGGGGCGCCTGGGGGGCTCAGTCAGTTAAGCGTCCATCTTCGCCTCAGGACATGATCCCACAGCTTGTGAGTTCAAGCCCCGCATAGGGCTCTGAGCTGTCAGCCTGCTTCAGATTCTGGGTCTCCCTCTCTCTCTCTGTCCCTCCACCCCCTACTCATGTTCTGTCTCTTTCTCAAATATAAATAAACATTAATTTAAAAAAAAAAACCCACAGGTATGTGAGGGTGGGCAATGCGCCCTGGAGATGGGCTGATTCTGGGGGCCTGGTGGGGAGCTCTTCTGTGCACAGAAGGTGCTTGGGGGCTCCCTGGGCATCCAAGGGAGAGGTTATTGTTGCCCAGATCATAACCCAGTGCCTCCCAGTCCATGGGGAGGAGGCCCTGGGGCCCCGAGAAGGTTTCAGGCAGTCCAGGGCTCTCTCCGGGGAAGGCGGGGTACATAGGAGGGCTGCCCAGTGGCTAAGGTGTCCCTCCCCCTTGGCTGCCTGGCACAGGTGCTTCTGTGTGGAGTGCCTGGAGGTGCTGGTGGGCACGGGCACGGCAGCCGACGCGAAGCTGCAGGAGCCCTGGAGCTGCTACATGTGCCTCCCACAGCGCTGTCATGGTGTCCTGCGGCGCCGGAAGGACTGGAACGTGCGCCTGCAGGCCTTCTTCACCAGCGACATGGGGCTCGAATACGTAAGCCACGGGCTTCCTCCCCCAGCACCACCCTCCCCAAGCGCGCTCTGGAAGTCTGTCGGCAAGAGTTAATGGAAAAGATGCCTTGTCCAGACGAGCATCTGAGAGCCTCAGACCACATCCTCTGCACAGTTCTCGGCTTTTCCCGGGCCCTCTCTCCCCTCCTTTGTGGCCTCGCATTGTATGGCCTGCTGAAGGAATGGTTACAGAACTAACCAAGCCTTAGCCTTAGTGGAGCTGAAGAGGGAGGGGAAGCCTGTGACTTGCTCTTAAATTTTAGTGGAACTGGGCTCCTTTCTGCAGTCCATGGAGGGAGGCTCCAGGTCATTCCTGGGTAGAGCAACGTGTTTTTGTGTGTGTGTGTATCTGTATCAAAGTCGCATCTGTGTTCATGTCTAAGGGTAGAGTGGCCATTCTGTGCCAGAGCTCCTGAGGGGATCCCAGCTAAGAAGGTGCAGAGCACAGGGCTTGTGACTCTCAGAGGAAGGTCAGCCCTCCCCTCCACCAGAGGTTGAGTCTTCCCCCTGCACCTTGACTTCCATGACCTCCTTCTTTAACCTGGCAGGAAGCCCCCAAGTTATACCCTGCGATTCCCGCAGCCCGAAGGCGGCCCATTCGAGTCTTATCCCTGTTTGATGGAATTGCTACAGGTGAGTTTGGAGTTCACCTAGGGATGCTCACCTGCTCCAGGTGTCCCGTCATCAATGCTAAGAAAAAGCCCCTGGGATGACCTGTTGGTCACTTGTTCTGAGAAAACCCTGGCTCCTTGTTTCTCTCCTCAAACTTCTCCCACCGTTTCATCTACCCGGCCATCCTGGCCCTCCTTTGGGCCTTTCAAAGACAAGTATATCTTAGCTCCGTTGTATTTTTTATTATGTACAAGTATCTTGGACAATGATTTTCCATTCCATCAGCATAGATCTGTTGGAGGTGAATTAGGCAGCTCTGAATATCTCTAGTCTTGGTTCTCTTCCACATCCCCGGGTCGCCCAAGTATAGAACAAGCACAGCCAACGTGCACGTTGGCCCTGGAAGCTTAGCCCGATTTAACTCATTTAATCCTCACAACCAGCCCGTGATGCATTGTTCGGGACATCTCCATGTTACCAGAGTAGGAAGCAGTAGAAATCAGCTGCTATGCATTTCACATCATTTGTACTTAATGTGTGAACATTGGTGTCCAGATTCCTAACTCACTGACTGCTTTTAATGGCTCCCTACCCACCCCTGCCAACCCGGGTGGGTTATTTTCTCCACTCTGTTGGGTCTTTAAAGACTTGTTCGTGTTGGCACAGATAACTCAGAGTAGGACTGAGCCTTGGCCATGCCAGCAGGGCTTAAGAGAGTTCTCTGAACATGGTTTTGGTGAGGATTCCTGTCCGTGTGTCTGTGTTTGACTGTGCTGGGTGGTAGGTGCTGGGGCCCTGGCGAGATCCTGCCAGTGGGCCATACCAGTTATCCATATATTTTCCTCACGAAACTCTGCAAACCAGGGCGCCTGGTGTGGCCAGCGTGTGGTCTCCGTGCCATCTGCCTGGTTCTCTCAAGGACGGCCGTGCCTTCGCTGGGTCTGGTCTGAGCTCTAGAGATGGCTTAGAATCACTGGAGGGAGGGTCCCGTGGAGGACGACCCTAATGTGCTTTCTGTCCCCTGACCCCTATAGGGTACTTAGTTCTCAAAGAATTGGGCATCAAAGTGGATAAGTATGTTGCCTCCGAAGTGTGTGAAGAATCCATCGCTGTGGGAACTGTCAAGCATGAGGGCAACATCAAATACGTGAATGACGTCAGGAACATCACAAAGAGAAATGTGAGGCCTGCTTGCACCCTTGCCGAGACCCGCCCCACCCCCTCTTCCTCCTTCAGCCCTGAGCCCCACAAGTCCTTATGGCCATGTGGTCCCCTTCCCCATGCCCAGGGCTATGGTAGAAGAGAGAACCCGGGGTCATATCAAGCTCTAGTACCAAGATCCACAAGTTGGAAATTAATTATTCAGAAAGATCTTAGAGTATCTGGAGAATTTCTTGGGTCATAAGTGGAGTTGGGGGACTTAAATGACTAAGCAAGATTCTAGAAGCGGGCTTTCTTTTTCTTCCTTTCCTTTTTCCTTTCCTTTCCTTTCCTTCCTTTCTTTTTAGGTAGGGTCCACAACTTTTGTGGGGCTTAAACCTATGATCAAGAGTCATGGATTCCACTGACAGAGCCAGTCTGGTACCTAGACATGGGTTTTCTTGCGCCACCTGGATGGCTCAGTCAGTTACGCATCTGACTCTTAACCACAGCTCACATCATGATTCATGGTTCATGAGTTTGAGTCCCAGTCAACTCTGTGCTGACAGCAGGGAGTTTGCTTGGAATTCTGTCTTTCCCTCCCTCTGCCCTTTTCTGTCATCTTCTCACTCTCAACATAAATAAATAAACTTAAAAAAAAGTGGGTTTTCTTGATAGGTTGCCTGGAACTTAGGCTGTATCCCTCCATCCTCCCCTCCATCCCTCCCCTAAGAATGTTTTTGTCTCACAGATTGAAGAATGGGGCCCCTTTGACTTGGTGATTGGTGGAAGCCCATGCAATGATCTCTCAAATGTGAACCCAGCCAGGAAAGGCTTATATGGTGAGCATCCTAACAGACCCTATTGTCACCTGAGTGCTGGTCCACGAGGAGTAGAGTGATCTAAGAAAGAACTATTTGTTTTTGGCCAAACTTACCTGTTGGCTCTTGTCCACAGCAAGTCCTGTCCCTAGAGATAACCAATAAATACTGCACTGCTGATGCCCATGTCCTTAGTCATTCCAAAACACTGCAGGTAGAAAGAGTATCACAAGAGTCAGGTGATCACTGGGGAATCCACTGGTCTTACTATGAAGCGAGGGGGATGACGGATTTGAAACTGACTCTGCCATCTTTTTTTCTGAGCTCAGAGGGCACTGGCCGGCTCTTCTTTGAGTTCTACCACCTGCTGAATTACACACGCCCCAAGGAGGGTGACGACCGGCCCTTCTTCTGGATGTTTGAGAATGTGGTAGCCATGAAGGTTGGTGACAAGAGGGACATCTCTCGGTTCCTGGAGGTAAGGGGGCCCGGGATCCTGAGTGTCAAGAGTGCATGGGTGGGTGAGTCCTGCTGGCTTTGGGGGTGTTGGGTATTTTCCCTTTGGGGAATGGTTTTGAGTTCTAAATGGAGAATATGGCTAAGTACAAAACTAATGGAATCAAGTGGGTTGATTATTTTTAGTACATGGAAGATAATTTGATCTCTAACTTCACCTGCTGAAGTCTGATGATGAAATCAGGAGATTTGACTAAACTTTTTCACTCTGGGGACTGCTGCTCTAAATGGCTGTCAGCAGTTCATTGTGACATGTTATCATGAAGCATTATAGTAAATGCTCTTTATAATTTAATTCATTTTCTCCAAAACTTTATAGCCTGTGTTCAGCTAGAGAGGTTATAGAACTGGCTTGTCCATTCCCTCATGGTGTGGGAACCTGGCAGATAGGCGACAGAAGCCATATTTTGCCAAAGTCATTCCTGCATCCACCTCCCAACTTGAAAGATTTCGATTTTGAGCTGCTTTGACTACCTGTACATATAGCACATTGTGTAATTATCTGGCTTGTCTGAGGCTGTATCCTCTCTTAGAACCTGCAGGTCCAATTGGTGTCTCTCTCCACCATTAATATCTGGGTACTTCTGTCTTCCAGCTAGATTCTTAAAATTTTTTTTAAGTTTATTTATCTTGAGAGAGAGAGGTAGAGAGAGAGCAAGGGAGGGACAGAGAGAGAGGCAGAGAAAGATTCCCAAGCAGACTCCATGCTATCATGGAGTCTGGTGCCAGGCTTGATCCCATGACTGCGAGATAAAGACCAGAGGTGAAATCAAGAGTCAGATGCTTAACCAACTGAGGCCCCCAGGCACCCAGCTAGATACTTGATGGGAATCGGTCTTTCCTCTTGCCGAGGGGAATGATGCCTTATCTGTTGCCAGGGGGCCACCCTGTCACCTGCCCAGGTCATGCCCCACTCTGGCTTCCACCTCAGTTGTGTCATGGGCTCCTAACTGCTGCCCTTCTTTCTCTGCAGTGTAACCCAGTGATGATCGATGCCATCAAAGTGTCTGCTGCTCACAGGGCCCGCTACTTCTGGGGCAACCTGCCTGGAATGAACAGGTAACAAGGGGCTCAAGCTGGGTCAGGTAACAGCTGAGTTACTAACTGTGAAATCTTGTGATCCAGAGAATTATTCGACCTTCTAGAAAGTACTGACTCTGCTGAGAAATGGCCCCAGCTGGGATTCAGACCAATCCCTGGTGTCATGGTTGATGCCTGTTGGGGGAAGTACAGCAACTACCTGGAAATCTGAGGCTGGGACTCCTTAGTCTTCTGACTCGTTCACACGCTGCCCATGGGTTCCTTGAGCTGGACTAGAGCAGAGTGCTCACCTGTTCTCCCAGTTGCTCTCCAATTGGGAAATAAAAAATTGTTAGATGAAGTGATCCCTGGATGAGGCCTGTGGTGATCAGCCAAGTGGCAGGGCCGTGATCACCTGTCTCCCTCGGATTTTCTTATCCAATAGCTTTCCCCAACTTTTGATCAATCTTTTCATGTTGAAAACCACAAAGTAAATGGCATTGCTGATGATTCATTATCTCCTGCATGCGGTTTCCAGGAGAACAACCTGCTAATTAAGATACAAAATGTGATGGTCATGTGACATCCCAGTCTTACAAATGAGTTGAGCTTAAAAAATGTCTCCTTTGGAAGCGAGGACTGGAAGCATAATAACTTTCAGGCATTTAGCAAAGTGTGCACAGAGGGGAGAAGGTGCTGGAATAGCTTGTAGGATTTCTGTTGGGTATGTTGTGTTTTTATTTGGCTAATCAGCCAGTGAAATGGAGAATGTCCATGTCTGGATGAAGTGGGCTCTTTCACTCAACACGTGAGCTCTCTGCCAGGCCCTGCTATATGTGCTGCCAGCTTTTAGTGGTAAACACATTAGATGTCAGTCTTGGCTCTCATGGAGTTGACATGGTGGATGGGTAGAAAAGACAAATAATTTTGCGGTTATGGCTGGAGGCGGGGGCACTTTAGGAACTAGCTGGGAGGCTTCTCCTTCCAGCAGCAGGGCCTTCAATGAAAGGATAGAGCCACACAGCTATTTGAAGGAAGGAATAACATTCCAGGCGGAAGGAATAGAGGAAGGGGCGGTGTTGACCATTGCATTGGAAGACCAGCTCTGAGAACAGTGCTCCTGGGGGCAGTAAGGCAAAGGGTTCGGAAGTATGGGCCAAGTTCTGTGGTCATCGCTTAGGAATCCATGAGCTGTTGAGAGCATGTGAGAGTTGGATCTCATGTTCATGGTCCTTGCTCATAGAAGGATAGACAATAGCAGGATGAGGGCAGCAATGGGGAGACCAGCGAGGCCCCTGGAGACACCATCCATCCATACTCAACACAATGCAAGTAGGCTCTGGGTGGGGGGTGGCAGCTCAGGAGTCCTGTGGAACTTAACCAGAAGGATCAGATTGTGGGTAATGTGCGGGTAGCACTAACAGAATTTGCCTATACATTGTGTGTTCAGTGTAAGATGAAAGAGGCCTGCAGAGTCTCCAGAGGTTTCTGCCCGAGTTGAGAGAAGAACTGAGTGGCTACAGCTGTGCCCTCTAGGGCTGTAGGAGGGGTGACCCAACTATCACCTTGTGGCCACAGACCCAAATCCAGCTGTTAGTCCAAACACCTTGGTTGCTTAGAGTCCCAACATACCTGTGCTGTGTCCCCCAGCTGCGTTTACTCCCTTGGGTTCATGGAAGACTCAAGATTTGGGTTAGGCAGGCATTTAAGACCTGGAAGCTGAGGTCAAGGAAATCTCCTGACAGAATCTAGGGGAATGTTTTGGGTGATTCAGCGCCCCTCCTATGGGCACCGTATTCATTCTGACGTCTGATTGCCTTTTGGCCTTGAAGTTCCCAACACAGGACTTGCTGTGGTGTTCATCAGCTCTGTGAGTTCAGACCTTTTGTAGGTTTTCTGCTCTAGAACTGCTTAACCCCTTGGCTCCTCAATTTCTAGCCTTTCCACTTCTCCAGCATCTGTCTGCCTTTTTGTGTTTGCAGGTTTCAATGGGAAAAGTTAAAAGGGTAATCGGTAGTATTGTGATCCACCTCCTGTCTCTTTTACTTCTACCTCCTTTTAGCCCTGAAAGCATCTGGAGGCCGCATACCCCACTGTAAGCCACCAAATCATGGGTTTGATGTGCTAATTGTAACACATAGACCCACAGAGACCTAATGCAAGCTCCCGAGGATGCCCAGAGAGGTGTCCTAACTTGCTCAAGGTCACTCAGCCACTGAGCAGTTGGGGCAGGACTGGAGGGGTTTCCTGACTCTATCCGTGTGCTTTCCCTCCTCCTGCTCTCTCGGGGAGAGCTCTCCCTAATATTAAAATTTGGAAACGGGGAGCATTCTCTCCGGGTCATTGGGCTGCCTCTTCAAGGGACTAGTCTGTCCATGACTTTGTTGCAGAGTCTGGTGCTCTTGCCAGGCTCATTTTTTCTTATCAGGTTTTTGTAGCAAGTTCACTGCCAGAGCTCATTTTGGCAGTCTTCGGCCCTCACTCCCACCTTGGGGAGCGCCTAACCACGGCCCCTTTATAGCTGGTAGAAAGTAATGGGTTTTGGATGTTCCCAGGCCCGTGATAGCATCAAAGAATGATAAACTCGAGCTGCAGGACTGCTTGGAGTTCAATAGGACAGCAAAGGTAAGATGTTCTAACAAATGGTCTCTGGAAACACACTTGGTGACCTCCAAGTGAGGACTTGACCGTGGTGTCCAGTTTGTTCCTGCCACCCCCTCCCCCCACATGACTCCCTGGTGCTGGGCCTCTTTTCCCACGTCATTGCTCTGTCCTGTCTTTAAGCACAGCGTAGGAGAGGTTCTTGATAAACAAATCATCACCATGTGAAAAGGCAACTAGACTTTCCAATTGTGAATGTATACTCCATAGAGACACAGATAATTTCAGCTCATCCTCCTAGTAACAAACAAGTAATTCTACCTTTGCCAAAACAAAATTGTCTGCTGTTAAGTCATAGATAATTATATTAAGACCTCCATAAGTGTAATGTTTACATCAAGCTAAGTTTCATTCAAAACCCAGTGGGCCATTCTCTGCAATCTGAGTGGTTTTTCACTTTTGCTTAATCCTGCTTGATCAACAACCCCAGTGTTTTCATGGCCCCCATGTGATCTCATTCATGGTCACTTTTTTGTTTATCTGCTGTTCTCTGCGAGGCTGGTCCTTCATGTTCATTAACTTCTTGGTGTTTGTGGGAAGCACAAAATGTTCTTGCCCTTCTAACTCTCCTGCTCTCACTTCCTCTGGGAGCCCATCCCTGCCTCCCTCTCTCCCGTACCTGCCTTCCCTCCTGCATCTTCCCACGGTGCTTTTGAGCCTTGACTTGACCCCAACCCTTCATTCTGTGCTCACTCCATGATGTCGTTTTGTTCTCCAGTTAAAGAAAGTACAGACAATAACCACCAAGTCGAACTCGATCAGACAGGGGAAAAACCAACTTTTCCCTGTTGTCATGAATGGCAAAGAAGATGTTTTGTGGTGCACTGAGCTAGAAAGGTGAGCAGGGCTGCACGTGAAGAGGGAAATCCCACAGGCAGAGAGAAAGGGGAAGGATATGTGGTTAAGGATGGCAGCACAAATGGCCAGGTGCTTGCCTTAATCTGGCATGGTCTCACTGACCTATGTTCATGGGGCTGGGAATAATACCTTGCCAGAGTCAGTGCTGATTTTCCTGGTAGAAATGGCAGAAGGGTGGTGGTGAAGAATCTGAAACATGAGGTCATTAGACCGCACCATCTCTCTGTTCTGGCTGTGCTGTCCTGGCATTTACCTGCCCCAGCACCCTGGGATTCCAGGGAATCAGCTAAAGAAAGCCCCACTGACTTGCCAGTTGTCTTCCTGAGAAGATTCCTTCTGCCAAGTTGTTGGTTCTAAAGCGGATTCCTGCTTAGCCACAGTCTGCCGTCTTCTTCCATTTATTTGGTTAAGTTGGTAGTTTAACTATTTTGATTCAAAAAACCAGCTCTTGGACTTCAGCTGTCCTATTCTGTTTTCAATTTTTTAAAGATTTTTTATGTTTTATTTATTTTTAAAATTTAAAAAAATGTTGTTATTTATTTTTGAGACAGAGCATGAGCGGGGGAGGGGCAGAGAGAGAGGGAGACACAGAATCCGAAGCAGGCTCCAGGCTCTGGGCTGTCAGCTCAGAGCCTGATGCGGGGCTTGAACTCACAAACTGTGAGATCATGACGTGAGCTGAAGTTGGACGCTTAACCAATTTAGCCACCCAGGCGCCCCATGTTTTATTTATTTTTGCAAGCAAGAGAGACAGCACGAGCAGGGGAGGGGCAGAGAGAGAGAGGGAGACACAGGATCCGAAGCAGGCTCCGAGCTCTAAGTTGTCAGCACAGAGCCTGGTGCGGGGCTCGAACTCACAGACCATGAGATGATGACCTGAGCCGAAGTCAAATGCTTAACTGACTGAGCCACCCAGGCGTCCCTCAATTATTTTTTATTTCATTTTTCTTAATTGTTGTTGGAAATGTAGGAAGGGCTATGAATATTCCTCGTTACACTTTTGGCTGTGTCTCAGGGTTTGATAAGAGTATTATTATTCTGGTTATTTCAGTCCTACAGCTGGTTTTATTTCTAATTTGATTTATTAACAACTTTTCTTAGTATAAAATTAAGTTCTGATTTGTAGAAAGAAACTGGTGGGTATCTTTGCCCATTCATCTTGTGGGTTATTCTGTATTTTGAGACCTCAACCTAATATGGTGGGGTAGCCCTGTGATACTGGGGCTGGTGCAGATGCCTGTCATTTTATAGGCTAACCAAGGCAGAAGCCTAAGGTGTTTCATCTCTGGTATATTTCTTAACACCTGTTCAGCCGTTGGCCCATTGGTGTTCTCTTTAGAATTAATCGGGAAAGACTGAGGTCCAGTGTATCTGCAGCCTCTCATCAGGCCTGGCAGAATCCCATAGAGGAAGCTCTTGGTCTCTTTGGTTGCCATCTGCCATTATGTCCAGCTTGGACCTTGATCTAACAACTGCCTTTGAAGAGATAAAGAAAATGCAGGATACGTCACTATAGTCACAGTTAATTATTTGAGGATGTGATGACCCATTTCTGGAAGTGTCCTTTTTTCTTATTAAGGAGATTGCCTAACTTTTCTCATCTTGTGGTTTGAAGGCAGCTACATGTCTGTCTGTTTGCTGTCTGGCTTTCTTGGCATGATTCACTCATCCATCCATCCATTTATTCATTCATTCTTATGGGAAAGGTCCATGGAGCACCAGCTATGCGCCAGGAGTCCAGTGCTAATGTTTGGCTATGCACAAAACAGGCATCCTCATAGAGGAACCCTACCCTCATGTTCTGAAGGACTGGTGGACCTGACCTCTGGGGGTCAAAAGAGGGCTCATGTGAAGGCCTGGTTGGCCTGATGGGTTAATGGGCAGAAAGAGCAGCGCCATGCTGTTCTCGTTGAGGATCTTCCAGAAGCGCTAAGCCTGCTGGCGGTGTTTCTGACTCCCTGTCTTTTCACTCTGGTGCCAGGATCTTCGGCTTTCCTGTACACTACACGGATGTGTCCAACATGGGCCGTGGTGCCCGCCAGAAGCTGCTTGGGAGGTCCTGGAGTGTGCCTGTCATCCGACACCTCTTCGCCCCCCTGAAGGACTACTTTGCCTGTGAATAGCCCCCGGGCACCCTGAGCCCAGGAGCACTGGGGCATGTGGGGCAGAGCCAGGACCCAGAAGGTACAGCCCCAGCTCTGCCCTTCCTCTGCTCAACGTTGTGGGGTCACGCCACCTAACCTCGGCAGGAGCAGAGCCTCGTGACCCCCTCCTGGCAGGGAAGGCCTGAGGGGCCGCCTCCTCGTGCACAATTCAGACCTGGCTGCTAGGAGTGGCCAAACACGGTGCTCATTTTGTCTTCTAAAATTTTTAAAACTTGAAGTAGGTAGTAAGATGGCTTTTTTTTTTTTTTCCCCTCCTGGGTTTACAGCTCAGAGAAACAATTGCTAAGATACCAAAACCACAGTGCCGACAGCTCTCCAATACTCAGGTTAATGCTGAAAAATCACCCAAGACAGTTCTCCCAAGACTTGGATTCTTAAAAAACATCTGCGGCTCCTTGTTTCTAGGAGTGTGCAGTGGTAGACATGTAGCTAAGCGGTATTTTAAAGGCCCTGGGTGTTTTCTCTCTAGGGCTAGCTGAAGAGGAAATGATGTCTATGTCTTTCTTGAATTTTCCCCGGCACATTCCCCTGGCCTCAGTATAAAGGGCTGGGACCCGCTGTTGGGGCCCGTGTAGAGTATTTTCCGTAATGATGATGATTTCAGCAGGGATGACCTCATCATCACATTCAGGGCTATTCCCCGCCCCCTCCCCCCCCCCCCCCCGCCCCCAACAAACCCAAGGGGAGGGCCACCCTTAGCGATATCCCTCCCGGTGACTGCAATAGAACCCAGAACCCTCCGGGCAGCTCAGGAAGGGGCGGGCTGGGTTATCAGTTGCCATATATTATGCGGACAGGTATGGCTTCTCACTATCTCCTTCTTCCCCACTAGAAGGGAGCAAAGGAGTAGGCTTAGGTAAGACATCCCCGCCCGCCCCCAAAATGCACCCTTCCAGACTACTCTGCAGGCACAGGTCCCCACATTAGAAGTAGGATACCCCAATTCCTCAGCCTTTTTCTAAAACTGAGAAACAGTGACAGCCGGGGCACAAGCACATGGCCCGCACTCTCCCCTCATCTAAGAGATTGCAGGGGGGTAACTGCAATAAAAGCTCGACCCTCCCTCCAGAGATTTTAAAGTCCTTTTGTATTCCATGAGAAGTGGTTTTTAGGGGGAACGGGAGGTCGGGAAAGCTGCATTTCAGAAATGCTGTCGTAATGGTTTTTAACACCTTTTACTCTTCTTACTGGTGCTATTTTGTAGAATAAGGAACAACGTTGACAGGTTTTGTGGGAATTTTTTTATACACTTTTTTTTAAAATCACAGACTTCTATTTTTATGTTTTAACATTTTCATAAAATTTTTTTTTTTTGTAACTGGAGCCACGTAACAAGTATGGGGGAAAATTGTGCCTTGTTTCAACAGTCTTGCTAATTTTTAGGCTGAAAGATGACAGATGCCTAGAGTTTACCTTATGTTGAATTAAAATCAGTATTTCTCTAACAGTCTGGTGTCCTTTTCCTTTTTTTGCAGGTCAGATGGGTGGGACGTGGGAGGGCCTGATGCCAACGGAAAAGGTGGGAGTTGAGGTACCCCTTGGTTCATGGAGCAAGCACAGCATAGAATACTGGAGCGATCCCATGGAGCTTAAGGTCTAATGCGCTGGTCCCCAACCTCCAGTGTACCAGCTTCCCCTGTGAGGCTTGTTAAAGTGGAGATTTCTGGGCCCCATCTGGAGTTTGATTCAATCATTGTCTGGAGTAGAGACTGAGAATTCAATGCTGCTGGTCCAGGGACCACAGTGGGCTAGTTAATGAGTTTCTAAATCTGGGTTCTCAGAACAAGGGAGTGGAGTCTTTGAGTTCATTTAAAGGCTGTCTGGAACAGCCATTTCCAGCCTTTTCCTTTTTTCCGAGAGAGCATGTGAGAGCGTGTGAGAGTGAATGCAAGCCTCACCGAGAGGGAGGGCGAATCTTAAACAGGCTCCACACTCAAGCCTGTAGCCCGATGCAGGGCCCAATCCCAGTACCCTGGGATCATGACCTGAGCCAAAATCAACAGTCACACTCAACCGACTGAGCCACCCAAGCGCCCCTCCAAGCTATTCCTTTTTTTATTAAATTTTTTTTTACATTTATTTATTTTTGAGAGACAGAGCATGAACAGGGGAGGGGCAGAGAGAGAAAGAGACACAGAATCTGAAGCAGGCTGCAGGCTATGAGCTAGCGGTCTGCACAGAGCCCAACTTGGGGCTCGAACCCATGAACCGTGAGATCATGACCTGAGCCAAAGTTGGACGCTCAACCGACCGAGCCACCCAGGCGCCCCTCTCCAAGTTATTTCTTATAGCTCTTGGGTAGCTGATCACGATGATTAAATGACCCCAGAATCCCAGGGCTGCTTCTCCCAGGTCTCTATGCCTTTGTTGGGTTCCCTTGCACTTGGTTCCACTGCCCCCAAGTTGTCCTGTCTCCGGTCAGTCACAGGACACATGGTAATGGACCCATGAGTCTAACCTAGTTGCCTGTGGCCACACCTCTTTGGGTAGAGTGTCGCCATTGCTCTTCAGGGCTTTCCCCGGGCAGCCAGCCAGGTGTCCCAATATCCCAGCCCATCATGCCATATCATGAGATCTAGCCTTTGGTCAGGGACTAGGAGCCAATGAAGATTTCAGTGCCTCTCTCGAGGTTTGTACTGGTCAGCTGGTGCTTGCCAGGGGAAAAGGCATGTAAACAAGTCACATGTAATGAATCAACAGACCATCAGATGGATGTGGCAATTATATGAGCCTCTCCCTTTGTTCCAACGTAAAAAGAGTTCTAGTCCTGGCCACCTCCATGACTATAGTTGTGTGCCTTTATTAAGGCCACTGCTGTAGTGGAGGACGAGAAACGTTTTGGGTGCAAGTCACCATGGTGAGATGGTTGGTAATTAGCAAGCGGGCTGGAGCTCCTGAGGTGTGGAGGTCCCAGGGGCCTCGGCTGCCCTATTAAGACATCTTGGTGTGCAGTGCTGCACCAAATACCAGGACAGGATGAAGCAAAATAAACAGCCTCGGCCTCGAAACCCCAAGAGAGGAGGTGGACTAGCCCTCCAGGTGAGGGGCCCTTGGTGGCCTGGCCTGTTTGTGGGGCAGGTTGGGGGCTGGCTTTGGAGGGGCTGTCGGCACTGTTCTTTTCTCGAGACTGGGGCTAGGTTTGTATCTACAGAATCCCAGGCCTGATGGCAAGGGGAAAATGCCGTGAACGTTCTGATCTGTGGGAAGGGGTTGGACCTCGAGCCACCTGTAGGCCTTTTCTGGAACAGTCTTCCGGTTGTCTGAGACTCTATCCAGGAGGACTGCATCTTTAACAGGCAAGGACCATAAATCCTGCCTACTTCCCAGGGCTGCTGTCAGTGTTCAAGGGCATGATCTGGGTAAAGAGCTTTGCCTGGTGCCTGGCAGGCAGTAAGCCTGTACCGGATGGCATTGTGATAACAAAAGCCACTAGTCAGTGCAGTGTTAATGCCTGGTAGTGATGGTGACATCCGATATGCATTCATGTATTAATAAAAGTCTTAAAGTCTTAAGAAGGAAGGGCAGGGAAATAATGCCCCGGGTGCTGGGCTGATGATGCAGCAACACCTTGTGTTGAAGTTGTATTCATCCCCATCCCCCGCCCCCCACCCCACGCCATCATGTTAGGGTCCCCTGGCTCCTTGTTAGGGAGAGTTGACGGCGTTGGCCTTGGGGTCCGGCACCCCAGGTCCTGTGGAAGGTATCTTGCAGAAATATATTTTCTGGTCCAGTATCCATTCTAGAACCACACATGGCACTTGGGTTATTTTTTATTTTTAAAAATTGTGAAATCTACAGAGCCATGCATGCATCCTGGTATTTCAGGGCTTATAACCTAGTGTGCTCTGAGCCTTGGTTCATCCTGAGGTCTCAGCATGGCAGAAGGGAAGCAGGTGGGCACTACTGGAGTTGGTGATTACTTTGAGTCTTTCACATGCTGTCTGGAAAAGCCTCCTTGCCTAGCTGGTCCTCCAGTTCTTACTCTCCCAGGAAGCCTTCTTTGCCCCCATTCTAGGCAGGATTAGAGCCATTTCCTAATCTGAGTCTGCCTTCCCTGTGGGTAGATAGGAGAATTTATCTTAGCACAAAGTGTACTGTATTACAATTTAGCTCTGTAGTCCTCTCCCTTGAACTTGGGAAGCACCTAAAGCAGTTGAGGCCTCCCAACACCAGTTTTTAGTTCAGTCAACTTGTCATACGTTTGGAAAACTTAGGCCTTGGAAGTCATAGTTTGTTTTGTTTTTGGAGAGGAGACTCACAATTTCTACCTGCAATAATGAGATCGCTCCCACGTTAAAATAATTGCTTAAAGACACATATTAAAATCTCGAAAGCTACTCCTCCTGCTGGATAGAACTTTTTTTCTCCCCTTATTCTCTGGCCTTTTGCCGTGAAGGGTTAATCTGACCTCAATAACCTTGGCCAGTGCCCTCCTGGGCAACACCCAGACTGGAAACTTTTAAAAGCTCCCAGGCTAGGGGCACCTGCGTGGCTCAGTCAGTTAGATGTTTTACTTTTGTTTTCAGCTCATGATCTCACAGTTCATGAGTTCGAGCCCCACAACAGGCCCGCACTGATAGTGTGGAGTCGGCTTGGGATTTCTCTCTCCCTCTCTCTCTGTCCCTCCCTGGCTTGCTCTCTCTCTCTCTCTCTCTCTCTCTCAAAATAAATAAACATTAAAAAAGATTAAAACAAACAAAAAAAGCTCAGAGGCTAGGGGCGTGTGGCTGGCTCAGTCGGCAGAGCCTGAGACTTCTTAGCTTGGGTCAAGAGTTTGAGCCCCTCTTTGGGCATAGAGCTTCCTTCATTTTTTTTTTTTTTTAATATATTTATCTTTGAGAGAGAGCGAGCATAAGCAGGGGAAGGGCAGAGAGAGAGGGAGACACAGAGAATCCGAAGCCGACTCCAGTCTCTGAACAGAGGCCCAAGGCTGTGCTGGAACCTACCAACGAGATGATCATGACCTGAGCCGAAGTCGGATGCTTAACCGACTGAGCCACCCAGGAGCCCCCATAGAGGCTTCCTTAAAAAAAAAAAAAAAAAGCTTACTATCAAATACCTAGGGCCTGACTGATCAGAAAAAACAAATATTTGTGGAACACATGAATAAATGATACCTAGACAAAACCCAGCTCAAAACCTGGGTCAGCTTCTGTGATGCGGGGGAGTCAAGCGACATCTCTGAGCCTCAGCCTCCTCTTCTGTGAAGTGGGTGTAATTCAGCCTTTCAGCAAGTCAGGCAGTGGGACACATACTGAGAAGATCCTTGCTTCCGTGGAACTTAAGGAAAGGCAGACAAAGGCGTAAGCCAATAAACACGAGGACTTCACAGGTACTGCGAGGAAAATAAACGGATGCTGAGATCACAGGATCATCACAGAGTGTTCACACAGTGTGTCTCTGAGGTGACTTTCAGGTCTTTCCTCAAAGCTCCTATCAAGTATCTTTCTTATCCAATAGCCCATTTTTGTAGAAATTCATTGTAAAACCGATTTTTTTTCGGCTCCTGGGGTGGAGAATTTGTAACTGGAATCCTCCCACTAGGCAGTCAAACCCGGACTGGGGCGGGATCTCATTGGCTTCGGCAGACCACGTGGCCGATCGCCCTGGCAGCCGGCGCCCCGCCCCTGGCGCGCGGCTGAGTCCCTCTCTATAAAAGGAGCCGGCGGGGAATGACGGGCCTGTACGTCGGCGCGTAACGAGGCGGGGGGTGCGTGTGAGGTCATCGCGCGGACGGGCGGGCGGGGTCGAGCGGTTTGAACGAGACGAAGACGGAACCGAAGCCGGGCACAGGCAGTGGACGCGGTCCCGCCGAGAGCCGGTGAGCCGGCTAGTGGGCACGGGGCGGCGGCCGGGCGGTGGCCGGGTGGGATTCGGGCCAGACAGGCACCGGCGGGCCTTGCGGGCGGTGCCTGGGCCGCTCCTCAAGGCCGTGCAGATCGGGCCCGGTGGGGGGAAGGGCGGGGCCGTGACCCGGCGCGCGCGGGCTGGGCTGGGGGCGCGCGCCGAGTTCTGCCATGGGCGGGGCCTCGGGCCGGAAGTGGGGGCTGCCCCTCGGCAGCGTGGGGGCTTCTGGGCCGCGGCCTAGGTGTGGGACCGGACGGCAGTGGCGGGCGGTTCCGGGTTGGCCAGCCCGGGTAGGGGGTGTGTGTGTGGTTGAAGTGAGTCCTGCCGGGGGCTCTGGGGACCCCCACTGTAGGAAGCTGTCGCCTGATGGTCAAGAGTTCGGTTTTTGAATTAAGACCTGGGTTCCATTCCTTGCTGTGCGACCTTAGGCTGGTGCTGGAACCTCTCGGCCTCAGTTTCCTCATCTGTAAAACGGGGACATTGATAAGACTGCAGAAACCTTTTATCCCAGTACGAGGCAAAAAGTAGGCCAACTCAATGGACTTCTTCCTTTCTTCATGCCGTAATTGTTGAGCGCCCACCAAGCGCTAGGTGCCGTGCTGTTGGCTGTAACCCGGGAGCAGGAGGCAAAGGCCTGCTTTCCAGGTGTCTGCATTGTAGTGGGGAGACAGATAGGAAATAAGAAGATGAATATATGGACAAGATAATTTCATGTAATTACTATGAAGACAATGTAACAGGGCGATAGGAACAGTGCTTTTCCAGTCCCTGCTTCACAGCTGCTCTGCGGTGCTTCAGGGCAGAGTTCAGCCTGGGCCCCAGTTTGAAGATGAAGATCCTGAGCCCCCATTGAAGGGAAGATACACCAGACCTGGCATTCACTTCCCTGTTGGGGTGCCCTAAGAATTGTGATAATAATAGTAGCCATTTGCTAGTTGGGCACTTGCTATGTGCCGGGCACATCGTGGTGAGTGCTTGATGTGCCATTGTGTCATTTAATATCACACTATCTCTACGAGATCCTATGTGCATTTTTAAAAATCTTTTAATGTTTATTTCTGAGAGAGAGACAGAGTGCGAGCGGGGGAGGGACAGAGAGAGGGAGACACAGAATCAGACGCAGGCTCCTGGCTCTGGGCTGTCAGCTCAGAGCCCAACCCGGGGCTCCAACTCAAGAACCGCGAGATCATGACCTGAGTCGAAGTTGGAGGCTTAAACCAACTGAACCACCCAGGCGCCCCTGGTCATTTTTTTACACATACACTTGATCTTAGCCAAAAGGCCGAGAAGCAATACCATTTTTAAAGTTTATTTTGAGAGATGGGGAGAGAGAGAGACGCACGCACATGACAGTTCATGCACGCGTGGGGGAGGGGCAGCGACGGGGAGAGAGAATCCCTAGCAGGCTCCTCACTGTCATTGCGGAGCCCTGACAAGGGGCTGGAACTCACGAACCATGAGATCATGACCTGAGCTGAAACCACGAGTCGGGCGCTGAACCAACTGAGCCACCCCGGCTCCCTGACCTCATGTTCACTTTACAAACAAGGGACTGAGACTCTGAGGGGTCAAGTGATTCGCTTTATGCTGTCCAGCAATTGGCTGAAGACGCATCTGTGACGCGGGAGTGGAGGCTCTTAACATGTGTATTATGCTCCCTCCCTGCGAGCTAGTGTGCTTCGTACCAGTGTGCCCCTTGTGGTGTGTCAGAGTGCCTGGCACCATTTCTGGCACACAGAGAAGCTTATGATGTGCTTTTCACTGAAGCGTTTTCACTTAGATCTCACGTAATCCTCACCTCCACCCCGTGCAGAATAAATTGTTCACCTTTCACAGGTGAGCCATTTGTGATCCAGAAAGGGTCACATGGCCTTTTTTCTGATGGCACCTCCCCCCCCTTTCCATAAGGCTCAATGTGCCTTAAAAGTAATAAGGTGTTCCTCAGCCAGCATCCAATCAGAAGGCTTTGAGAACTTGCTAGGAGAGCTGTGAAGGCGGACAGAAACCCGGGGAGGTAGAAGAGCTTTGTCAAGGCAGTCGAAACCTGGATCATGGAGCCTTTTAAAGATGAGGCTCGCGTGACGGTCATGGGGTCTTCCATTGAAGCCAAGCCCTGGAATTCTTATGGGGGGAGCTGGAGGTAGCCGTAGCTCTGAGAACGAGGCTCTGTTTTGACTGCCTGGAAGAGCCAATTAATTGGTTGAGTCAGTGGATGTTTATTGCACGCCCACAGGGTGCCTTGCCCGTGTATTTAGTGGCTGCAGAGTTTGCGGAGCACATGAACTCGGTATTAATGTACTGCTAATGAAAGAGTTTTAAATTATATGATGATGAAAGGCCATTAACGTTTTCTGAGCTGGGGTGTGGTCAGGAGACACACGTGGCTGAACCAGCTGCTTACATTTTATGGTGGCATGTGACACATGCAATACCCGGTGTATGAATGTCGCCAAAACAGATGACAAGCGCTTAGCCTGCGACCGTGTTTTTTGTTTGGATGTGTCTCTCCTTGGTACCTGGTGATAGTATTTTGCGCACAGTATGTGTTACATTTATTCATTCATTCAGGGATTTTAAACAGGGGAGACGCTTGATCTGACTTATGATTCAGAAAATCCTTTGTGGCTGCCGTGTGAGGACAGATTGAGGCCGTGAGACCACTCTGAAGGCTGCTGCGTGGGTCCGGATGAGAGATGGTGGGGCAGGTCTTGGGTGCTGTTTCTGGCGCTGCAGGTAGGAGGATGAGTGAGACGAGGTCCCTCCCTGCCCGGATCTTGTTTGTCTTGCCTGTTACGTGTCAGACCCCATGCTGGGTATTTTATGTACCTTATCTCGTTTAAGCCTCGCATCATAATTTTTAGACGGTGGTATTAACTTGTAAGATAACGGAGGTGTCTGCAAGTTAAGTAACTTGCCTCGGGCCATACGGGGAAAGGGTGACAGCCTCACGCTCGAACCCAGGTCTTCTGAGCTTGAAATCCTCAGCTCTCTTCATAGAGCATGTTGCCTCCTTGCCCAAATCGGAAATGGTTCAGAAATGAAGAGATAACGACAATCCAGTGTGATAATACCTATTGTAGAGATTTGAATGAAGTACTGTGGGATCAGGAATTAATTTCCCAGTGGAGTCAGGAACTAAAATTGTGTTGCCTTCCTGTATAAAATGGTTTTATCATCTGAGTTTAAAAACTTAAGAGTGTTGATGGTTTGCTTTCTGAAAAAAAGTTTATATGGATACAGTTTTCTGTCTTTCTTTGACACTTGTCCTGCCCCCCGAAAACAAATAGCATTTACTGCGTGCCCACTGTGTGCAAGGCACCGTGCCAGGTGCTGTGGGGGTAGGGGAATGTGGGATGTGAGGGCACAGACCTGATAAGGTATTTATCTTAGTCACCCCTGCTCATAAAGGGGATTGGTCGGGTAGATCTTGGTCTCTTCTAGCCCTCTCATTCGGTGGCTGTGTGACTCATGAGGCTTGCAGGAAACCGGTGTGGGAAGACCAACTCATGCAGTAGGCACGAGGTGGATGGAAGGGAGTGCCACCAGAGAGCAGGGGTCCCTTGACGGCTCCAGATTTGCTCTGAGTTTTTGTTTCCCCTGTTGGTAATAGCGGTGTCTCAGGAAATGAGGGAAATTCTAAGTGTCAGGGTTACTGAAATCCAGTCCTTTATAGGTCGTCATGTGTCCTCCTGGTAATTGCCCAGGGATTTCATTAGGTCTGGATTAACCTGACCTTAACTCCCATTGCTTGAGTTGTCCTTTCCCACAGTCCTCTACCAGCAGTCAGGGTGATCTTTTTAAAGGGCAGGGAATGAGAATTCTTGTCTCCTTTAAGGTTCTTCTAGTTGGACTAAGAATCACATTGGCATGAGACAGGTTAACAGGAGGAAATCAAATTTCATAGGTGTATGTATGGAGAATTCGCATAGTCATGGGAATTCCAAAGACAATCAGGCAAAATGAGGTCTGTATGTTACTGTAAGGAGGGGTCTGGGATTTCAGAGGAAAGGAAATGCACTCCACGGGGCAATAAGAGCAGGCAACTAGATGTTTGCCCTGCCATCCAGATGGGTCACTCATCACATTTATCTCTGCTAGTAAACCTTTTTCCTGGGACAGACCCCCAGTTTAGATTCTTCTGTGTGGTTAAGGGAGGGACAGAAGTTTTTTGTGCACACGGGGTCTCAAGTGCCTTCAGCTCAAAATAATCCACATGCCAAGCGGCATGTTCTGGGGGCGTGAGGTGGGGGGCTGTCCTGAACTCCTTCACAAACTTAAATGAGAGTGTGATTCTACCCTGCTTAAATCCCCACGATGGATTCTTTAACAATTACAGAATAAAATCGAAACTCCTTACCTTGACCTACAGAGTCCTGACATGATCTGGCTTCATTTGTTTTTCCCTTTCTGTTCCTGCTCTCCTTGCTTGCCGGGCCACGGCCACCTGTCACATCTTAGTGTGGCTGCGTCCTTCAGATTCTTAAGCTCAAACATCAAGTCAGAGAGGCTTTCCCTGACCACATTCCCCACCACCCTCATTTCCTAAATGGTTGATAGGAAATGACATTTGTTTGTGTGTTTGGTCCGTGTCAGACTTCCACCACTAGAGTGTGAACTACCGGTGGACAGACAACTTGTTTCTCTTGCTTATCTATTTCTTTGGCCTCGAACAGTGCTTGGTATACATTTTTTAAAAAAATTTTAATGTTTTATTTATTTTTGAGAGAGAGAGAGAGAGACAGCATGAGCAGGGAAGGGTCAGAGAGAGAGGGAGACACAGAATCCGAAGACAGGCTCCAGGCTCTGAGCTAGCTGTCAGCACAGAGCCCGATGCGGGACTCGAACCCACGAACTGTGAGATCATGACCTGAGCCGAAGCCGGACGCTCAACCGACTGAGCCACCCAGGCGCCCCTACATTTGTTGACTGAATGAGGATGATGATGCATCCACATTTAATAGTATTTTAAGTTACTCTGTTTCTGTGTGTTGTTTTGAACTTGAAAGCCTAGCAGAAGGTTGAAGGGCAGCATTTTCTAGTGGCTGGGAGAGAATGTGGGTGTTGGGGCTGGACGGGTTTGGCTGTCAGTTTCCAGGGTTTCCGTGTTGAGCCTCTTCTCATCTGTAAAATGAGAATGAGGTGAACCTTGCAGAGAGTTGTCAGGGTAAATGACAAGTGTCTGTTAAGCTCCTCAGATGTCTTCCCGTCCCCAGGTGGTTTAGCAGAGAATAGCACCAAGGACTCTTCACTGTAAGGTTATTTCCCGTAATGTTCATAGTACTTAGGGTTTTGAAAAGTTTTACTTTTTTGATTATAAAACTGGATATACTATTTAAAGAAAATTTGGAAAATAATGAAAACTATAAAGAGAATTAATAAAAGCACACCATCTGGGGGTGCCTGGTCAGTCGGTTAAGTGTCTGACTCTTGATTTCAGCTCAAGTCATGATCTAACGGTTCGTAGGATCGAGCCCCACGTTGGGCTCTGTGCTGACAGCGCACAGATTTTGGGATTCTCTCTCCCTCCCTCCCTCTCTCTCTTTCTCTCTCTGCCCCTTCTCTGCTCAAGTGTGTGCTTTCCCTCTCTCTCTCTCTCTCCCCCTCCCAAAAATAAATAAACATTAAAAAAGAAAAGCCCACTCTGAAGGAAACTTCTGTGAACATTTTGATATGGTAATGGATAAGTTTGGACTGACATTTTCCTTCCTCCCTTCCTTCCTTCCTTCCTCCCTCCCTCCCTCCCTCCCTCCCTCCCTTCCTTCCTTCCATTTGGAGACAGCGAGCGAGTGAGCATGCGAGCAGAGGAGGGGCAGAGAGAGAGAGAGGGAGACAGAATCCCAAGCAGGTTCCGCACTGTCACCACAGAGCCCAGTGCAGGGCTCAGACCCACCAATGGTGAAGTCATGACTCAAACCAAGTAAGAGTCGGACGCCTAACTGACTGAGCCACCCAGGAGCCCCTGGACTGACATTTCCGGAACAGAGAACATTCTTGTTTGTGCATTAGCCTCCTTTCATAAAGCATTTAATCATCTCTTCATATAGGATCTGGTATCTTCGAATCTTATACAAATCACATTGGAATGGGGCCTAACTTTTAGGCTGGTGGGTGTTGGGCAATTCATCCAGGGTCATGCTTATGTGTGGCATTCCGAGCTGGTGGGTGGAATCGTAGTGTTTGATTTGGCCTCTTGGGGAAGAATGTGAGGCTTAAAAATGGTCTACTGCAGGTTTGCTCTGGGTGACTCTCCAGGAAATGGCTTGCTTTCCCTTGCATGCCTAATAACGTGAGCCCTTCCCTTTTTCTCACATGCTGTAGAAGATGGCAGTGAACGTATACTCAACATCCGTCACCAGCGATAACCTAAGTCGACATGACATGCTGGCTTGGATCAATGAATCTCTGCAGCTGAATCTGACAAAGATTGAACAGTTATGCTCAGGTAAGAGAAACCCACGACACCATTTTTCCAGAAAAGCCTGCAGGTCCTTTAGGAACGCACAGGCCTATAACTGACTGCAGAGGCCACACGTTCAGGTTCTGTGTCACCCCTGCCCCGGTTCCACTCTGGAAGGAACTGTGCTGAGAGTGTGTTTCTGGCCCGCGTGCCACCGTCTCTACATCTTGAGGCCTGCCGCTTAGCCCGGCTTCTCTACCTACATGCTTGTGCATCCAGATTTGAAGTATTTTATTTGAGGATGACAATTATAATTGTTCTAGTTTTATATTTTATCAGTGGCATTTCTTATTCCCAAGTAGCACAAGACTAAAGACCAGCAAATGCCAGTTCAGCCACAGTTTTATTGAACTGTTGTTTAATAAGGATTTGGCAGAGAGCTAATGATTTAAAACAAGAACAAAAACATGTTTTGTTGTTGTGTATACTAATTGACATTTAGAAAACTGGAAAGAAGAAAATAAAAAATGCCCGTAGTTTCAGTATTCAGAGAAAGCTGACGTTGGGATATTTTCTTTCACTTTTCTGTGCACATATATGTTTGTATATATCCCAGCTTTTTTCAGTTAACTACATTGTGGGTGTTCCCTAGTGTCATTCATTGTCATAAAAATGACTTTGTTTTTTAAAGTTTATTTATTTATTTTGAGAAAGAGAGAGAAAGCGAGCATGCACACGCGAGCAGCAGAGGGGCAGAGAGAGAATCCCAAGCAGGCTCTGCACTGTCAGCACAGAGCTTGACACAGGGCTTGAACTCACAAACCGTGAGATCATGACCTGAGCCAAAACCAAGAGCCAGGCGCTTAACTAGCTGAGCCACCCAGGTGCCCCAGAAAATGACTTATTTTTTTTAAATGTTGATTTTTGAGAGAGAGAGAGAGAGAGAGAGAGAGAATGAATCAGTGGGGGAGGGGCAGAGAGAGAGGGGGACAGAGGATCTGAAGTGGGCTCTATGCCGACAACACAGCCCTGTGTGGGGCTTGAACTCACGAACCACGAGATCATGACTGGATGCTTAATCAGTTGAGCGCCCACCCCCAGGTGCCTGAAATATGACGTATTTTTAGTGGCTGTGTACTATTTCTGTGGTTATGCTGGAGTTTAATATCTTCCTGATTTGGGGACAGTCAGGTGGTTTCTGATTTTTCCATAGTGATTTCTAGAGATGGAATTACTGGATTAAAGGGTATGGACTTTAGGCTCTTGGTAATTATTTTTCATGAAGGTGTCACTGGTTTCTGCATCCCCTGAAGACTTCCTGTCTCACCTTTTGAGGGTTGCGCTACCTGCTCCTGTGTGTCCTGACATAATAAGGATTGTGTTGGGGTCACAGGAACTGGGTCTACTACAGGTCAGTGGGGTCAAGACTATGCCAGAAGGATGGGGTGTGTGTCCTACTGCTCCTCCAGTTGTTATCTTGTTAGTGGGATAGGGAATTGGAACCCTCAGCTTCTCGTGGTAGTAACAACAACGGGCATTTAATTGAACGCTTATGTGCCAGGGTCATGTAAATGCTTTTCCAACATCTCTTCGTGTATCTCTCACTATACTTCCATGAGGCAGAGATGTTTATTAACCCCAGTTTACAGATGAGGAAACGGGCTTAGGGATATTGAGTAACAAGTCCCCAGTTACACAACAAGAACAGGGGCGCCTGGGGGGCTCAGTCGGTTAAGCGGCCAACTTCGGCTCAGGTCCTGATCTCACAGTCCATGGGTTCGAGCCCCACGTCGGGCTCTGTGCTGACAGCTCAGAGCCTGGAGCCTGCTTCGGATTCTGTGTCTCCCTCTCTCTCTGTCTCTCTCTCAAAATAAAAGACATTAAAAAAAATTAAAAAATACAATGAGAACAGAATTGAGACTTGAATCTTTGTTTAAATCAAGAGCCGATGTTCTTCGGTCCCCGGTACCCTCTTTGCTCTCCACCCTTCCTTTACTGGTGCCATTTGGACTGATTTAAAATGACAGCTGTCAGGGGAGCCCAGGTGGTTCAGTCGGGTAAGCGTCCGCCTTTGGCTCAGGTCATGATCCCTGTGCTGACAGCTCAGAGCCTGGAGCCTGCTTCCGATTCTGTGTCTCCCTCTCTCCCTGACCCTCCCCTGCTCATGCTCTGTCTCTCTCTCTCTCTCAAAAATAAGTAAACATTAAAAATAAAATGACTGCTTCCATTTATGTGATTTAAAAAAAACAAAAACGACTTCAGCTTCTGTACTTCCGTATTTTATAGCTGGGTTCTGGTCTTGCTCTTAGTTTCACTTGCCCGTCTTGTTATATCCCCTGGGATGTTTAATCTGGGTTTTACAGGTGGTCAGAGGGAGGCTTCATGCGAAGTTGGTGCCCACAAGTCAGGCTTGTTTCTCATTAGTTCCTTCGGTCGGGTCGTCGTGGGCACAGGCTGGGTGCAGGCACAGGTCGTTAGCCTTAGGTCTGTGCTACCTTTCCCCTGGCTTCCGTTCGCTTCCTCAGTCCCATCACCACATCCCCATTTGTTTTGAGGCTCTTAAAGCACTTGTTTGCCCCGTGATTTATGACTAATGTGGGGATGAGGTCATCTTAATTTTCATTGGAGCTAGCTTTTTCACCAGCGGTTTCTCTCTAAAATTTACCTCTTTCCATATACATACTCTGAAGTATATTTCACCTAATTGGAAAACGAGAACTCTTTTCATGTGTAGATGAGTGGTGCATGTATGAACTGGCTCCAGGGTTATCTCATTCGGACAGGGAGCCGTGTGGGTAGTCAGGACCGGGCCTGAAGAGGCTTCAGTCTGCTCCAAGCCTGGTGGATTTGGACGAGCCCCTTCATGTTCTAGTTCCGCATCTGTTATAAACTGGGGAAGGTGGCCAGGCCCGCCTGGTGGGCTGCGCTGAGGCCTGCCTGTAAAAATAGCCCTCATACCGATCCTGCGCCTGACCCCAAGTGTAAGTCTCTCCGGGGAGGTCCCCGCTCCGCTTACAGACAAGGGGACTGCCGGGGGGCACAGCTTACGCGTTATGGAGCTGGTCTTGAACCCAGATCTTTCTGACCACAGAGCCTACACGCTTTCTGCTGCATAAATGAGGATATATTTTTTAAAAGAAGCATTTGGAAGAGAGTGAAACACATGCGAATTGCCTGAGTAATTATAGTGATACTGTCTCATTAAAAGTCCCTGTGAAGAATTTCCACTTTGTAAGCTGCCTGCCATTTTTCTTATCCTGGATAAAGTGCTCTTCCCCAGCAGAAAGTGCTAAGTACAGGACACTTGACCGTGATTTGTAAACAAACTCTTATTCATTCATAGCTAGTTTTCCTCTTGAGAGCTGTTTAGGACTTCTATCCAAGTATGTGGATGTTTGCGTTGTGTTTCACACCGATGTTTAGAAAACTAGGTGTCGGCGTTCAGTATGAGACCTAACAGGATGAGCTTCAGAGACCATGTGCCTGGAGAAGGCCTGCTGCCAGGGGATTGGAGTCGTAGGGAAAGTGAGGTTCCTCAGACTCCTGAATTTCCCAGGGCCTGAGCAGTCTCCGCGTAGCCTTTAACCAAAGCTGGTGCCTGGTCCCTTCTGGTCTTAACCTCTGATAGCAGAGGATCAAGATGACTAGAATTTTCTTCCAAACACAAGCTTAGAAGGGTAGGAATAGGTTTTTCTCTTGAGAGGGCAAAGCTCTGACGTCCTACACAATTAACGTGCTGGTTGCCTGTGAAATGGTCGAGTTTTGTCAGCATTGTGGACCCCCCACTCCCCTCCCTGTCCGCTCCCCGTCCCAACAGTGAAACAAGCCTTTGCTTGGCTCTTGTGAGGCAAGGCGAGGATAACGTTCAGTGACAGAGCTGTCAGGTTGTTTCAAGATTTATTTCCATTTCATAGTCTCCCTGTTTTTGAGAGCTAGCCACCAAGTATTTTGGAAGGATAGCCAGCCATCAAGGAAAAAGCCCTGATCACAGAGAATGATTTGGATGAGGATTGCTTGTGCCAGAGAAGGGATGCTGGTTGCTTTTTGTCAACCAGTGCCCTGTTCCCTCTGTTCCATTCCATATTCAGACCCCTCTGCATGTTTCCAGGGGTCCAGCCTGGTGCTTTGAACGTGTAGAGTGGCCCTCACTGAATGTTCTCTTCTCCCCCTTCTCCAGTTGTCGTCTCCCCTCTGGCCTGGCCTCCTCCGTGCTTCCTGTGCTGCACAGAATAGGAGAGGTGTGAGGTGTGCAGACACCCCCTGGCAAACACTAGATCGCTCCCTTTTCCTCAGCGTGTTGCAGGAGCCCTTGAGTTTCTGTAAAACAGCCTGTCAAGCTTGCTCTTGCTGCTCAGGGTGTGACCACGCCCCTCACCAGGCCTCCCCAGCTTTGTTTTCTCCTCAAGTTTCCCAGACACTCCGTTTTGGGCCACGATTCCACCATTCTTCTAGTGGTTCAGGCCTCAAAAGAGGCTAATTCACCAAGTGCAGTTTGTCTTCTGAGGGATGTTTTGGATCCAGCCCCTTTTCAGTTTGCGCAGTGCTGCCACAGTGGCTCCTGCCCGGGCACCGGTTCCCTCCGGGTTCCCCTGCCCGCACTCTCTCGTACTACAGCGCTCTGCAGCCTTTCTCAGAGACCCCCCACCCCCGCCATCTCCTCTTTTTTTTTTTTTTTTTTTTTTTTAAGAGAGAGTATGTGCGTGAGTGGGGCATCAGGGCAGAGGGAGAGGGAGGGGGAGAGAGAATCTTAAGCAGTCTCCATGCTCAGTGCAGAGCCCAACGCGGGACTGGATCCCACAACCCTGGAATCATAACCTGAGCCAAAGAGTTGGTAGCTTAAATTACTGAGCCACCCAGGCACGCTGAGACCATTTTTATTGGGTCACACCTCTGTTCAAGGAAGTCTCTTTCAACTTTTTCGCCTGACTCTTCAAGCACCTTCTTGATTTTTCTTTGCCGCAATTAAAACAAAAATGATAAGAAATTTTTTTCTTTTTTTAAAAATGTTTATTTTTGAGACAGGGTGCACATGCGCCTGTGGGCGCATGTATGTGCATGGGGGAGGGGCAGAGAGAGAGGGAGACAGGATCTGAAGCAGGCCGCACGCTGACAGCACAGAACCCAATGCGGGATTTGAACTCATGAACCGCGAGATCATGACCTGAACCCAAGTCGGGCGTTCAACCGATGAACCACCCAAATGCCTCAAGAAATTTTTTTCTAATATAAGTAATTTAGGTCTTCCTTATGAAACATTAGGAAAACCATAATCTGCTGTAATGTCACAAGTTATAGTCATTGTTATCTTTTAGATGTATTTTTTCCCTTAATTATGGCTTTATTTATTGAGCACTTATCGTAGGCTCATAGGTATAGCACTTTCCAAAGTGCTTTACATACATAACCTGGGACATAAAGACTGTCATCCCCATTTTATAGAGAAACTGAGGCACAGCAAGGTTAAGCACCTCGTCCAAAGTCATTCATTTTAGCTGTATTTTCAGTACTTTCCTATAATTATTAAACATAATTGGCATACCCTGTATATATAGTTTTTATTTTTTGAATAACCAAAGGTTTCAAAATGGTTTAAAATTCAAAAGGAACAAAAAGATAAACAAAGATAAAAAAAAAAAGATAAATTAAAAAGTTTCCTCCTAACCCTGTCAACTAGCCACTCCATTTTTTGCTCCAGAGAGAGGGTATATGTACAAGCAAGGACGTCCATGCACAGTTTGTGAGTGTGTGTTCTCTTGTTCTCCTTTTTACACAGGTGGCAGCATGTTTAGTCACATTCTATATGCCAGAGAGCGTTTCACAACCGTGTATCTGATGCCACTTTGTTTTCTTTTTCAGCTGTGTAGGACCTAATTTCCTTGGAGCACCCCCCTATGGGTGGGCATTTGGTTTCTTTCCAGTCTGTTGTTCTTACAGACCCTTAAATTAAGTAACAAGTACTAGCACATGTATGTGTTGGACAGTTTTGTTTCATGCCTTTAAAATTAAAATAGGATTATTTTTCCCATGTTAAAATATCTTGAGCCTGATTTTTTTTTAATTAAATTTTTTTATTTTTATTTTTAGAGAGTGGGTGCGAGTGGGGTAGAGGGGCAGAGAGAAGGAGTCTTTTTTTTTTTTTTTAATGTTTATTTTTGTGAGAGAGAGAGCAGGGGAGGGGCAGAGAGAGAGGGGAACTGAAGATCCAAAGCAGGCCCTGCGCTGTCAGCTCAGAGCCCAATGCAGGGCTCTAAGAGAGAGAGAGAGAGAGAGAGAGAGAGAGAGAGAGTGAGAGAAGGAAACTGAGAGAGAATGAAACTGAGAGAGAATGAGACTATCTTAAGCAGGGTCCATGCTCAGCGAGGAGCCCGACAAGAGGTTGGGATCATGACCTGAGTTGAAATCAAGAGTAGACGTTCAACCACCTGAGCCACCTAGGGGCCCCTTGAGGCTGATTTTTTTTTTTTTTAAGCTTATTTATTTATTTTGAGAGGGAGAGGGAGGGGAAGAAGGAGGGAGAGAGAAAGGGGCAGAGCGAGGGAAAGAATCCCAAGCAGGCTCTGTACCATCTGCACAGAACCCCACATGGGGCTTGAACCCATAATGAATGGAGCCGAAATCAAGAGTTGGACGCTTAACCAGCCGAGCCACCCAGGCGCCCCGAGGCTGATTTGTAATGTCTGCATTAACGGCTCCTCCTAGCCTTCTTTTTCCAAATTCTATTCTATCCTTTAAGATGACTCACGCCTCACCTATTCTCTAAAGTCTGAACGTGCTTACATGTTGTTAGTGTGTTTTCTGTGGGAGCTCTTCATCTGGAGTCTTCTGACAGGGAAGCGTCTCTTGTGTGGAATGTTGGCGACATCCTTCATCTCATTCTTCAGGAGTCTCGTCGCCCAAAAGCGTTGAGAGCCAGTGCACTTGAGCTCTTGCAAGCTTTTGGAGCAGGGTTGCATTGATCCGTGTTCTCTGCTTGCAGCTCAGACCTTGGTAGGGTGGGGCCGAGGCAGTTGGTGAGACTTGGTAGTTGATGCAGTGACATACCATGACATACCCTGCTTCTGCCCGAAGGCTGTCCACGTCCTCAGGCCACAGGTTAGGCGGGCCCGTTCTCCTGCCACAGATCGTTGGGTCAACAGCCTTCTGAGAGGGCCCTGCTTGTGTTGCCGGCCTTTGTTATTAAGGCAGACTGGACGGCAGGCCCCTTCTAACCTGTTCTCTATCCAGTTGAGACATTTAGAGGCCAGGAGTTTTCAGCCCTTTTGTGAAAAGCGGCTGATAATTTTTTTCTTTTAAACATTTACCTTCTTTTTTTGTGTTCTAATTATAAAAGTAATATTTACTGGGACTCCTGGCCGGCTCACTAGGTGGAGAGTGTGACTCTTGATCTCAGGATTGTGAGTTCAAGCCCCATGTTGGGTGTAGAGTTTACTTAAAAACAAAATTAAAAAAATTGAAAAAGTAATCTTTACCATAGTACATAATTAAATATTTAAAAAATAGAATGGATTTAGTACCATCCCGCAGAGATGGCCACTATTCAGTCATTTTTGATCTACAAAACAGTAATTTCATATGGTTTAACCTGATACGTTGTATTTTCTTCTAATTGTTTTTCTGTACATGTATATTAAAATGGTTATTTAAACATATATGAAGATATTTTATAGGTATGTTTTTGTATCTTACCCTTTCTTTTAATATTAAATCTTGAGGTTCCCCCCGCAAAATTAAAAAAAAAAAGGTATTTATTTTTTTAATGTTTATGTTTTGAGAGAGAGAGCGTGAACAGGGAAGGGACAGAGGGAGAGGGAGACACAGAATCCAAAGCAGCCTCCAGCTTTGAGCTGTCAGCACAGACTGATGTGGGGCTCGAACCCATGAATCACGAGATCATGACCTGAGCCGAAGTCAGACGCCCAACAGACTAAGCCACCCAGGTGCGCCACCCCCGCAAATGTATTTTGAATGCTTGCATAAACTCTCAGGCAGATGGTGTGCAAATTGATTGCTCTTACTGTTAGACATAAAGCTTGCTTCCATTTTATTTTTAACACCTGTGAATAAAGTTAGCATAGCGAGTTTTGTAAGTGAATCTTTGCCCTATTTTTTTTTTAATTACTGCCTTAGACTGGACCCCCATGTGTTTATTAGCTATTTATATTTCTTTTGTGAATTGTCCAATTACCTTGTTCATTTTTATGAGGTGTTAATTTTTTTTTTAATTATTTCTCTGCTTCAGCCAGTTACAGTGTAGCAGCATGGTATATCTTTCCCCCCCATCCAGGAAATGCCTCTTTATTCAACCATAGAGTGTTCTAAGAGGATGTATGGTGGTACTATGGGAAAGAACAGTGGACAGGGAGTCAGGATACCTGGGGTCTGGGCCTGAGCTTGATCTCTGGCCTCTGTGGTCTTGGGCCACAGGTTTTTGTCCTCAGTTTTTAAATTTATAATGCTCTAGGGATTTTTCTGGCTCTAAAATAAGAAACTGTGATAGTTCATCAAGCAGGTTTTTTCTGAGGAGCCTATGACTGCTGCTTTTAAGTGATTTTGGTTGACTTTAGCTGGGAGTCTGTGGACGGCTTGAGAATAGTGTGCATTTAGTAAATGCACATTATTTTGCTGTTTCAGAAAAATATCTTTCATTTGTAAAGCAGTATTGTGGGTATAGATACCTAATAGATTATTTTCTGTGCGTGTGTGTTTATGCGTGTGTGTATTTTAAGTTGATTTTTATGCATCAGCTCTGTACACTACAATTAGTAAATTATGACTCTTTATTTTTTTTTTAATGTTAATTTATTTTTGAGAAAGAGACAGAGCATGAGCGGGGGAGGGGCAGAGAGAGAGGGAGACACAGAATCTGAAGCAGGCTCCAGGCTCTGAGCAGTCAGCACAGAGCCCGATGCGGGGCTTGAACCCACGAACCGCGAGATCATGACCTGAGCTGAAGTCAGATGCTTAACTGACTGAGCCACCCAGGCGCCCCAGTAAATTATGACTCTTTAAATGTAACAGATTACCCTTCTTTATGCTCTTAGTTTGTTAAACTTGGTCATTGTCCTCTAGAATTTAGGAAGCTATTGGTATCCCCATTTTAAAAATATAAATATTGCTAATTCAGTCCCTGATACCTAGAATTCCTTCAGTATATTTTTGTTGGACAAGGAAGTACATCTTGCACCTCGAAAACCAGGCTTTCCCTTTCTGATGCTTCTTTCTACTCAGAATATCACTCTGGTCACTGAAGTGCTTCTGCCCTTTGCAACTTCTTTCCAAAAATAATGATAATGGCATCATTACGCTAGAACTGGCTGGGAGCCAGAGTGGCCTGATTAAAGTAAGTTGAACATGCATATTATGGCAGTCTCGTTCTGCAGAACACCTTTTGCCTAGTCCCTGTATTTCTTGTCTCCATCCCTGGCTGGTTCCTTTGGCACCATTAGCCCTACAAGGACAGTTAAGTGCACAGGGAAGCCTACCCTGTCAGGAGAGTGCGGTGTGGTAGGCATTAGAGGAGTTACATTCATGGAGATTTTAAGCACCAAGAAAAAATTTTTGGGGGCTGGTGATGGAAAAAATGGGCAAGCGGGGGAAGGAATGAAATTGGAAAGTAAATGGGGTGAAATCTGTGTAATAATTTTCTGTAGTTGCTTTAAAAAAATTAAATGGAGGAACACAAATATGTCTTCTATTTAAGTTTGTTTATAAACTGATGGGTTAAGTTTATTTAGAGATGTAAAACCTCAGGGAGACAGACATCTTAGAAAAACATTTATTTAACCTAGGTCAGAGGATAGATCTTTACTTGGGAAATCCCTTCTCCTGCCGGTAGAGAGGAGGGTATGCCCTTGCAAAAAATCAGAATTACCTCCATTTCTGTTCTTGCTCTTCTAGGCGTTCATTTTTCTTTCTTTTTTTTTTTAAGTTATTTTTAGAGAGAGAGTGTGCACACATGATTGGGGGAGGGGCAGAGAGACAGAGACAGAGATAGAATCCCAAGCAGGCTCCACATGGTCAGTGCAGAGCCTGATGCTGGGCTCGAACTCACACCCTCAGATCATGATCTGAGCTAAAGTTGGACTTAACTAGCTGAGCCACCCATGTGCTGCTAGATGTTCATTTTTCTTTGTAGTGGTCATTTTATTCTCATGCTGGTTTGTTATTAAGAATAGTTTTAGGGGCGCCTGGGTGGCTCAGTCGGTTAAGCGTCTGACTTCGGCTCAGGTCATGATCTCGCGGTTCGTGGGTTCGAGCCCCGCGTCGGGCTCTGTGCTGACAGCTAGCTCAGAGCCTGGAGCCTGTCTTCAGATTCTGTGTCTCCCTCTCTCTCTGACCCTCCCCTGCTCACGCTGTCTCTCTCTCTCAAAAAAAAAAAAAAAAAAAAATTAATTAATAAATTAAAAACAAACATTAAAAAATAAAAAGAATAGTTTTAAAATTTCATAGAAACATTTCTTTTCTCCACATTGCAAGTGTGTTAGAACTTAGGTGAAACCGGTCTTGATACTGATTTTGAGAAATTGACTTTGAAATCAAGTGGTAATGAAGCTTTTGGGTTTTATAGGTCTACCTTACTATTTTTTTTAATTAATTAGTTTTTTAAAAAAAACTCTACCCCCAATGTGGGACTCGAACTCATGACGCCAAGATCAAGAGTTGCAGGCTCTATCAACGGAGCCAGCCAAGCACCCCAATATGATCCAATTTACAATTTTTTGAATTGTACATAGGTTATATAGGTCTGAGTAAAAGTTCATCTTGCTTCTTTAGTCATAGCATTTAATGACCTAAGTGTGTATTTTATTCTCTTGTTCATTCAGGGGCTGCCTATTGTCAGTTTATGGACATGCTATTCCCCGGCTCCATTGCCCTGAAGAAAGTGAAATTCCAAGCTAAGCTAGAACACGAATACATCCAGAACTTCAAAATACTACAAGCAGGTTTTAAGAGAATGGGTGTTGACAAAGTAAGTAAATTTTATTCTTTCATTTAGATTTTTCTTTTCTTTCTTTCCTTCTTATTTTTTTTTTTAATTTAGGTGTCTTAACTGGTAATTGTTACTAAGGATGTGGATGCTGGCCCATAATTTTGGACATTCCGCTCCCCCCCCCTCCCCCACCACCACTTATATAGTTATCTTTTCTCTAGTTAACATAGAATTTACTGGGAGCAAAGTTTCCCTCTACCTTTCTACTCTTGGTTCCCTTGCTGTTGTTCTCCTTTATTTAAAAAAAATTTTTTTAAATGTTTTTTTAAAATTTATTTTTGACAGAGAGACAGAGCATGAGCAGGGGAGGTGCAGAGAGAGGGGGAGACACAGGATCCAAAGCAGGCTCCAGGCTCTGAGCTGTCAGCACAGAGCCCCACGCAGGGCTCAAACTCGTGAACCACAAGATTATGACCTGAGCCGAAGTTGGCCACTTAACAGACTGAATCACCCAGGCGCCTCTCCTTTATTTTGAAGTTACTAGTGTTTGGAGAAATCAACCTGTAAATCTGTACTCATGATCTTTTTTTAATAATACTGTTTAATCTGTATTAGTCTGAGATCTAATCCTTTTTATCCCTGGATTTACATCTGTAAAGCATACCATATGGTAGAATAAGTAATTCTAATAGAGAAGATTCTAGAAGTACTTGATTTTTCTAGCAAGGTACAGGGAAGATACCTTGTGGGTGCTGGCAAGTTCCTTTTTTGCCCCCAACAATATTTGAAGGTACCAGAAACACAGTCCACCAGGCTTTAGGACAAATATTATCTCTGTTTTAATAGATAATGTATTACTGCAAAATTAAGCAGTTTTTCCCCTCCCCCCTCATTAGAATGGTTTATTCTTTTATTTGTTACTTATTTTTTTAATTTTTAATTTAAAAAAATTTTAATGTTTATTTTTGGGTGAGAGAGAGAGAGTGGGGGAAGGGCAGAGGGCGAGGGAGACAGAATCCAAACTAGGCTTCAGGCTCTGAGCTGTCAGAACAGAGCCTCATGCGGGTCTCACACCCACAGATGGTGAGATCATGACCTGAGCTGAAGTCAGATGCTCAATCAACTGAGCCACCCAGGCTCCCCGAGAATGGTTTATTCTTTTAAGGCATTTTTTCGGGAAAACTTGTTTTTTTTAGTAAAGTTTATAATCACACCCTCATTATCTCACTGGTGTGTCTGGTCTGTATTTAGTATGAAATCAGTCTTATTTTAGTTTTGTCTTTATACAAAATATAAAATATGCATTTGTATTGAATGAAAATCATTTTGTTACCAGGCATAGTTTAAACTAGGTGTAGCTTATTATATGCAGTAATTTTTCTTTTTATAGAATTCTATTTTATTTATTAAAAAAATTTTTTAATGTTAATTTTTTGAGAGAGACAGAGCGTGAGCAGGGGAGGGACAGAGAGAGAGAGAGAGACACAGAATCTGAAGCAGTTCCAGGCTCTGAGCTGTCAGCACAAAGCCTGATGCGGGGCTCAAACCCACGAACCGCAAGATCATGACCTGAGCTGAAGTCGGATACTTAACCGACTAAACCACCCATGCATCCCTAAACTCTATTTTTTTCAACAAGGAAAATTTCTAAAGCATACAAAAGTAGAGTGGATAATACGATGATCCCTCATGAACCTCAGCAATTATCAAATCATGGCCAGTTTTGTTTCAGCTATACCTTTACCCCACCTGCTCCGAACGGACTCAAGGAGTACTAAGAAGTGAGTTCAGATGTAACAATGTGTTTGTAAATGTTTCAGTATCATACAAAGTAAGTTCTTAAAATTCTACTTATTTGCTTAGAGGGTTAGATATAGTTCAGATTATTACATACATTCTTTTTATAAAAATACAATAGCAACTAGAATCCTCGAAGAGTTAAGATAATTACACTCTGGCCATAGTCCAACAATTTGAAGTAATACCTGGTAACACGTATCCTTGTACAATAAAAAAGTTTATAGGGTCCTTAAAGTATATTTTAATAGGATTGGAATTACTTGAAAAACTTACCGTTTTGTAGAAATCTGTTCTGGGACTTCTTGTGTACCTTGAGCGATTTTTAAGACAGAATCCCCCCCCCCCTTTTTTTTCTGGATGAATTTTTTTTCCAGTTTTACTGAGATATGATTGACAAGACAGAATTTTCTTTAACAGTTCATTGTAGATACTGTGGTTGGGTTGTGCTCTGGGTTTCATACTTTGTGATAGGCACTGTGGCCGTGCAGGTTGCCTGGGAGATGTACTCTTTGACATGTCTTATGATGTCTTCGGATGTGTGTGTGTGACTTCTATATGATACAAGTGATCCTTATTCTTTTGCCTTTCTGATTCCTTTTGATGGACTGGGAGGGCGGTTGGCAGGTCTAATTAAGTACTTTGTGGAAGGCAAACTGAATTAAACTTGCTCTATAAACTTTCAGGGGCTTACTTAACACAAAGTTCTTGCCTCTAAGAATTTTTTTTTTTCCTCCTTCCAGCAGAGCTTTATACTGATTTGATGCATGGACAAGTTTGATGCTTGCCAAAAGCCTCTTGCTTTGGGCTAAATGGTCTTGATATTTCTCTGCAGATAATTCCTGTGGACAAATTAGTAAAAGGAAAGTTTCAGGACAATTTTGAATTTGTTCAGTGGTTCAAGAAGTTTTTTGATGCAAACTATGATGGAAAAGACTATGACCCCGTAGCTGCCAGACAAGGTCAAGAAACCGCAGTGGCTCCCTCCCTTGTTGCTCCAGCTCTGAACAAACCGAAGAAACCTCTCAGCTCTAGCAGTGCAGGTAAAGCAACAGAACACCATTTCCGACTGATAGCATTCCAGGTATTCATTCATTCAGCCTTCAGCCAGAATCTTCTGAGCAGCCATAGGCTTAGGGAGATCGAGGAGCATAATCCCAGCCACGTGGTGGGAGCGTGGATTGGGGCATAAGGCAGACCTGGGTTTGTCCTTGGGTCACTGTAGCCCTATTTAAGCCACTTCATCTCTGCCCCACAGTTTCTTCCTCGGTAAAATGGGAATTTCAGTACTTGCCCCAGAGGGTTATTCTTGAGGCCCAAACGGATTGCTTTTTTAATTTTGCCAGCACTGAGGTTAGCTCACATAAAAGAGAGCTTTAGTTTGAACACAAGGACATTTCACGGGGCCCTAGGATGGGAAGTCACAGCCAGACCCAGGAACTGAAGGGGCTTTCTGGGTCTCCTAGGGACTGTGCTTGGCTCTCTACCTTGTCGTTCCTTCTGCAGACCAGCTTCCTGTGCTTACTTAAGGCTTCCCTGGCCTCCCTAGAATTGGAGCTGCTAAGTGGCTTTGGCTTGCTCTGATGCCAGCAGAATCTGGGAGGCAGGTTTTAGAGACCTTCTCTAGACGGGTTTGGCTTGGTAGGTTTCCCAAAACCTGTTTGCAATAGTGTATCTGTGAAACATACACGTGCTTTGGGACAGGACACTCCCCCTTTGCCAGAAGGTGGCAAGAAAATTAGTACCTCGAGAGAGGCTGATTCATCTGGTAGATAGAGAGGAACTTTGAGTACTCTTAATTTTCAAAGCTTTATTGACATACGGCTTTATTGAGATAGGATTCACTTGCCATACAATTCATCCATTTAAAATAGACAATTGAGTTCTTTTTACTGTATCTGCAGATATGTTCAACTATCACTACATCCACTTTTAGAATATTTTTATTACTCCCAAAAAGAAACCTCGGGTGTGCCCTATAAAAGTCACTTCCTGTTTCCCCCCAGCTCTTCCCTTCCCCTCAACCCCAGGCAGCCACTGATCTACTTTGTGGATTTACCCATTCTGGACATTTCACATAAATAGGATCATAGAATATGTGGTTTTTGTGTCTGGCTTCTTTGATTTAGCATAATGTTTCCCAGGTTCATCCACATCGTAGCATGTGGCAGTACTTCGTGTTTTTTAATGGCTAAATTATACTCCACTGTATGGCCAAACCACATTTTATTTATCAGTTGATGATTAATTGGGTTGTTTCCACTTTTGAGCTGTTATGAGTAATGCTGCTTGAACATTCCTGTATAGGTTTTTCTGTGTGGGCCTATGTTTTCATTTCTTTTGGGCATATATCCAAAGGCGTATACTTGTGGGACACAATTCTTGGGTCATATGGTTACTCTGTTTGACCTTTTGCAGAACCACCTATTTTCCAAAGTGGCTGCAGTGTTTTACATTCCCATCAGCAGAATGTATGAGGGTTCTGATTTCTCCAGATACTGAGTGTTAGCTTCTTAGAGTGGGGATCTGTGTAGGTAACCCTGTGCATTTTGCATTTCAGATGCTGATAACAGGCAAGTGGAGACTTTCAGTAAGCATTCAGTCTTGGGGATGAATGCAGACTAGAAATTATCCAGAGGAAATGCCTGTACCTCTGGGTGAAAGACCTTATGGTTACCGAATAGTTTAGGGTGTCAGGAAGATCGGACATTTTTAAGCCTGGCATAATGTGCAGCTTTACAAAATAGTTGCTGGATACATGATTAAAATCATGGGTGATACATTTACCTCAAGGTAGCCCATCCTTGATGGTTTTAACTCTACTGCTCTTTCATGTTTTAACTTTACTACTCTTCTGGCCTTACTTACAGAGAAGTGTGTGTGTGCCGCTGAAGCGAGCACATACTTCAGAGAAGTCTGTACATCCTAGGCAGGGCGCTGCATTTCTCTCATAACCCTCCTACACACCTTCCAAAAGGCGAACGGGGTGCGGGTTGTGAGGTCATTGGTGGTCAGAGCAGTCTCTACCACCCTCCCCTTCCCAAGCCACAGAGCTAAGGTGGGGGGTGTCTTCCTTCCCAGATGGGAAACCTTGGGCACCCGGCAGCAGCTGGGACTGTGAGCTCACTCCTGGCATGAGGTTTGCCTCTGCTCCACGAAGTTGCCCTGTTTGTGGATTTGGTTGGAGCCAGGTGAAGGTGGACCATCTGTATGTGCCAGAATGGTGGTATCTCTTTCAGGTGATAGTCCTCTTAACCCCAGCGGAAAAAGACCTCACAGAGGGGCTCATCCCAGCACACAAAATGGTGGCTAAACTTCGTACTTAACTCTGCTGCCAGGATGAAAACCACTCCGGGCAGACCTGGGAGAGCTGTCGTGCATGCTGGGCTCTCTGTGTTGGGTCCCTTCCCTGCACGGCTGTGGGGGCTAGTTGGTCACAGCCTCCTCTCGCCCCGTGGGTTCTTTGGGTCTTGAAATTTCTCCTCTTAAAAAAAGCTCTGCTCCTCTCTCAGCTCCACAGAGGCCCATTGCGACCCACAGAACTACTGCAACCCCTAAGGCTGGCCCGGGCGTGGTGCGAAAGAACCCTGGTGTGGGCAACGGGGAAGATGAAGCAGCTGAATTGATGCAGCAGGTAGGTGCCTCCTTTCTGCCAGACGGGAGTCACTTCGGGGGAAAGGACCCTTGGCAGCACTGACCACGGGAGGGCTGTCTGTGCTCTTGTGGAAAGACCTGCCTCGTCCCCCTGCTGAAGCAGTCCTCGTGACATGAGCACTTTGGGCGCTGTGTGGGGGGTGAGAGTGTGCAGGTGGAGGGGAAGAGTGGGGCCGGGCGTGTCTAAGATCTGTTAGTGTGACAGAAAGCCATGTTTTCGGAGACCCATCCCTGTGCTAGAACCCTCTTGAAGGCTTCTGGAACTGTTAGGGTTCTGTGGGATTCAGAGAGTGTCTCTTGAATTTTGGCTCTGACAAAGATAAAGGAGAGTTCCTTTCTAAATAGTAACTAAAAAGAAGATAGCACAGGCTCTCTGCTGAAATCCTGGGTCTCTAGAGATCCAAGTGAGAGTGGAACTGGTCTGGGAAGCCTGCTATTGCTCTTCCTTTCTTAGCGGTTCAGTGATTTGAAATGTGTTCTTCAGGATTAGTTAGGTATCCTGAAGGTACCCGTCAGAGGTCTCTGCAGATCCGAACAAAGTTTGGACTTTCAGACATTTTCTCACCAGTCCTTAGAGTTTTGTTTGTTTGCTTTTGGACGACTCTCTTGATTAATTCCGGGTTTACAATCAGGGATGCTCTATGATTCCTGTGCATTTGGGATTGAATCCTTTCACTTTCCTAAAAGCCACGTCTTAAAACCTGAAGGCAATGGCCTCACTTTGACTTGGGACGTCTCATGACCCAAGCCCTGCTCCTTGGAGATCAGGACATAAGAGCCTGCCCAGAGAGCACAGGGGTTTTTTTGTTTCTTTGTTTGTTTTGTTTTTCAGTCTTCGATTTGTGTGTGCCCTGTGCTCCTAGGTGCCATGGGAATGTCATGGTGACCGGGTCATCATCCCCATTAGTGTGGCACGGTCACTGTGAAGTACAGAAGTCCTGGAGAATAAGACTTCCCTGAAACTCTTGGTTTTCCGGCAAGGATGTACGCAGGCAGCAGCCTCAGAGGAAAGCCATGCTGCTCAGGCCAAGGCTGGATTGGTCTCGCACTCTGTAGGAGCAGATGCAGCAGCTTCTGTGGGCCGGCGGCTGCTCCTGGCTCAGCTCGCGTCCTGTGTGACAGGGCACAGGCTTCGGGTTGTATAGAGTTGGGGGTTTTCCTGGCTCTGCCACTTCTTCTTGGGGTCATTTAACCCCTCTGCACTGTGTTGTGTGAAGTGGGGCTAACATTTGGCTCATGGTAGTTGAGCGGACTACATGAGCTGATGTTCTGCCGGTTCCTAGAGTGGGATTTAGGATAAATGGGGAAATGGCAGTGGATAAAAGACCATTGTAATTATTATGGTTCTTGTCCGTGGTCTTGAGAGAGTGAAATCGATTCTGAATTGTCTTTTTTAAAAGTTCACAGGAGACAGATTATTTTGGTGAAATATACAGATGTAAACAATAAAAACAAAAATGGCTGACATTTTTAGAGCCGTTTGCCAGTGCTCTATCGAGCACTTCAGTTTCACTTTTCGTTAGTCTTGTGAGGCTTCACAAACCGGGACAGTGTGCCTGGGGAGGGGACGTGACCCGCGCTGGGGTGTGAGCCAGCTGCCTCAGCCCTGCCTCAGAAGTACTTTACCTTGCACGGGGTTTCTGTTTTAATTTTTTTGTAACATGAAGGAGTTTTTAGATTCTCTCCAGGTTGCCAGAATCCTTACCTTTAACACCCTGTTCCTGCCTCCCTTGGCTCATTTACGTGATCTCTCTAGCCCCTTGGAAGTATTTGAATTTGTGGCCCTTGATAAAGGTGTGGAGGTCTGGGAGACGTGACTGATGTGGGAAATAGAACCAGATGCGCTTGGACAACAGTGTATTCTACACAGATTACCTCGTAGTATTCGGTTCGTTAGGAGAGCTACAGCAATTCCACATTCTTAAGACATCCTGGAGAAATTTACTTTTGGTCGATTTGAGTCCAAAGCAGCACTGTTCAAAAGAAATAGGATGGAAACCAGATACGAGGCGTATCTCTAATTTAAAATATTCTAGTAGCCACTCCCATTACCGAATATATCCAGAGTGTTATCATTTTAACATGTAGTCAATACAAATAATTATCGATGAGATATTTTACGTTTGAAGACTGTACTGGGTCTTCGAAATCCAGCGTGTGTTTAATATTTACAGCCTGTCTGTTGCATTGGCCACATTTCAAGTGCCCAAATAAGCACTTGTGGCTCCTAGCTACCGTACTGGCCAGTGTAGGTCCAAAGCATTCTCCTTGGGTTTCCTAGGTTATGGCTATTACTTTACTGCAAGAGAAGGTTTAAGAGTGGCATTGATTACTAGCCATGGAGTTTTAATAACCTTATTAGTAAGCGTTTAGAGGAGTGGGGAGTGAAAGCCAGTGACTTATTAGTGTATACTGAATGTTTCGTGTGTGTTTCTTGTGGATACGTAGTTATTGAGTGATATCGTGGAGGGATGCTACTTTGGCCCCACAGGTAGGGCCCAGAAGGCCGGGTTCTGGTGCCCTTGATGATTTGTAGGCCCCAGGGGGTTTGAGTGGGTTTGTGACTGAGGCACTAGTGAATCATGAGTGATAGACCCCAAAGTGTAGCATACCTTTTGAAGCTGTTTTGACTTCCTTTTGATCCTCAGTCCCTAATGTGATTAGAAGGCCTCTTTCCTGGCTCTTGGATCTTGGAACTGAGGATTTAAGGCAGCTTCTTCCTACCGCTGGGGTTGGTCAGCTCTTGCCCTTCTATCCCGTCACATTCCACTAAAGAAGGCAACAAGCAGCGGTAAAAACGAGGATGGGGAGAAGGGGGCGCACCAGATGATTTAGCTTGGCTGGCTACTTGGTGATGGTAGTACTTCACTGAAATTCTCAATTTTTAAAAGTGATTTCTGGGGCGCCTGGGTGGCTCAGTCGGTTAAGCATCCGACTTCGGTTCAGGTCATGATCTCACAGTTTGTGGGTTCGAGCCCCGCATTGGGCTCTGTGCTGACAGCTCAGAGCCTGGAGCCTGCTTCAGATTCTGTATCTCCCTCTCTCTCTGCCCCTCCCCCACTCATGCTCTGTTTCTCTCTGTATCAATAATAAACATAAAAATTAAAAAGTGATTTCTGTGGTTGATAAATGAAGAGCGAAAGGCTGTTTAGAACCTTGATTCTGGTTTGGTCTGTTCAGGCCTTTGGTGATGAACATTGAAATTAAGTAATTGACAGAATGGTCCTGGTGGTTCTTGTCACCTGCTTCTCAGCTCTTGAGGCTTCTTGATGGTAGCTTATGAAAGGGGAGTTTTCTTCCACCCTGGGACAGGACTTGATCCTTTTGGCTGTAGCTGGCTGCCTTATGAGGCCGTGGGGAAGCTAAAGAAGTGGTTGCTTCAGATTTTGTAGCTCGTTCGGAAGGTTGGACTAGATTTCTTCAGTGCCTTTCTGGCTCTCAGAATTCCCTGCTACCCAGTTGTTCTTCTCAGCTGCACCTTTGATTTCCAGGCTTGGCCTTCCCTGTGGCCCCAGCCTGTGTGTCCTGTGAGGATTTTATGCTGCATGGTACGCCATGTAATTTGCATTTCATGAGAGTTAAATCAAATTCACATGTCATGGATTTGAGTACACTGGAACGAAAATGTGTACTGTGCTTCAAATACACAAAGGGCCATGAGAGTTGTTAGGATTTTTATTACTCTGGTTAGATAGATACTGAAATCTATTTCTTCATTGATGTTTTGTGGGGAATGAGAGCCCCTCAGCGGGGGCCCCGGGGGACCCTACAGCATGTGTGGTGAGCCGATGAGATGCTCATGGAGCTAGCTGTGGAACACGGTGGGTGTGCTCCTTGCTTCCAGGTCCTCTCTCCCTTTTGAAACTCTCTTGGGAGAGAGACAGGGGCCAGGATCCTCTCCTCTTCTTTTGAGTCATGGATCACTTCCCCCTCCCCAACATACGGCAGCCCGGCACGAACCATTGAGTTTTCCGTGCCCAGGCCTCTGTCACTTCCAGCTGTGTTCGGCTAGCAGTAGTCATCTGTAGTCTTCCTCTCCTGGCTTGCCATTTCTACCTGCTTCTCTAGACCAGACCCTCTCTTTCCATTGACCTCCACATGCAGAAAGACTGGATTTGACTGAACGGTGCCCTGGTAAACACACGGTTTATGATTGTCAGCCACTTTGCCGTGCTGGGTTGTGGACTCTGCTTTGGTATTTGTCTCCAGATCCCCTAGTTTTTTCTCCTTGATCTTTTCTCAGTCCCTGAGAAGTTCCTCACGTTTCATGGTGTGGTCTGCCTTTTCCTCGGGGTTGTTAGAGTCAAGGTGGCCGTGAACAGGCCCTCATTATTTATTTGGAGCTGAAGAAAACCGATACTGGACTAAAGTGGGTGTTTGTCCCTGTTAAAGAGTTTGATGGAAGGCCATCTCTCCCTTTGGGTTAGCAGGTGGTCTGAGATGTTATTGGTTTATAAATGCCAAGTATTCACCCTTTTCAATGTCTTATGCAGGTCAACGTATTGAAACTTACTGTCGAAGACTTGGAGAAAGAGAGAGATTTCTACTTTGGAAAGCTAAGGAACATTGAATTAATTTGCCAGGAGAACGAGGGGGAAAACAACCCTGTATTGCAGAGGATCGTGGACATTCTCTACGCTACAGACGTACGTGTTGACATGAGGATGTTTTCTTGCCGTTTGCCACCAGAGGAAATAAATTTTATCTGGTTGGTGTCAGCAGACTCTGTGCTGCTGCTTGTCATGTTCCAGCATAGCAGTTATCAAAAGACTTTAACTTTGACCCCTCAGAGTCAGCTGGAGGGCACCTCTGCTCAATCTCAGCCTCTACCTTGAGGTCTGTGAGCCTTTGAGGCAGGAATAGGACACGGAGGTGGCTGGCTTGCCCTGCTCCTGTAGTTTATGACCACTGATAGGTGATGAGTGCTACAAAATGCTCTTAACACCACCATCCCCACTATAGGGGATGTAGGATAGCTGTAGGGTCCCCTACAGCTTGGACCCCTCAGCCTGAGGTGCTGTCTCCATTTAACCAGGGCCCCAGGCCTGATCGGGGAACCAGGCCCTCGCCCTTATTTGATATTCCTTGCCCACACCTGTCAGATTGTAGCTTTGTTCCTCCTTCCCAGGAGTGTGCCTGGTTCCCATTTCCTTACAGTACCTTATGGGCCAATTTCTTGGGATCCATATGTATTATTATACAGCCAAAGCCAAAGATATTTATCATGACATATTAGATGATCAGGGAAGACTGATTTTCCCTAGATTTAGGATTTGGTATCTTGCTATGTCCACGGTTTAATGGCTTTACTTTTGTGTAAACCTGCATACCTAGCAAGGTCTGTAGGATCAAGCTACAGTGTATATCTAAGTGTTTCAAAATGCATATGTATAGCCGTATACAAATAGAAGGTAATATTAATACTGTCATTAACACTTTTTCTAAACATATCAAGTGAATTTTGGGGGATGAAGACAGATGATTAAAAAAATACTTTGTTCAGTAAATCCTTATTCTGGGTGCCAACTAATAAAAACAAAGGTGATGAAGATATAGGGGTCCTTGGGCTAGTCTGAGTATTATTTTAGTGATGTCATATCATAGGTTAATTCAGCTGTAGAGATTTAGTTTTTAAAAAAAAGATGGTAGTTGTTTAAAGTAGAAAAGGCTGATTTTTATGGTGGTGTAGCCACTGTCACATGCCAGAACGCCCTGGAGTGAGTGTGAGGCGGGGGCCGTGAGCCTGCAGTTTTCCCGTGCCACTGAGACGGCTCTGGGGGTATTGTGAGCATCCTGGGTGAACCCGCAGCACCCACAGTTGCACGCGAAGAACGCGGAAAGGAAAAGCAGGCTGTAGGACTGCGTATTGACAGGCGATGGCGTCGTACTGAACTTCATCATGACTTCAGGGGTTTGTGAGGGTAAATTTTCTTTTTTTTAACAACCTTATTGAGGTATAGTTGACATAATGAACTGTACACATTTAAGTACAACTTGATGTGTGAAATCATCACTATAATCAAGAAATCAACTTTTGGGAGTAAACTTGTGCTTAGCTTTTGCCTTTTGTGAGATGTGTTTCCATTGTCTAATAAAAGTAGTGGTCACTGGCCTTGTGCTAGTAAATTGTCAAGTGTGTGGTAGAGAAGGAAGAGCCGTAGACTTTGAGAGGCTTTAAATATGAGGAAAGTGACCCCACAATAGAAACTGATCCTTCATTTGGTGCTGAGTAACAGCTTTCCCCTCTCATTTCCCCATTTTAGGAAGGCTTTGTGATACCTGATGAAGGGGGCCCACAGGAGGAACAAGAGGAGTATTAACAGCCTGGACCAGCAGAGCAACATCCGAATTCTTCACTCCAAATCATGTGCTTAACTGTAAAATATTCCCTTTTATTATTCTTAGAGGACTCACTGGTTTCTTTTCATGAGCAAAAAGTACCTCTTCTTAAAGTGCACTTTGCAGAAGTTTCACTCTTTTTCCAATGAGTTTGATTAGGAGCTTTCACCTTGTAGCGGAGCAGTATTAACACCTAGCTGGCTCACCTAGGAGCAGAGAGGCGGACCATGGGCTCCCCGTGTGGACGCTGGTAACACTGATTGCTGGAGAAGGTGTTTTTATGTAAAGCACTGAGGCGGATACCTCAGTAGAGAAATGTAAAGACTGATTTGAATTTTAAGCTAATGTGAAATCTTGGCAGAGAACGTTTTAATAAATAAATGCCTTAAGAGTATTTAAAATATGCTTCCATATTTCAAAATATAAAATGTAACATGACAGATTTTACGTGTTTGACATTGTGTCTGGGAAGGAAGGGCCAGATCTCTGGACCTTTGGAATCTGCTGTTCTCAGGCCTTGCAGGGCTGTCTGAATCTGCAAAGGCCTAGACCTTGGCCCAGAAGGAAAGCTTAAAAAGTTGCTCTGTAAAGCCATTTGGTGTCCTTGACCAATTGTATCCCTGCTCTAAGAAGCAAGAGGCATTGTTGCCTGGACGAACAGAGGGCGTGTTTCAGCCCTGGCATGTTTGAGTTGTAGAGCTTCAATTTCAGTGAACATTTCTCTGACGATTTTCCAGTTATCCCTGAAATTTCTATGTATTGTGTTTTTTGGGAAATGAGGTGTGTCCAGTTTTTAAATCTAACAACTACTTTTGGGGACTTGCCCACATCTCTGGGATTGGAATGGGGGTCATGTCCCATTTTACTGTCTTTTAAGTTTACATTGAACATGTTTCTCTTCTCTGCTCCCCTTGCCCACTGGGGACTCCTCTTTGGCTCCTTAAAGTTTGCTGCTTAGAGTGTAAGTTCAGCAGGCAGGTGGTCACGCCGCAAGTTCTCTCTGGACCTCTGGCAAAGGGAGTGACCAGTGAAAGCCGTCGCTACCTTGGGCTCTGCAAGGCTGGGTGTTCTCGGGACCTGCTGTCCACAGCCCTCCACTGTTACCGGAATACTTTGCCAGTGCACTAGTCTCTTTGGAGATCAGATTCGTTAGCGTGTTACTAAATGTTAATTTTCTTTTGCAGAAAATACAGTACCGTGTCTGAATTAATTATTAATATTTAAAATATTTCATTCCTTAACTCTTCCTCATTTGCTTTGCCCCTAGCCTGTTCAGTTCCTTTGTTTGGCAGAATTCTGCAAACTGTGTGTCACCCACTACTGAGATTGTTCAGCCCCTGATGTATTTGTATTGATTTGTTTCTGGTGGTAGCTTGTCCTAAAACGTGTGTAGAAAGCAGATATTTTATGATAAAATTGTTGTGTAGTGCATGCTCTGTGTGGGATTCAGAGGAAAACCCAGATTCAGTGATTAACAATGCCAAAAAATGCAAGTAACTAGCCATTGTTCAAATAACAGTGGTGCTATTTCTCTTTTGTGGCCTTTTAGACTTTTGTTGCCCTAAAATTCCATTTTATTGGGAACCCATTTTCCACCTGGTCTTTCTTGACAGGGTTTTTTTCTACTTTAAACAGTTTCTAAATAAAATTCTGTATTTCAAGAGTGTCATGTCTTCTGAAGTTTGTCTTGCCCTGGGTATATTCTTTTAGGTTCAAATGGTAAGGTACCCATTCTTCTTTCTTAAATTTGGACTGATCCTTTCAAACCTTTCACTGTTTTTTTCAAATGTGCTTATTTCTAAGCGTGTTTCTTTTTTCTCTGTTCTTGACATTACATTTCTCGGCTTCCTGCTGTCAGACATTCTCATGTTACTGTGCGAGGTCTGAGAAGTCCAAGGCTTGGCCCATCTGCCTTGAAGTCTTTTCAGGCTGATTCCACTTGAGAAACACGGCTGGATAGTGCTTGCTGGATACCATGGGGAGATAACTTTTTTCTCCCCGCTGAAAGGATGTTTCAAAGGCAGTGAACACAGTCTGAATCTATGAAATAACATGAAATTGTCATCATTTTCCCCTCCTTTTTAAAAATTCTATGCCATAAAAAAATGAATTCAAAAGGAGACTTGCTGCCATTTTCCGTATGAAATAAATGAGTAGGAGGTAATTTTTTGTATGATCTTTAGGGTGCTTGCTACAATTATGGACGCTCTGTAAACCCAACGTGATGATTTTGCCTAGGGTCAAATCCGTATCACCATCACTTCCTCTAGAAGTTAATAGTACGCACTATTCAGAAGGAATTTGATACTCCCTGTGTTGGTAATCTACAGGAAGATCCCTCCGGGCATGCTTGGAGTTTGGGAAGATGTGTTGGGTAATGTGCACTGAGAAGTTACCCTGGAAGGAGTGAGGCTGCTGCCGCGTGTACCTCAGACCTAAGTCTGTTGACCTTGTTTTTCAGGCTGAGGCCTATAAAGTCTTTTGATCTGACTCGTTCAGGTTAGGTCACTGGTGCTGTTACCTTGAATAAGCTGCTTGGTTTGCTTGGCAAGTTCAGTGTTGTTTGAGGATAGGTAAACAGACGGGTCCTCTGGCTGGCTTTGGATTTAGGATTCATTCAGGCCGGTGGTCCTCAAACACATGGGCTTCAGAATCACCTGGGAAACTTGACTGACGTCACGTGGTTCTAAAGTCCATCTCCAGAAATTCTGAGTTGGAAGATTGAAAATTTTACTGTGTACTGCAGGTGACCCGGGCTTGATGTAGCCCTCAGACTTGTACTTTGGCCTTACATATATGCCTGCAAGTTCAAGTCTGCTTCTGACGGGGGCGGGGTGGGGGGGAGCATCAAGGTTGAGTCCTTGCAGGCCCCTCTTAACTTTGTGACTTCTTGGCTAACGGTTCTCTCTTGTTCTGACCTGCAAAATGGGGATGATGAGGTTGGGCAAAGTGCCTCCCTGGCCAGGCTCTTGTTGGGATCAGAATGAGCTGACAGAAAAAGTAGCCCCAACATAAGAAAACCCTACATAGGTTCTTCAACTCTGGTTGACATTCTCTAGAATTTCTAGATGAGAAAAGCTTAGGCAAGGTTTTTGTATCCTGAAAATCCAAGAGGACATTGCTTAAGATAGGCTTGGAATACTTTGTAAAATAAGTAACAAGTTCTTTTCTTGTTTCTTTTTCAGCTTGTTGGTGGTATTGGGGAGTCCAGCTCCTTTAGGTTTTCAGACAATGATTTGGATCCTGTGTTCCCTGAGTGACCTTGAAGTCTGTAAACACACATTTCACCATTTTCTTTTAAATAAAGATTCGGTGATTCAGTGATTCAGATTCATGGATTTAGAAACTTGTATTTTTCTTCAAGGTGTGCTCTCTGGAATGTAATGTGGTTTTGGAAAGGAAGCAGTTCTCTTTTGCTATAATCAGAGTTACTCCAGAGAATTTTTTCTGTAAGGATTTGGTAGGATTTTTTGTAAGGTTTGGTATGAGGACCTCTCTTTGTGATGTTTACCCCAGTTCACCGCAGTCCACAAACAAAACGTAGGCTTTAAGCCTGATGAACCTAATCAGATTAGCTTGCTTTGTAGGGTGTGGGTGACCCAAATCTGGTGTCAGCAGAGAGAGCGGAGGTAGAAGTAATTGCTTTGAACCACATTGAACCCTAGCCTGTGGTCAGTGTTGACTTAAAATTAGGACTGTGTCATACTTTAGAATTCACACATTGCAGTTATAAAATTTTAAGATCAGGTGGGTTCATATTTAGTTCTGATACTTGTTTTTTTTCTTTTTTAAAAAAATTCTTTTAATGTTTTATTTATTTTTGAGACAGGGAGAGACAGAGCATGAGAGGGGAGGGGGCAGAGAGAGAGGGAGACACAGAATCCGAAGCAGGCTACAGGCCCTGAGCTGTCAACACAGAGCCTGATGCAGGGCTCGAACCCACGAACGTGAGACCATGACCTGAGCCGAAGTCGGATGCTTAAGCGACTGAGCCACCCAGGCACCCCTGATACTTGTTTTTTTTCTTACTGTTTTAACATTTGAGGATATAACTGAGTATTCAATCTTTTGTCTGAAAGAAAGTCCATGGAGGGATTCTGTACTTAACACATTCAACTTGACTGTAGTTAGAACCATTAACCCAGATGACTTCACCCAGATTGTTAGGCAGTTATAACTGTTGAAGTTCTGTTTCCCTTTGGCTTAATCTGAATTGGAAAGAAATGTTATCTTAGTCCTTGGAACACAGAGAGGTAGGGTAGCTTCATTAACTTGGTTATATAGATAAGCAGGTCTAGCCTTAGAGTTGGATTTGGTAGGCCCCTAAATCCAAGACCTTAAAGTCAGGACCATAAAAATTAAAATTTAAGTAACCCGTATTCTTTATGCTCGAGGCTTTGAGGTTCTGAAATGTAAAATGAAAATAGTCTGCACAGAGCAGTTTCTGCAGGCAGGAGAGGCCAGTCTTTGTCGCGTGACTGTTTGAAAGCAAACCAGGTTAACCACCAAAGCTTGGGACTTTGTGGATGGTATCAGGAGAGAGAGTGAGTACTGCAGAGTGACACCTGTCCGTGCTTGGCAGTTCTGTCAGGTGTCTGTCTTTAAACATTAAAAATAACCCCCCCCCCTTTTCCTGGTTTATTTTGAGCGTTTCCCAGTCTGCAGGAATTGTTGGTGGGTATAGGCTGGGTGCAGGTATGAGGAAGGAGGAGGAAGAATTTATTCCGTTTAGTGATGTCTTTAAACTTTCATGTCCGGTTGTAGAATGCGATTTGGGAAGTCGGTAGGTGTGATTCAGCCCATCTGGGCACGTTCTAACAGAGCTGGGTGGTTGTTACTAGTTTCCAGTGGGGCAGAGAGGAGTTTCTAAGGTTCAGCCTTAATGGATGATTCACAAATTGCAGTGTAGACTATTAAAGTTAAGTCCAAAGTCCAGCAGACAAGTAGGTAGACTGAATATATAAAGGGAGGGTGTGGCTAAAGTCCCTCTCTGACCTTTTCCAAAATGAACTCGGGAGTCACTGCTACCGTCAGGAGGTCAGGGACTAGGAGCTGAGAGACCACGCCCCTCCTCCAGGTCCTGCATCCAGGGTCTGCAGAGCATGGCTTTCCACTGACTCAGTGAGGAGTGGAGCAAGGGTGGTTTCCCCAAGATCTCTTCTGGGCCAGAGGTCGTTACTTAGGTCTATAAACAGCTGATAGGATACCGGAGCAGAAAAGAATGGAAGAGTGCCCAAGTTCCGGCAAATGTTGCCCCTGGAGGCTGGTTTTCATCAGGAGAGGGACAGGATTCGTTTGGAGAAAAGCACAATGTTTCTCAGCATCAGCTACATACATTTTGCATGTGAAATTTTGAAAAAAAAAAATCTTACAATGAAATTACAAAGTGTGCAACTTCTGTGTCTTAATACAAGTTTTGACTCCAAAAGAGGGGCTTTGACAGAAGAAGTAACAGGTGGTTCAGCACGTGTTTGGCTGCAAGCCGCAGGGAGAGCTTTGCTGGTAATACAGCAGGTCCCTCCTTATCCAGAGGATGCATTTCCAAGACCCCAGTGGCTGCCTGAAACCGTGGCTGGTACTGATCCCCGTATATACTGTGTTTTTTCCTGTACAGATTCACTTATGATGGAGCGATTTACAGGTTAGGCACAGTAAGAGATTAGCAACAACTAGTCATAGAACAGTTGGAACAGTCTGCTGTAATAAAAGTTAAGCGAATGTGGTCTCAGGGTATCCTTGTACCGAACTCACCCTTCCAGTGACGATGTGAGGTGATGAACCGCCCAGGTGGTTTAATGAAGTCAGGGGAACGACACAGGCGCTGTGACGTAGCGTTAGGCTACTGTTGACCTTCCGAGGGTATGTCAGGAGGAGGACGCAGTTGACTGCGGGTGGCAGGGGTTGCAGAGAGGGAGCGGGACAAGGTGGGTGCTGTATGCCTGTCCCTGAATCTCCCTATAGTACAAGAATGTAAACACCCCGCGCCCAGGACCTGCGGCGGCTTATCCTAGTCAGGCGTGAGTTACCTACAGGTTTCTCGCCTCTGTTGCTCTCTTGGCGGTTGTTTATCGTGTTTGTGTTCGTATTTCTTGGAGTGGGGCCCGTTGGTAGATTTTTGAAGTAGTTCCAGTGGTTTTAAGGTCTGTCACACCTCATGGTCATTTGGATTTTAGCATTCTAAAGGTTTCTTACCCAGTACCCACTTTTTTTTTTGTATTTTGTGTTTTTCTACAAAACGATGTGAGAGTTAAAACATATGATTATATATGACTGCTGTTTTTAGTTTGCAATTTAAATCGCGCATGGTTGAATGGAATAAACTTTGTGTTTTTACAGGTAACTCTAGGCTATCCCGGCTTGCCTCTGTGTGCACCTCCGTCCCTATCTATTAATTTTAAAGGCTGAGAGAAGAAATAATTCAATGTTGAATGAAATAAAAATAATTTTAAAAAATTTCCTAAGAATTTCGAATTCTGTGACTTGATATTCTCTCTCCCCCACCTCCAATCTTTAAGAAGTGTTTTTCTTTTTTGGGGGAGGAGGTGGGTAAGTAGTTACTGAACCACATTGAGAATCTGCCTTTTTTCTTGAATCATGGTATTTTGAAGTCTCTGGCGTCCGAACCTGAGTTTGGCCCTGGTGTGGAGAGTCACGTGAGTGGATGGAGCTGTTGACTTCAACCAAGGTGTGATCTTGAACTTGATACTAATCTTCAGGGCCCCCTCCAGTCCTAGCAGTCAGTGACTTCCCTCTCGTTTATTCACGTTCGAAAAGGAAAAGCCTCTCTTTTTGGCTGTCGGGTTGCATCTGAAAATTGTTGACAAATTATATAAAGCAAGAGAAGAATACAAGGTGTTTGTGTGTGTGTGTGGGGGGGGGTGTGTTTTAACTCTGTCGAGGAATGATTGACACATAGAATTAGGGTACAGGTTTTGCTGTTTTGAGCCCCTGCAGTGGTAGAGCTGGGAGGACGCTGTTGACCCCGCTGCTCAGTGGAGCAGAGGTGCCGTCCCCGCAGCAGGTTCTCGCACCCGTCACCGCAGTCCTGGCCTGGGGTTACTCCTTTTGGCAGCACCCTGGCATCTCTGCGTAGGGGGCCACCGTCTCCTTAGGGTTGGCAGGGGGTGCCTGAGCTAGTTGTAGGTAGCTTTGTTCAGGAATTTATTCGAGCTTTTCCCAGAATTATTTTTTGTGCAGAGATTGATCTAGGAGATTTTACTTCTAAACATCTTCTCTCCCACTTCTGTTTTTGGTTTTTTGGGTTTTGCTTTGTTTTGTTTTGTCTTTTTTTTTTTTTTTTTACCTGACTTACTGATGATCATTTTCACTCTTTTTAGGTAGAAGTTTTCTGAACTTTTTTTACCTAAAAAGTGAAATACATGTTAATAGTTGCCGTTTTTCCTCCTGTTTCTTCCCAGAGAAGGAGAAGTATGTTTATTATTATTATTATTATTATTATTAAAATTTAGCATATTTTAGTCCCATATAGAAACATTGGTAAGTGCAGGAGCTACTGTGAGTAGAAATGGTAACATTGGGCTGGAAAATGAAAATTCCCCCCAGAATGAGTGGGAAGCAGTTAATGAGTGGGGGCATTAGCCATGTTTTCTTTTTTTTTTCAATAAATCTTCTTAGTTTATTAACATCTAATTCAATAAAACTCTGATATTGAAGACCTTGTGCACCTTTTACGGCCTTGCATTGAAGCACTCTACGTTTAATGTTCTACAGTGCGACAAAATCGTGTTTCCATTATTGATGAAATGGGAGCAGACCTTTTTTGTAGTTGGTGTTGTCTTTGTGGTGTCAGTCTCGGGAGAAAGTCTAGTTTGGTGGTAAATTAATGTCTTGGTGACATCTTGGTCATGAAATGTGATTTAGCGGGGCATCTTTAGACCTGGAATCCATGTCCCTGGATGAAATCTTCCCAAGTGACTGAGTCACCCTGTTGTGTTGTGCCATGGGCCAAGATTGAACAGTGCTGCACCGAGTCCAAGCCTCTCTCAGACTGACTGAAGGGCCCCCATCCACCATGCCCTGGTGGCCTTCCTCTTTCCAAAGAATTGGAGCTCGCACAGAGGACAGTGCAGAGAGCTGCTGTGCCTTCCAGTGTCCCAGCTGTGGGGGCCAGTTGGCCTTTTGGTTTTGGTGAATCCTGCTTTGCTCCCTGGCGTTTCCCACAGTTTCTGTGAGAGGTGGGCACTGTGCTGTGAATATGTCCTGTGGGTCACTTTGTACCCCTGCTTGCCCTGGCTGGGTGTGCTGTAGCTCCTGTCATTGCTGTAAGTCCAGCTTTATCAATAAAAAGAATGTCTCAACTTGGATGAAAGATGGCTGTGTGGTATGTTTTGTGGGATGGAGTCTGATGTTCCATTTTGTGTTCTGTACATGGAATTGTCCCCCCTTCCTGGTTCTTTCTAAACGTGGCCAGCTGACTCTGCAGTTAGGTGGAAGCCGTTGGAGTTCCACGATGACTTCATAGAGGAGCTACTTTGGACTCAGGGACAGTCGCCAAGATGTCTCAGTTGAAATGGAAGTCCAATACCACTATACCTCTGTCAAAAATAGCCAGCAAGGTTACCTGGGGAGAACAGATTGGGTCAGGGTGAGTGAGGGTTTGGGATTGAAGTTGTCTCCCAAAGATCGGACACCTGGGCCCTAAGACGGATTTGCCTGCACCCAAAGGCTGAATAGGAGGGCATCTCCTAGCTGTTTCCAGGGCAGCTGTAACTGCTTTTGGCCTTAAGTCATCTGCCCCTATGAATTCTTTTTTTTTTTTTTTTTTTTTTTTTTTTTTTTTTTAATTTTAGAGAGCCCATGAGTTGGGGAGAGGGGCAGAGGGAGAGAGAGAGAATCCCAGGCAGGCACCATGCTCAGTGTGGAGCCTGAGGCGGGGTTTGATCCCATAACCCTGGGATCATGACCTGAGCAGAGTTGAGTCGGATGCTCAACCCAACCGGCTGAGCTCCCCAGGTGCCCCTGCCCCTGCGAATTCTTAAAAACGAATTCAGCAAACCAGTGGCTCTCTCCCCTTCCGCAGCATGTGCCATGCCCCACCGCGCCACTTCCCCCAGAGCAGGTAGCTGTGACGGAGTGCTTGTGGGGATGCTTCTCCTGACCATCGCTGCTCTCTAATTCTAAATAGAAAGTTCTCCACCTCAGTTTTTTCTTCCTCCAGTATTAGAGGACTAGTACTTTTCTCTGCTTCTTACTCTTTACCCTTGACCTTTTCTTTTGGATGTCTCTTGCCTTCAACCAGTGTTTTTCCCTTGTTTCAGTCCACAAACATAGAACAGTGTGTTTTGGCCAGACACCTACTTCTCTCTCGTGAAACTTTTAGTAATTTGAAATAATTAAAACTATTTAACTGTTGTAAGAATGGTATCAAGAACTCCCCTTTGTCTAGATTGACTGATTGTGAACGTTTTGCTTTATCATTACATATGTTTGTTGAACATTTGAGAATAAATCACATTGTGCCCCTTTGCCCTTACTCAGGTGTGTATTTCCTAAGGACAAGAACATTCTCTCTTACAACCACAGTAGAGTAGTCAAAAGCAGGAAACAACATTAACTCAATCCTTATCTAAGAATATAGAGTCCCATGTTCAAATTTTGCCAGTGGACCTACTAATGGCCCTTAGAGCCCCCCGCCCCCCAGTCCCCCAGCTCTAAATGCTGGAATCCCTGCCCAAAGTGCTCTGAACCTGATTCTTCATGGGCCTGTTCCCCAGTGCATCACCTCTGAGGGCAGCCCCCTAGGTTTGAGGGAGCCTTGGAGCAGTGGAGGTGAGGTGTCCGTCCGCTTGCCGCCATCCATAAGCCGCTTGTCCAGGATGGGTTGGGCGTGGTAGGTGCACAGAGGTCTTGGAGGCTGGCTCTCTCCCCACTGCCAAATTCTGGCACCTAGCTGAGGAGTTCAAGAATTCTAAATTTTTAATTAAATTTTAGCGTACAGTGCAATATTGGTTTCAGGAGTAGAATTCAGTGATCCATCACTTACATATAACACCCAGTGCTCATCACAATAAGTACCCTCCTTAATTACCCCATCACCCATCTAGCTCATCTCCCACCCACCTCCCTCCGTTAACCCATAGTTTGTTCTCTGTCATTAAGAGCCTCTTGTGGTTTGTTTCTCTCTATTCTCCCCCCACCCCTTCACATATGTTCATCTGTCTTGTTTCCTTAATTCCAGGTATGAATGATATCATATGGTATTTGTCTTTCTCTAATTGACTTATTTTGCGTAGCATAATACATTCTAGTCCATCCGTGTCATTGCAAATGGCAAGATTCTTTTTGATGGCTGAGTAATATCCCATTGTATGTATGTGTGTGTGTCTGTGTATGTATGTATGTATGTATGTATATATAAATCATATACACAACACCACATCTTTAGCCATTCATCAGTGGGTGGACATTTGGGCTCTCTCCATAGTTTGGCTATGGGTTTTGTTTTGTTTTTTTAATTTTTTAATGTTTATTTATTTTTGAGAGAGACACAGAGTGCGAGCAGGGAGGGTCAGAGAGAGAGAGACAGAATCAGAAGCAGGCTCCAGGCTCTGAGCTGTCAGCACAGCTGACACGAACTGAGAGATCATGACCTGAGCGGAAGTCGGCCGCTTAACCGACTGAGCCACCCAGGCGCCCCTGGCTATGGTTGATATTGCTGCTGTAAACATTAGGGTGCATGTACCTCTTCAAATCTATATTTTGGTATCCTTTGGGTACAAATACCTAATAGTGCAATTGCAGGATTGTAAGGTAGTTCTATTTTAGTTTCTTGAGGAAGAATTCTAAATTTGAACCTGGTTTTCCAGGTTGTTACGAAAGTATTTGTCAAGGTAGGAGAATAGAATGTGTTATATTTAACAGTATATTAACTTGATTTATAAGTACTTAAAAAGACTTGCTACGTGGACCTATATTTGTTCTCTTGCCCTTGATCCCAGAATTGTTAAGCGTAGTCGTTTACAAATGTGTGTACGTATGTAGACATGTGTTCTTATATGTGTAAATACATGCCTATTTGTCATTTATAAAAATTGGCATTATATTGTGTACTTTTCTTTTTGCATCTTATTCGTACCTCATGGAAATCCCTACTAGTCGTCTGCTGAAGGCCAGATTCATCCTTTTGAGTTCTTCGGGGATGTTCTGAGTGTAGGTGTATTGATTTACTCAGCCATTCCTCTTCCATAGCCATTCCCCTTATTTTTTTGTCACTATCAAAGGTGCCGTACAGCCCTTCCTACCCAGTGGTCTTTCACAGATGAGTGATGCAAATCACTACCCACCACTTGACCCACTCCACTGAAATAAATCCTAAAGATTGCTATGAAACTTTTTTGAATTAAAAATAGAAATGCATGATTTAGACTATAGAAATCGTCCACAACCCACCTGCCAGGGATAGCCACCATTAAATCTGGAGTATATTTTTGGAGGCTCTCTTTCTGTGCATGTGCCAATATATACGTATCTAATATTCTTGACAGAGTGGACTTATAAATGCACTTCTGCAGCTTTTGTCCTCAGCGACCTTTAATGGCCTTGTTCAGTGGCCTTGTCTTTTTCTTACCATCTCGGTCTAGTCTGTGGCATCCCTTCCTGTCTGTCTTTTGTGTTTCCCCTCCTCTTTCGATCCCTTAAATGTAGCCAGTTCTCAGTTTCAGGCCCCACATTTTCGGGTTATTTGGTTCATTTCTAATTGGACAGCCCAACGTCATATGCATGAAGCCACTTTCCCTACTTGCTTCCTTTCCTGGAAATGTTCCTGGCATTTCCCTCAGTTACCCCGGTTCTTGGCTTCCAAATCTTTCCTTTGGCTCTTATCTCTCCTTTGGTTTTTAAATCTGAGCTGTTGCCAACCCAATTTAGGTTGGGACACTGTTGGCCGGTCTTCAATCTTCCCTCCACTTATGCTGATGAGTTTCCGTAATTGCCCTTCATCGTGCAATTTCCCTGGCGAAATACTGGAGATTCTACATTCTGCTTCCATTTTTCTTTTCTCTCTTCTCTCCCACTACTCCTCCTTTCCCCTCAGCTCCCAGAGCCCTTTGTATCCCCTGAGCATGTCTGGGGCTTGACTCTTTCCTGGCCATTCATTCCCCTGCCATCCTAAAGTGCTCTTCTGATTCTAGCTGGTGAGGCAGACTGACTAATAATCCTAACAAAGTGCTCTCTTCCATCTTACACGGAGGAGCCACTGACCCAGTAGAAATATGCCCTTCATATTCTCAGAGCCGAACTCTGTGGACTGGACCGCTCCCACACTCTCATGGGATCCTGTGTTGCAGTGAGCAGGGCTCTGTCCATTCTCCCAAAGAAGTCCTGTCTCCAGGCACACTGGAGGGCAGGTGGGGGGAGGGGGCGGGTAATATGTGGTGACAAGTGGAGCCATCCTTCCCCACCTCCAGAGCATGTGTTTGACCCTTTGGACAGATGCCCATTCCTGCAGCTTATTTTCCCGATGTGTAAATTGCAGTCTGTCCACATGGTCTCACTGCATGGCCTCCTAAGCCCGTTCTCACTCTGGAAGGTGTGGCCTGCTTTGGGAAGCCTCTGGCACTCACTTGGGAAGCCCCAGGGCTTCAATACGACAACTCCTTCCCATGAGGGGAAAGAAGGCTCACAGGCATAAGCTTGGGAAAAGCTTCCTGCTGGAGAAGCTCCTGTGAGGAAAAGGATGATCGTCAGATGTGTGCTGGGGGTGTCCCTGGGTACAGGGCAGCACCCCCGGCCCCCCCGGCCCTGACTTCTTCTCCACTCTCCTGTGACCTGGCTAGGTCAGCCTCCCACATGGCCTTACAAAGTTAAAGTGACCATGATTCCTTATTCTAGGTCAAAGCCAGTGTCTTCCGAGGACTTAAGAGAGAACTCTCAGTCTCAAAAGGTAAGAGAAGTCTCTGTACCAGGGTAGCAAACTCCGATATTCACAAGGGCACATAGGTAACTTACCTGGGCACTGCTGCAGCCTTGTCTTCCCTTTTAAAAGGACCATATTGGCCAAATGCCACAGATCTGAGGCTACCGATTCAGTCTCCATGTGGACTATCCTTACTTTTGTCCAGCCAAGTTGTGGCAATGGTGGGATAGGCTGTACAAATGACTATCAAGTCAGATAAGTATTTAGCATCTATTGTGTGCTTGGAGCTGGGGAATATAGAGATAATTAGTACAAATTAAATTAATATTAAATTAAGGTAAATTAAATAGGCCCTTACCTTCAAAGAGCTCACTGAGAGACATGAATAATAACAGGAGTTGTTATTACACATTTCTCGTGTAACTACCGTTTGCTGAGCCTTCCAACATGTTTAGGGGCCGTTTAGGTCTCACCATAGCCCTGCACAGTGGGCACTGCAGATCTCAGTTTTACAGATGAGAAGTGTGTGGCTCAGAGAAGTGATGTGATCTGCCTCAGATAAATTAGCTGGCAAGTAGAGTGTCAGGCAGAATTTGAACCCAGAGCTCTGGGAGGCTGCAGCTGTGTGTTTCCCATCACACCTTGCTACCTACATGTATAGAGAGGCATACAAAAAGCATCATGCATGCATGGCAGATAGGAACAGTTTGGGAGCATGGAGGTGGCAATGATGAATGTCACCTGAAAGCTATGGGAAAGCTAGTTGGAAGAGGTGTCATTTGAGTCAGGCTTTGAAGAATGAGTAGGAGTTCATATCCAGGGGATGGTCTGCATTGCATAGAGGGACTAGGTGAGTAAAAGTGGATTGTTTGTTGTGTTTGGGGATGGTGGGGAGTAGTTGGTGTGCCTGGGCCAGTGGTGTGTGCATTGAAACTACAATGACAGATCAGGGCTACAATGCAAAGGGCTTTGAATGGCACACTCAGGAGGGGGTGATGGTGGTTGTAGCCTGGAAAGTGTCAGAGCCAGGGGTAAAGTCATAATCAGATCTGCCTTCCAGAAAGATGATTGATGCCAGTGTTGGCAGGTGGATTGGAAAGGAAGGCCAAACTCTTGTCCCAGTTAGGGGACGTCATTGTACTTGTCCCAGCACAAGGCCAGTGTCGGGGGTAAGCCAGGGATGTGGGGGAGGAGGGCTTAGGTGTAGGAGAAGGATCACAGTAAGAATCAACAGGGGGGACAATAAGAATGCGTAGGAGAAGGGACAAGCCAAAGATAGTGCTGAGATGTCTAATATAGGGCCTGTGTGGCTGTAGGAGTATTAACGAGCTCATCTGTTAGGGTCCATGAAAGCAGGTCTTCACTCTGTTCACTTGTGTATCCACAGTGCCTGGCGCTCAACAAATGGGTGTAGACCATGAGGGCATGAATGAAATTTCACAGGAGGATGAGAATGTTTGCTCGTTTGGTGGGGCTGGTGTAGGGAGAGCGCACCATTTAACTTAACACCTTGTCTTTTGGCTTTTCTTGAACCAGTCTTCTTGAGTGCCCGAGACCGAGGGCACTGCATTTCAGTGAACAATAAACACTCAATGGTTAATGGTCCACTCTTGGAGTCTTTTGGGGGACGCAGCCTTTGATGACCTGAGCCCTTTATGACCTGAAACCTTGTGCTAAGTGTCAAAATGTCCTGCAGGGAGGAGGCATTCGTTGTTGAGGACTGAAGGGGTGGGATCGGCTATGTGGGGGACGTCGGAAAGCAAGTGGGAGGAGGAAGCCAAAGGCCCCTGGTCAGGGGTGTCTGCGGGAGCCCTGGTGTGTGTGCAGACGATCTGATCTGACCCTGACCCAGGCAGGTGTCTGGGATGCTCAGGACCAAATCACATTGGCTGGGGAAGAAGGAGCTGGATTCCTTGGGGTCTTGAATTCTAAGCACTGAAGACCGAAACAGTAGTTACTGAACGGAAGCGTTAGAAATAGGAGTCGTGGTATGTGTGAGGTGAGGGACCTTGGCTGTGTTTGCTAACCTCGCGGAGCCTCAGTCATGGGACTGCAAAATGGGAACAATTGGGAACTCCCCAAAGTCAGGAGAGGCAATCGAGCTCTTTCTTGGTCGTCTTAGGTCTAACGTGGTTAAGATTTATTTGATGGCCTCTCTGTAACCCTACGTACCCTGTCCTTCCCCAGAGTCTCTGTTTCAATATGATGTGCTCCTTCTCAATCCCTGGTTCCTGTAGTCATATTTGTTCCAGGCACCCATCCCGGGTGGCTTCCAGAAGAGCGAGGAGGTTCTTCGCTCGCCAGCATCATCCGTCACCCTTAGCCAACAGGAGCCTCAATTGTTTACCCAGCTATCCATGGCCAAGATGGAGAAAATGTTTCAGGATGATGTTGACTCAACTGGAGGTAAAGCTGCCTTGTGGGTTCGGTCTCTGGTTTTTGCACAGGGTGGGACCCCTACCTGGGCATGTGGAGGGTTCAGATGTGACAAGCAGGTTTTACATTCAGTGTCTCCTTTAAAACCTTGTCATCATATAAATATTGTAAGCATATTGGAGGCTATTTTGTATCTAGAAAAAAAAATACCCCTAATCCAAGCACCCAAATGTTACCAACTGTCAGCATCTTGGTGTATTTTCTTCCAAACAGTTTCACAAGTATGGTTTATTATTTATTGCTGTGTGACAGTATTCCCACAAATGTAGAGGCTTAACTCATGCATTTATTGTCTCACAGTTTTGGTGGGTCAGGAGTCTTAGCTTAGCCGGCTCCTCTGCTCACTAGGCTGGGGCCGTGATATCATCTGGGGCTTGACAGGTGGGGAAAGGATCCACTTCCAAGTTCACTCAGGTTGTTGGCAGGATTCAGTTCTTCGCAGCTGCAGAACTGAGGGCTTCTCTTTCTTCCTGGCTGTTGGCCGGCAACTGCCTTCAGCTCCTACAGCTGCCCCCTATTCCTGGCCATGTGGGACTCACCAACATGGCGGGTTTCAAGGCCCAGGGGAGCCAGAGAGCTCGCAACTCCAGCAAGATGTGTGCTACAGTCTTGTAAGTATGCAGTTATGCACGCATAGCCCCATACATCCGTCACCTCTGCCATATTCTGTCGGTTAGAATCGAGTCACGGGTGCTGGCTTACTCAAGAGGAGAGGATCACGGGAGGGCATGAACACTGGGACATGGGCATCCTTGGGCCGCCTCAAGTATCTCTGCCACAGATGGCTCTGTGTGTTTTCGCGTGTCTGTAATTATACTGTGTATGTAACTTGAGACCCGTCTTTTTCTCTTAACGTATAATACCTGAAGGGCTTTTACATACTGCTGTGTAGTCTTCCGGATCATCATTACTAATGGACGCAAGTGTTCTACTGGTGGACTAAGCCATTCCCCTATAGTTGGACATTTAGGTTTCATTGAATTTAAATAACATTGTTAAGAACATCAAACTTTGTACATCAAACTTTTTCTCTCTCTAGAGCTTAATTTTTCTCCTGGGGCGGAGACACATCAAGGTAAATAATAGGAATACTTAAAGGCATCTTTGTTTATATCCGATAGGCTCTGAGTACCAACTCTGGGGACATAGCTCCTTGCCCCATCAAGTTGAGTTTTACAGCCATACCTCGATGTGGGCGGGAAAGGATAACAAATGCCCCGTGGACAAATGGACAAAAGTGAGGGTCAGGGAGGGATGGTGTGAGTCTGACCTGACGATGAGGTGGTTCCTAATTGGAGTTATTTGGGGTCGGTATTTGGCAGCCTGGAGTTGCCACCACTGGGTCTTGGAGGACCCCGAGTGTGCCAACTTTGGCCACGATTTTAGTTGTGTTTTGTTTGGAGTAGGCAATATATTCATGCAGTGCACAAGTCAAAAGGTGCTTTTCCCATGATACCGTTTTGGTCTACAGCGAAAATGTCCCCCTGGGCCCGGCCCTCAGGTGCCCAGTTCTGTTCCCTCAGTTGGTTACTGCTCTCAGTTTCCTGTGACCAGTCAGAGGCACAGAAGTTCAGGTAGTCACTGCCCTGCTTCCTAATGCAGTGGCAGCCTATCGTCCATGCTGTTCTAAACCGTGGTTTTTTTAATTTCAGCTTTATTGGGCGATAATTGACGTAATTTTGTAATACATTTGAAGTGCCTGCCATGCTGATTAGATATCCGTATGGACTGAGAAAGGATCTCCACAATTGTCCTCTCCTGTTTTTAAAAAAATAATTTTTATCACGTTTCCCCTGTTGCTTTTTACCTAATATGTCTTGAAATCTTTTCATATCAATGTAAAAAGAACTTCCGCATTAAAACAAAACAAAACAAAACCTGGCCACGTTTTAAATGAAGGAACGAAATTCACCTTTCGTTGATGCAGGGTAAAAGAAAATAAGATCATTTTTCTCTTTTAAAGAGGTGGATTATGAACAAGGGCTCCAAAGCCTTTCTTAGGAACCCTGACCATAAGTGACTGCCTCAGAGGGAAAAGGGGAGATACTGGGGTTCTCCTCTCTGTTCTGCAAGTTCCCTTTCGGAGCCTTAGTTTTTTTTTATTTGTTGATTGGAGGTCTTTGAGAAGGGTCAGTGGTTCTATTTTTTTTTTTTTTTAAGATTTTATTTTTAAGTAATCTCCATACCAGTGTGGGGCTTGAATCTACAACCCCGAGATCAGGAGTTGCATGCTCCATGGCTGAGCCAGCCAGGTGCCCTGAAGGTCCATGGTTCTTAAGGGAGAGTGCCCAGGCATCTCCCAGGAGGTCTTCAAAGTGTCCATGTGCCGGTGGCCCTCGCTTCTGGGGCCTGCCTCGGGGAGCCTGTGGGCTGCTGGGGGGTGGGGATCGAGGGCGAGCCACTGAGCTGGGGCCCTGCAACCCCAAGCCTGTGAACAGTGGGGCACCGACCTTCCATACAGGTGCTCCTGAGGGACACGGATGGCACACTCCACTTTCGCCAATGGACATTTCATCAAGCACTGCTGGGCACAGTGAGAATTAGTGTCAAGGGGCACCTGGCTGGCTCAGTCAGTAGAGCGTGCGACTCTTGATCTCGGGTTGTGAGTTCAAGCCCCGTGCTAGGTGTAGAGATTACTGTAAAAAAATTTTTTTTAAATGCTTTTTTTTTTTAATTAAAAAATGTTTATTTTTGAGGGAGAGACTGCGCGTGAGTGGGTGCACTCGAGTGGGGCAGGAGCAGAGAGAGAGAGGGAGACAGAGGATCTGAAGCGGGCTCCACACTGACAGCAGTGAGCTGAACATGAGGCTCGAACTCCTGAACCGTGAGATCATGACCTGAGCCACCCAGGCGCCCCTAAAAGAATACTTTAAAAAAAGAATTAGTGTTGGTACAGAGCTTCCTGGGTTACCAAGCCTCTGTTGGATTTGATTCAGTTGTCATGAAGCCGTGGCTTTCCCTGTGACTTTATACAGGAGGGGACAGACACCGACGGCAGGCCCAAATGCAGGGGCCTGGGCGCCCTGACATGGAATCTGCCTCCATGGGCAGACCACACTGCGTGTAGCACTTCAGGCACCAAAGTAATTGAAGGAAGTCCCCTTCCCAGGAAAGCCAGGGGTTATGACCATGCAGTGCTCGTGCTTGGTGACCGTCTTCCAGGAATGCAAGTCCTGTGGGGCACAGGCATACTCCCTCCTGCACAGCAGAGGGACGCTAGGAAACATTTTCTTCTTACATATTTTAAATATAGCATTTATTTTTAAAAATGGCTTACAAGTATCTAAAATATAGAGGTTAACAGTCCATAATCCTACCTCTTGGCATTACAAAGAAAGGTCAAGTGGGAGTTTCCCAGGAGATGGGGGGAGGGAATCACGAAGGTGAGGTGTAGGGGTGTTGCTGAACAGGGGGCAGTGAGGGGTGTCCTGGGGGCAAGGCTGGGAGGGAGGCGGCCACAGAGGACGCATGGGAGGGGCCCTGAGCCCCAGCAGCGGGCTGGCGGGGACGTAACACACCCGGAGCTGCTGGCGAAGGGCAGGGGTCTCGGCAGCGGGTCGGAGGGACGTGGGAGGCAGGGGATTGGCCGCTTGCACGGCCGCCCTACGGAGGGTAGTGGACATTCCAATGGAGGGGAGGGAAGGCTTCTGGTTTCACATCCTCCCAGCGCCATTACGTGTTCTACGTGTTCTTGAGTAAGCCCAGAATGTGTCCGTGCCTCAGTGTCCTCACCTGCAGGATGGGGAGAACGACAGTACCTACCCTCTAGGACCACAGGATCCTTGTGAGGAGTCAGGAGGGAGGACACTGGGTGCTCCCCTCAAGTCCGCAGCCCGGGTGACTAGCTGGAGGTGACACCATTAGCCGAGATGGCACACAGGAAAGGCCAGCACGTGTTTGGATAAAGATAATAAACTGGATTGTAAATGTGCTGAGTTGAAGGGGCCAGGGGGACACTTGGGAACAGAGTCAGAGACGTGGGGGAGACATTGTCTCCTGAGATGCAGAGATGGGTGAATAGGTGAGGTCATTGGAGAGCATCAGAGAAGCAATGGGATGGTGAGAAGAGCGGAGGCAGATGCCAAATGACAGGGCACGGCAGGCAACAGAGCCTGGAGGAGACGAGAGTGGTCAGTGGGGCCACTGCTTGAAGGCAGGAGGTCCCGAAGGCAAAGAAGGGCACCATCAGGTGTGGTCCAGGGTCCCTGGTGGCTCAGGAGAGTGAGTCGGGCTTGGTGGGTGGAGGGGGTGTCCGGTGCTGGGTGCTGGAGGGAACTTGCCAGTGGGGTGCAGGTGGGAGATGGGAGGGCGGGAGTGCGGGTGGGCCCTACCTGAGGACAGGGCCCAGGACCACGGAGGTTAGGGAGAGTTGGCTGTCTCTTCTGAGCTGGAAGGGGTGGCTAAGCTTGGAGGCATGGGGAAAGGCGGTTAGAGTTCGCACTGAGTGCAGTTCAGAAGTTAAATACATGCATCTTTACACTGAGGCGTAATTTTCCTGCCACAAAATGCACGGGTCTTAGGGTCCAGCTCAAGGAATCTTTCCGGTGCGTACATTCATATAACTACCACCCAGATCAAGCTATAGAACATTCCCTGCCCCCCCACAGAGTGTCCTGCCTGATTCTGGTGGTGACCCCCCCTCCCCAGGGAAGTGATATTTTCACGTGCAAGTTTTGATCAATTAATTAACCATTTGGCTTGAGGTGGGTGATGGCTGCTTTTTAGAGGGGAAAAGGGGCCCTGCCTGGACCCCACAGTGCACGTTTCCTTTTAAAATACCTTTGCGTCTATTGCCGTTCTTAGAAAAATGGCTGTAAACTGTTTATAAGAAGAAGTGTATTAAAATAACATGGCGGGAACAATATATATGGCTTCTTAGACACCTGAGAGAGGGGCTGGCCCCTGTGGTGCTCTCAAGGGGAATTTGTGCATTCAACGCCGCACAAAGGCCCTGTGGCCCCTGGCTCCCTCCCAAATGGAAGGCTCTGTGTCATGGACTGCCATCCCATGATGCCCAACCCGTACACAAATGGAAGGCTCCTGGCTCCCTCCCAAATGGAAGGCTCTGTGTCATGGACTGCATCCCATGGATGCCCAAACCATACACAGAAGGACCAGATTGCCAGGGTCAGCCTCTGGCGTCACCCCGTGACCTTGGGCACAGGAGCTCACCCCTGTGTGCCACAGTTTCCTCATGAGTCCCTCTCATTACATGATCAGTGTGAATACACACAGAGAAGCACGCAGTGTCATCGCGTCCACATCCCAGTGTCCACAGCAACGCGGGGACAAGTGTCTGCTGTGTGCCACAGACCCAGTCACGGAGGGCACAGCCTCCCCTGCCCTCGCAGAGCGAGGGTGGTAACAAGGAAGGTCGTGGGGGAGGGGGAGAGGGATGAGGGTGAGGGCCTCCCCAGATAGTCCCTGGGAAGGCTTCCCTGCGGAGGGGACCAGAGGGTGTAAAGGCCTTGCGGTGGGAATACCCTCGGTGCCGTGAGAAATGGCCGTGAGAAATGGCGTGGGGACATTATGGTTGGAGTCGAGAATGCAGGAGACAGCAGTGGGGGGTGAGGTCTGAGAGGAGCCAGAAAACGCACGGCCTTCAGACTACGGCGAGGATTCCAGATACTTGTTGGGGACTGTAGAAGCACTTTTTATAGCCTGTGATTATAAAAAGAAAAAGCCTAGGCGGTGATATTGGCCCACAGGCAGGCAGATCCCCTTGTAGTCGCAAAATCCAGCATGGGGAGAAGATCTCATCCCTCTCCTCTGCTCCCCTCCCCTCCCCTCCCCTCCCCATCTTGCCTTCCAGCCAAAGTTTGCATTTTAACTTTCTTCAAAAGACTTCACCTCTCCCTCCCTCCGTGTATCTGAATTCATTTCTGTCTCTTTGTTGCCATTATTTGTTTTTCTTCTCTTGGCGTTTTCATCTCTTTCCTTTGTCTCAATGCCTGGCCTGCCTGCCTTGTTCAGGAATGGGATCAGATCTTTTCTCACCGAGCGGTGCTGTGGGGCCTGGAAGGTGTGTGGCCGGTGTCTGTGGGCTGATTGAGTGCTGAGCAGGTGGGACGCAGGAGAGCAGCCCACACACAGGGTTCTCTGTGTGGCCTCCCTCAGTGCTGAGACACCCAAGAACAGCGTGGCCGCTGACGGGGTCCTGAGACTAGCTGTGCGGTGGGTGATACTCCTTCTTCTCTTTTGAAGCCCTGGACATGAAGGCTTTCATTAAGGCCGTGAAGAAGATTCTGAGCAATGTGTCAGATGAGATGCTCGAGAGGCTGTTTCTGAAGGTGGACACAGACTGTAATGGCTCCATCACCTGGGTGAGGACGTGAGGACGGGCCCTGCTGCCTCAGGCAGCTGCAGGGAGGCGGTGGGGTGGGGGGGCAGGTTGTAGAGCCTGGGGAGGCGGTCAGGGCATCAGCCTCCTGTGGATTCTGGGGTGCTTGCTAGAGGGAACCCTCCCGAGACTTCCGTAATGGGGCTCATTGCAGCTCAGTGTCCATGACTTTTGCATGAGACCCCCCAGCACACAGTGGTGGGTGGCAAGGGCACTGCCCGCCTGCTGGGTGGCGCTCCTGCACACCGGCCTCCCGCTTAGCTCCAGCAGGTGCCACAGCCATCTCGTGGCCCTTTATGGTCACCAGGTCAACAGGCAAACCTGTGGCTGTTCAATCCAAAACTGTCAGCGTTTTAGAGCAGATTTTTTTCCTGATCCTACACATTCTACGATGAGCAGACATAGCATTTAAGAATACAGAATACAGGGGCGCCAGGGTGGCTCAGTCGGTTAAGTGTCCGACTTCAGCTTAGATCATGATCTCATGGTTTGTGGGTTCACGCTCTGCGTCGGGCTCTGTGCTAATGGCTCAGAACCTGGAGCCTGCTTCAGATCCTGTGTCTCCTCCTGTCTCTGTCCCTTCCCCACTTGTGTTCTTTCTCTCTCTCTCTAAATAAACATAAAAAATTAAAAAAAAGAATAGAGAATACAGAAGGATACAGAAAAGCACAAAAAAATTGTCTGATATATTGACACAGCAAAGCCAACAGTGATAACTAGCCTTCATACGAGGCATCGTGCTACGTAGCTCTTTGCACAGTAAAACCTTGGATTGCGAGTAACTTGTTCTGCCAGGGTTCCACAAGACTAGCAAACATTTCTAATCAATTCTAACTTGATAAACGAGCGATGTCTTGCAATGCGAGTACTACGTGACACTGAATGTCACGTGATCACAACTGGGCCAGTGGTTCTCTCTCGCTCGCTCGCTCGCTGTGGGATTGTGGATGACCATCTCCTATGCTCAGATGCTTGGTCTTAGGCCGTGGAGTTTGCTAGAAATCATTAATTTTTCAGAATGTTGGAAGGTGCCCACTACAGGCACTGGTGTATTTTTTTGTCACTTCAAAGCACCTGCTTTTCCACACAAGAATGAGCTTAGGAATGTTTTGCTTTATTCTAGGTCAGGCTGCCTGCAGATATAGACCCTTTCCTCTGCTGCCTGATTGCCGGTTACCTTAAATACAATATATGACAGAGTTTATTAACCCTGTACTGTAGTCACCATCCGTTAGTGATAGTGAAAGTCGTCCTACACAATAACCCTCCTCTCTCTCGTCTCCCTCACACCAGCCACGAAGGTTTTCAAAGATAAATACAGGTTAATTTGTTTATTTTTCTTTATATTTTGTATTTTCATTATTATTTTGTGTTATATTGCAGTATTGCGATCATTTTTATATAAATATTTTTGGGTTGTGTAATGAATCATCTGGGTTTCTGTTATTTCTTATGGGGAAATTCACTTTGATATACAAGTGCTTTGGATTACAAGCATGTTTCCAGAACGAATTATGCTCACAAACCAAGGTTTTCCGGTATATTATTTTAGTTAAACTTCACGGGAATCCTACAAGATAGGTGTTGTTATTTACCTTAATTTGACAGATTGAGAAACCGAGGCATGGAAAAGTTAAGAAACTTGTCCGGGGTTACAGAGCTGGTTAGCAGCTGAGCTAGTCTCCAGACCTGAGGAGTTTGCTTCAGGAGTCATGTGTTAACTGCTCTGTCATTCCTCCCCCTCCACTTAGGTACACATTCTGGGCGGTTTGTTTTTCTTTTTCTTTTTTCATTTCTCTTAATATTGTACAATAAATGTGTTTCCAGAATTCTCTGCTATCTACACAATGATCTCTCTTAATAACTGCCTCTTTCTGGTGTAGTTTCAGATAGGTGGCCTATTTTGGCCTTCATGAGGCTGGTTAATAGATTCTAGAATTGCCCTAGTGGCCTGGCCACTTCTGCTCCTGTTAACTTCTTATGTGAGTTGAGACAACTCATCTCTACTGTTATGAACCTCAGTCTTATTATCCATAAAGTGGGGATGAATAAAGAGATTGAGACAAGATGCGGGATGTGGAGGTGATGTGGAGATGTATTTAGCATCACAGGATCTCATTAAGGAGGGAGGTGCTGCTATGTACTTACTGGTAGGCCCTTCACACATCCCAGATGTGTGAACAGCTCCGTCGGCTTGGCTACTCCCCTTGGCCACCCTCGGGAAGCAGTGACCAGAGCCCCTTGGAAGGGGTTGGTAAAGATGGGGGAGGAGCTGGAAGCCAGGTGTGGGTTCCTGAAGCCCGGTGCCCTGACCGTTTGGCCAGCACCGTCCTGCCTTGCATTTCTTCCCGAAGCAGCAGAAGTACATGGATTACATGATGCATGAGTTCCAGAGGAATGAGCTGATGAGGAAAAGCCAGTACCGCCTGCACTTCCACCTCCCCATGAAGATCATCCCCCTGTAAGGAGCCTATCCCGGGACTGAAGGGGTGTGTGTGAAGTGGGGGGCTGCTGGGAGTGACCCTTTGTAAAGTCCTGAGCCACTCTCTGTGGGACCACCAAGGGTCTGTCACTGGGCTCATTTCAGCCCCTCAACCATGCAGGCAACCCTGAACACGAAGGTAGGTGATGTGTCCCCACTTTACAAATAAGGAAACAAAGGTTCCAAGAGGTCAGAGGACAGTGGTGGGGTTGCTGTGTCCGACCCCCCATGTCCCTGCAGCATACACTGCTCCTCCCGCTTCCTCCCACGCCTGCTGCCAGGTGGGTCGGCACAGATGGCTCACAGGGCAGGGCATAAAAGCCATCACAGGAGACTGCTCCTGGAGGCCACACCAGGCCTCCAGAATGGGCGTTGGTCACTTCTGGAGCATGTGGCTCTGGCCACGCCTGGACTGCCTCGACCCTGCCTGCTTGCTCCTCCTCATGGCTCCTGTACCTCGTGCCCCTGAACCTCTCTCTACCTCCTCTTCCTTCTGTGCCGTGGCCGTGTTTGCCCCCTCCCCTCTGACCTCCCCAAGAATGAGGAGCCCTCCAGTGGCTCTGGCCAGTGGCCCAGGCCTCTTCCTGGAGCCCACCTTGGGTTTGCACACCTCCCGCCTCGTGTAGGTGGCCAGGGATCTGGGCCCATCGCTTGGTGACCTGCATCAGTGGCCTGGTTCGGAGGGGCTGTGGTCCTCAGGGGACCACCCCCAGAGCAGGCTGCCGGGGAGACCGGGAACCGGAGGCAGTCTCTGCCCTGGAGCAGTTGGAGATTTCAGAAGGATGGTAGTGAAAACCACGAATGAACAACTACAAAAATTTTGGTCAAGATTTAATTGAGGAATAGCCAGTAAATATGAATGATGAAGGATTTTATAACCTTACGTTTTGACCTAAAACTTTGCTCGAGGTAGCCAAGCCTTCACAGGTCTTTCTGTTCTCTCGGGACATTTCGATTCCCAAGGATGCTGAAAGGGCCAGAACCAAAGACAAGGAGCCAGTCCCTATTTTCCCCTATTTATTTGCTCAACCTACAAACCCAGAGACCATTTCTGGCTGGACAGAGAAAATAGCCAAATCGTATTTAATTATCTTCATGAAAGAGTCATCTTAAAAGTTGGCTCCCCTTTCCTGAGCCTGGGCCAAGCTCACCGAGCGCCCGTCTCCTAGGTGCCGGCCTCGTGGAATAACACCTCCCAAGGGCTCCCCTCGCCTCTCGTGGCATCTACCCCTCAGAGTCTCATGGGCCTGATGCAACAGGTGGCAGTGGGAGTGATGGAGGGCAGACCGGGCAGAGCTGGGGGCTGCGGGTGGGAGAGAGGAGCCGGGTGCAGACACACCATCCTCTCTCTTCTGCCGACGGTGTTTCCAGGCAGAATTTCACAGTGTGGGGTAGCCTTCAGCCACGGGTCACGTGGTGTCCGCAGCAACATTTGCCCACGTTCTAGTTGAAGCTCTGCCTGCAGCCAAGACATAACTCTAGGGAGATGTTTATCCCTGGGTCCCTGTGAGGTGAGGGGATGCTACCTGCCCCGCCGGGGCCTGGAGGTGCGGGAACACCAGGAGTGTGTGCTGTGCCGTGTCCACAAGTCAAAATGGCGGTGCCCTTTAGTAGCCAGACAGCCAGCTTAGCCAACCTGGGACAGGACAGAAGGCACTGGAAGGCATGACTGTAGCTTGCTGGGAAGCTGGGAAGGCTGCACGGTGGCTTCCTGCGAATCCTGGCCTGCCGCAGGAGCCGTTTGCTGTGCTCAGCGCATGGCCTTGGAGATGAGGAGGCAGGTGCATGGGGCTCTATTAGACACATTGTCCCCTCGTCCCCTTCTGTCTCACGCTTGGCTTGTATTCCCTTCTCTACCCCAAGTTGCTGGAAACTCTGTTATTGTGAAGGTTTCAGTCACAATCCCTCCTCCACTCACCTCCCGTAGACTCTCTTTCTTATAAAAGAAGGTTTGCGAAAGATCTCTGTTCTCTATCTTCTCTGACCCCATCCCATCACGAGGAAGCCGGCTGGCTGTTTGAAAGGAGAAACCCACTGGTTGTGGTGCCGTCTCCCACCAGCAGCCCACTGTGGTCTCTTTTTCTTTCGGCCACGGCTGATAATGGGAGACGCCTGCCCAGCAGAGCCCCGAGTCCGGAGGAGACAGCTTGAGTTCTCGGTGGGGTGTGTGTGTGTGTGGGGGGCCTTCCTTTGTCCTTCCCCCTCTGTGCTCTTCGTTCTGTTTTGGTTTGGGTCCTTCTCTCTCCTGTCACCTTCCTCAGGAACCATGGATGTGAGATTGTGAAGGTGCAGGTTTTAATCCAGCGGTTCAAGAAGATTGGGCACCTCCTGACGGTCACCAAGCATGGGATCTTGCAGATCTGGTCTGAGGCCTTCTCACTGATTAGCTGCTTTAGGGTGAGGGGGGCCCACACGTGGAGCACACATGGGGTGGTCAGAGAGCCTTTGCCTTTGTACCCTGACACTGAAGGTGACCTGGGCCCAGAGCGCGCTCATTTTGGGGTTCACAATCCAAATAGCCTGCACGCGGAGTCACTGCTCCTGGGGCCAGGTTCTGGCTTGGCTGTGGGACCGTGAGCCTCGCATTTCTCTTCTGGAATGTCCAGCAGACACCTCGCATGCAGTGTGTCCAGATAGGACATCACTAGCTCTCCCCGGCTGCCAGCCTTGCTTCCCCCATCCCAGTGAATGGTGTCACCATCCACCAAGGTTCCTGTGTTGGCAGTCTGCTTCCTTACCTTTCCCTGTCACGTCCCCTCTGTCCCCAAGTGTTGCAGATTCGAATCCTTTACCTGGACCAGGCAGGAAATAGCAGTGGTTGTGTGGGCTCCGGAGCCCAACTTAGAACCTGACTGTCCCACCTCCCAGCTCTGTGACCTTGGACACTTCGTAGATAGCTCTCCGTGCCTCAGTTTCCTCATCTGTCAAGTGGGGTCATGGTAACCCCCTCAGGCTGTTGGGAGGATTAGACAACATAATCCACATATGGGACTCAGAGTAGGACAAGGCACACAGCAAGTACCCAACAAACACAAGCTGCCATCATTGCCGCTGCCATGCTCTCGGCTCCTGGCCAAGTGCAGCGAGTGAGAAAACACTCAGGGAAGCCGGCTGTGTACTTAGTGCTGCCAGGCCTGCCCAGAATCCTCCAGCAAATGAGGAAGGCACGGCTCTCCAGAGAAGGAAGGCTTACTGAGAACGCTGCCAGCAGCATGAAGGCTTTGCCCATGAGACATGAGACAGCAGAGTGTTTCATAGATGCATCAGGGGTCGTCCTGTGGGGCCGGAGGTTTCTGGAGGCAACGGAGGTCTATGGAGGCCCAGTGACTCTCTTGGGAGCACTTGGGAGCTCAGGACCAAGGGAGACTCACACCCGAGTTCCTTAGCCTGGGGTTTCTGGCACCTTCCACCCTTTTTCTCTGTGTGTTTAGTTCAGTGTGTGTGGGAGGGCACATTATAGCCTGAGCTCCTGGGTGTAGCTGCTACTCAGTCACCTCAGCGCCCCTCAGAGGCCAGTCTGGGAGGGATGAGGAGGACAGAGGGAGGCTCCCCGGAAGGCCCAGCATTCCTCTCTGAGGGGCTGCTTGGGAAAGTAGATGTTGGCAAGAGGGATCCGCCAAGCACCATCCATGGTCATGCAGATGGAAAGTCCTGGAGCCCGAGGTGGGAGGGGGGCTGGGCTTTACTTCCCAGCTGTTAAAGGTTGGTCAAGTCTCTGAGACTCCCTTGGGCTCTGGGTTTCTCAAAGGAACAAGGAGGTGCTGGGTATACCGTTCCCCCTATCGTGTGCGGGGTTTAGAGGCCCCAGGGGGCCTGGCTGCCAGCCGCCAGCAGGGGCCTCTCTGCTCTTGTGTCTCTGAGTCCTGATGGAACAGTCCACTTCTTGCCCCTGCCTTTGCCTTCCCTTCCGCACACCCTCCTGGAGTTGCCGCCTTCAACTCCCCCCTCCCTTCTGTTTCAGACTGTGCTCCTGTCTGCTTTCTTCAGTTCAGAGTGTGTGGCCTTATTCCAGGGAGTAAAACACAAATTCTTTAGCCGGCCACCCCTCACTCCTCTCGCGTCCTCTCTGAGCCTGTCGGGCGAGCCCATTTCTGCTGCCATGACCTTCCATGGAGCGTCCCTCACCTGCCCGCTCAAATTCCGTCTGCATGAGTGTTACGTGAGGCTGGCACCTCTCAGCCTGGCAGGGTGATTTCTTGTTTCTAAGGCCACTGGAACCAGGTGACACCCACAGACGGTAAACAAGATGCAGACAAAACAAACACAAACTAATACCATGTCATATGTTCATTATAGCTCAGTAAAACGGGTGGGGGAAAGAGTCAGACATGCAGAGGGGCAGTCAGTGGAAGGTTAGTCTCCCTCTCCCAGACCCGAATTCTCTCCCGGAGGCAATTGCTGTGACCAGTTTTGGGGCACTCTTCTGTGGTTAGCCTGCACATACACCCTTCCCACCCCTTTCTTCTTAAACATACGCATGGTAGCACATGATAGTGCCACTTTCCACCTCGCCTTTTCACTTAATAGTAGATCCTGGCATGTGCACAGCCCCCTGGTTTGTAACGTCTGGGGGGTGTCCTGTGGTGTGGGTTTAGATCCGCTCTCCTTTCCAAGTGGTGTCTGGCCTGTTGCTATCACAGCGTGTGGCAGGGCCTGCCCTCACACGCACTCCTCTGTGAGTACGTGTGAACACATCCCTAGATGTGTCTTGGAAGTAGATCCCGGGATCACAAGCCATGCACATTTACAACTTTGATGAGCTTGTCAAATGGCTCTAAAAAGGGGCTGTGAGAGGATGGGTGTTCTTTAAGCCCATTTCACAGACGTGGAAACTGAGACTCAGAGAGGTTAGGGAACTCGTCCAAGGTCCTGTCAGTAGCTGGTGCCGGGAGTGCCGGGCTCCACACCAGCTCGGCGGCCCACTCCAGGGCCTCGGGTGGCGGGAGAGGGTTCAAGGGGTCCCGCGCCCTGGCGTCCCCTGCCAGGCGAGCCTCCCCAGCCGGGGTCTCCTCTGCTCTCCCGCCGGCCAGCTTAACCAGATCCACCGGCTCCACAACCAGCAGATGTGGGTCATCGACATGGTGTGTCTCCACGACATGAACCTGATTGCGATCGCATCTACTGACCAGAAGATAGGTGAGTCCCTGACGCCCCCACCCCCCCCGCCTGGCGTCAGCCGTTGGAAGGCATGCACCTGTCCTTGGAGGACCTGCCACCGAGCCAAGTGTGGGCATGGGTTAGAGCCCATGGGGGGACTGTGGCTGGTAAGCAGAGGCTGTAGGTTGTCTCCAGAGACCCCCGAGGCCTGGGTTCCTGGGACACGAGCTTGGGTTCCATGCCTGCCCTCCCCCTCCGTTTCTTCCCCAGAGTTCTTTGATATCAGCAACCATGATTGTGCCCAGGCCTTCACCCTCACGGATCTGGACAGCTGTGTCCTGGCCATGGACTACTGGTGAGTCTCAGGGAAGATGCGTGCACAGTCCGGGCAGCAGCCACGGCACTCAGTGCGGTCAGGACGCCCAGAAAGCCTCTCTGGAAACAGCCCCGGAACGATTCCCACCCTGTGTGCCTGTGTCCCCCTCGCCAAGCTGCCCCGCCTTGGGGGTCACTCAGTCGTCTGCCCCTCTTCCTCCCACTGCCCGACCAAGTCAGCCATTGAACCCTGGCCGAGGCTTGTCCCGCCGTGGACAAGGGCTCTGGGAATGCCACGGCCCAGCAGTAGGGGTGAGTTGGTAGCAAGCAGCTGGAGGACCAGGGGTTCATTTGTTTTAGCTTTAGTTTTAGTTTGATTTTATTTATTTTTATAGTTTATTTTTGAGACCGAGAGAGACAGAGCACAAGCAGGGGAGGGGCAGAGAGAGGGGGAGACACAGAATCTGAAGCAGGCTCCAGGCTCTGAGCTGTCAGCACAGAACCCAATGCAGGGCTTGAACCCACGAACCTCAAGATCATGACCTGACCTGAAGCCAGACGCTTGACCGACTGAGCCACCCAGGCGCCCCTGGTTTTAGCTTAAAAAAAAAAAAATACTAATTTCCTTTGGACCTGGTTCGCCAATGATCTGGGTGTGGGTGGCTGGGCCCATGTTTGTCAGCTATTAAGGGCAAGGCTGGAAAGTCTGTGGGCACTGCCCTTGCTCCCAGGTGGAGGAAGGCCGTTGGGGCTGGGAGGGTGGACTGTTGCAGCCTGTGTCCAGCCCAGCCTCTTCTGTCTCCACGTTCCCTCAGGTCTGACTATCACAGAGGTGTGTTCTGCTACGGGGACACCAAAGGCAATGTCATCGTCTTCACCTCTGACAATGTGACCCACGGGCTGTTCAACCCCCAGATCCTCCCCAGGACCTCCAAATTGGGTAGCTAAGATGCTGGGAAAGGTGGCGGTGGGGAGATGGCCCTTCCTCCCAGCTCAGGAGCCTCTGGCTATTTCAGTTCAGCTCTGAGTGGCCTGTGGGACATGCGGTGATGAGGTGACTGCAGGAGCCAGGGGGGGCTGAGGAGAGGGGCAATCTCTCTGAAGGTGGGAGGTTGCACAGGTGAGGGGCAGAGGCGGGGGAGAGGCTCAGGACCTGCCTCAGCCCAGCAAGAATGAACCTGTACCAGCTGTGTGACCCTTTGCAAGTCACTCACCCCCTCTGGGTCTTGAGATGACAGCACTAACCTCCTCCATGTTTGTGAGGAGGGTTCTGCTCTCCTTGGCTGGGAGCTGCCTTTGGTGGGTGGGGATGGGGCAGGAGGGATGCCCTGGAGGTGGGCTCAGTGGGGCCTGGGGGAAAGCCTGGCTCAGCTCGGACGAACCTGCATAAGCCCCGTGACGTTTACTGTGCACTTGCACGCTGAGTGCTTCAGCCCATGGCCTCCTGCGGCCCCTCCGCCTGCCCCAGCCAGGAGGGAGCCACTGTTGGTACAGCCCAGGAAGAGAGGAGGAATGGAGGTTTAGGGGGTGAAGCACTTGCGCAGGCCCCACAGGGTAAGTGTCCCGAAGCAGGCCGCCTGCCCCAGAGTCTGCACCTTAACCCCTTGCCGGGCTGTACCCCAAACTCGCTAAATGCTGAAGGACACTGGGGCTGTTCTGCCCAGGGCACTAGGTCCCGAGGCTCTGGGGCCTGGGGCTATCAGGGACGTGTCTGAACTGGACCTGTCCAGGATGGAGCCTTCGGTGCATGGTGTCAGGCCTCCAGCCTGCTTCATATCCATCTAGAGGAGGCCCGGGCCACCAGGCACCCCAGCCATGGGGACACTGACTCCCCTTCCATCCAGGACACCAGAGCAGCCCCTGGGGCTTCCAGAGTTCCTGAGCAGGACGCTCTGCAAGGGCTCCCAGGCCTCATGACCCACCCCCCACCGCCCCTACCCCCCAGCTGAAAGGTAGATCTGCCCTGGATACAACAGTGGGCTGGCACCCTGCTTTATCCTTTCTCATCAGCCTCTGCCCCTGGTGCTGGCCCGGCTGCGGTCATGCTGTGCCAGCCTGGGAAAGGGCGTGGGAGGTGGTGGTGGTCTTTGAGCTGTGTGTTGGACGGGCGGTCAGAGTGGGTACGGATGAAGCCTGAGTGTGGGAAGGGGGTCCCCCCATGCCTCACGCTGCCTGAAGGCTGGGGACGAACATGAAGGTGGGCTCACCAGTGTGTTGACCATTGACCTCTCTGTACCTTAGTTCCCTTTAAAACAGGGACGAGCATGCTCAATTCATGGCTTTTCTGTAGGGTGGAAGGAGGGCCGACGGTGGGAGGTGCACAGTAAGGACAGGGGGACCCCCTCCCCTGACCCCCTGGGGCTCTCCCAGCCGCAAGGGAGAGGGAGACATGCTTCTAAGCTTCCTCCTTCCCGCACCTGCCCCACTTCCATAACACTCACCCCTTGGGACTTCCTTTTCAGGCTTCTTCCTGCCCTTGCAAGGTGGGGCTGGTGACTTTGCAGCACAAAATGCTTGGCATAGGCCCCCAGGCCTCCCTCTCTTTTCTCTGTTTTACCTGGGAGTTTATCTCAGATTTGAGCCCAGACCATCCCAGTCTTTTGGACCCACCTCCTTAAACCCTGCTCTACAGGGAGACCCACGCCTGTCCCTGTCACTGCTTGGCTCTATCTGTGCCAAGCCTTTCTGCATGCACCCAGGGCCTCTCCTTGGAGGCTCCCAGGCTGCCGGCTGGCCGTGGGAGGTTTCGGGGGCCAGGAGACCCCCCTGAACGCCACGAGGGCCAGGCTGTGCTCAGTGTGATTACTCTGGGCGCACTAGCCAGACGCCTCTCCTTGGTGCTTGTGTTTGCTGGACAAGGCAGGGCGTGTAGTTGGAAGCATGCTGGTAAACTTCCAAATGATCCTTTTCGGAAGGAACAGAGCCTAGGGTCTCAAGTTGTTCCCCACTCCAGCAGACTTGGAGGTCCCTATATAAGAATCACCTTGCGGGCCTCCTGGGTGGCTTAGTTAGTTGAGCACCCAACTCTTGATTTCGGCTCAGGTCATGATCTCACAGTTCAGTTCGTGAGATCGAGCCCTGCATCAGGCTCCATGCTATCAGCACAGAGCCTGCTTGGGATTCTCCCTCTCCCTCTCTCTTTCTGCCCCTCCCTCACTTGTGCTCCCTCTCTCTCTCTCTCTCTCTCTCAAAATAAACTTTAAAAGATAAATGAATATATAAAAACTAAAAGGAAAAAAAAAAGAATCACCTTGTTTAGACTGCAGCACGTGGGGAGAGGGAGGAGGCCCGAAATGTGGGGCCAGCTCTGGGCCGGGCCAGCCCAGGGCTCTGGGCAGCAGTGTTTGCCTGCCGTGTCTGCGTTCTGTGTCAAGTTCACCCCACTGGACTCACCAGGACACGGGAAGGCCAGAATGAGCATTTGGATGGAATAGTGTTGAGTCATACAGGAGTTGCAAACCAACTCAAGGTGTCCTCTGGGGCTTTTGCCGGTCTGGCAAGGTGGGGAGCTGGTGATGTGGACCTCGGTTTTCTCTCCTATCAGATCACTGGACCAAGGTTTCCGCACAGAAGCTCCTAAATGAAAAGTCGCCTGTGCATAGAAGTTACCGGCTGAAGGTAAGTCGTATCTTTCCTTGGCCTGTTCCCATGGTAGTTATCTGTACCCACGCACCACTCGACAATAAATGTAGGAAGTGGGTTTGCCCTCTGGGTTCAGTCTTAGGCCTTGAGGCTCAGTCACTGGGAGGGCGGAGGCAGTTGTCAGATCCTGCAGCTCTCTGTGCAGAGAACGAAGGTGTCCCCGGGGTGGCTCTTCTCTCTCCGTTGCTCAGGCCTGATCCTGGCAGACACCACCTCTCTCCTGGATGGCTGCAGTGGCTTCTGGCTGTTTCCACACTTCCTTTCTCCATGCAGTGCTTTACTCCATTCAGCAGCCGGAGGAATTATGAGCGAGAAACAGCCATGCCACTCCTTTGCTCAAAATCCCCCAGTAGGTGCCTGGGTGGCTCAGTCAGTTAAGCGTCTGACTTCTGCTCAGGTCATGATCTCACCGTTCCTGAGTTCGAGCCCCATGTTGGGCTCTGTGCTGACAGCCCAGAGCCCGGAGCCTGCTTCAGCTTCTGTGTCTCCCTTTGTCTCTGTCCCTCCCCTGCTCGCACTCTGTCTCTCTCTCTCAAAAATAAATAATAAAACATTAAAAAAAAATTTTTTTTTAAAATCCCCAGTAGCTTCTCATCACGTTCAAACAGAATCTCAAATGCTTCCCGTGACCAGCAGGACACAAGGTGACCTGGCCCCTGCCCGTTCCCCATCTTGCTTCCTACCTTTCTTTATCTCGTTCACTCTGCCGCAGAGACCCAGACAACCCGGCTGTTGTCTGCACACGCCAAGCCTTTTTCCTACATCAGGGCCTTGTCACGTTCTATCCCTCAGGATGCTGGGTTCTTCCCTAGGTCCCTGTTTGCCCCTGTCTCTGCTCCCTTCAGGGCCCTAACCAGCCAGCCCGGAACAGCCCTGCTGCCCGCCTCTGCCTGTGGCCCTTCACGTGGCAGTGCTTGTACGATTCTGACACCACCTGGTGTGTGTTTTTTCCAAACCACCATGCAGTTCTCCGGCCTCAGCTGGGTGACCTACGGTTCAGCTCAGTTCTGGCACTGTCTGCCTGGAGATAGCGTCAGATCCTACAGGTTAAGGGTCCGTCCCACAAGACTGCCCTCCACTTCAGAGGCCAGTTATAAGTTCAGGTTGTCACCTGTGTTTCTGACCCACCGATTATAAATCAGAGCTTCCCATCACTCGCTGGGTTCCATTAAATTGCTAGAGTGGCTCACAGAACTTGGAGAAACATTTTACTTACTAGATCACCAGTTTATTATAAAAAGATACAACTTAGGAACAGCGAGATGGAAGAGATGCGTAGGGCAAGGTATGGGGAATGGGGGCATGGGGCTTCCCTCCCATCTCTGGGTACAAGGCTCACCCCACATCTCCACGTGTTCACCAGCCCAGAAGCTCTTTGAGCCCTGTCCTTTTGGGTTTTTATGGAGTTTCATCACATAGGTATGATCGATTACATCATTGGCCATTGGCGACCAGTTCAGCCTCCAGCTCCTCTTCTCCCCAGGGGCCGGTGGGGGGGGGGGGCGCTGAAAGTTCCAACCCTTCCATCTCGTGGCTGGTTTCCCTAACAACCAGTCCCCATCCTCAAGGGCTTGCCAAAAGTCACCTCATTAATGTAAACTCAAGTGTGGTTGACCGGTTCGTTACGTATACGAACACTTTCTTACCGCTTAGGAAGTTCCAAGGGATTTAGGAACTCCGTGCCAGAAATGGACATGAAGACCAAATATATAGACTTCTTATTTTTTTTAATTAATTAATTTATTTTTGAGAGAGAGAGCACGCGAGTGAGTGAGGGCAGAGAGAGAGAGAGAGAGAGAGAGAATCCCATGCGGTGCAGAGTGAGAGGGAGAGAGCGCGGAGCCAGAGCAGGGCTTGAGCTCACACAAAACAGTGAGATCATGACCTGAGCTTAACCGACTGAACCACCCAGGCGCCCCCAAGTATATATCTCTTATTACAATTCACGATATCACAGCTTAGCACCCCCCAACTTCGTGTTGTCCACCCACTGTTTTCTCATCCCGTTACCGTCTCGGGATTGGCAGCTCCTAAGGACAGGCACTCAATGTGTTGTCCTGTCTCCAGTGCCTGAAAGAGCTGGGCCTTAGAGAATTCCCAGGACATTTGTGAACAGATAAATGAATGAATCTGACACTCGGGGAAGTCTGGGTTGTGCGGTCCCAGGCTCCTCAATGCTTCTTTCCCCTCCAGCAAGTTGGCTCCCTCAGGCCCTGGGACCCTGTCAGGGAGAGTCCCTCACAAACACTTTCTTTCCCCTCTTCTGTGGGAATCTCATCTTGGGCTCGGTTTTCCACCCCAGTTGCTGAGTGTCCCCTGTCCGCTCGGCGCCTTCACCATGATAGATGCTCAGTGAGGCAGTGCATGGAAAACCTAGCCCAGTGCCGGACAACCCCCTCTGTTGTTGTCCTGAAGAGGGAAATCTCCAGTCGGGAGGCCAAGCACAGGCCGAACCGCAGAGCCAGAAGCTAGAGAATTCTGAGCCTGGGCCGTCAAGGCCGCCCCCTGGATTGTGGGTCTACGCCTTTTGTTGCTCAGCTAGCACCAGAGAACATTCCCAGGGGAAGCATCCAAGGCCCCCTGTGGATAGAAGGGACTGAGGGCGCAGCTGCCTCCTTTCTCCCGTGTGGGATGGGGTGACAGTGATGTCAGATGGGCCCGACCTTGCCTGTCCTCCAACTTATAAACAAGAGTCCACATGATAGCGGACTTGGGCGCTTTTTGCCTGTCTCACTGGCCAGTGATGGCACAGGACTGGGCTGAGACCGTGGGGCCGTGTCGCTGCGTCAGAGCTGTGATTGCTAGAGGGCATGAGACGTGGTGACTTCCTGGCCCTTCCAGCCCCTACCGCTGCCACTCTCTTCCCAGGCTCTCCATCCCAACTGGTGCCAGCAGGTCAAGTTCATTCCCCAGATGAACATGGTGGCCTCCTGTTCGGCCATTGAGAAGTCCTCTCTGGTGCTGACATTATTGCCGTCCAGAGATCCAGAGAGCCCCAAGTAAGGAGCATCTCTCTCTCCAAGCTGGGAGGGAGTGGGTGTGACAGTGCCTCAGAGGGTCTAGCTTCACCTCAGCCACATGTGGCCGTCCCTGCTGAGAGTGGGCCCGCCCCCCCAGGACGGTGGCATCTCGCTGGGTCCGGGGAAGCAGCGTGTGTCCTGTGGGCCAGCAGTGGGGTATGGTTGTTAGCAGGCGGTCTCTACGGTCTATTATTTTTTAAATGGGGCTGTAACTGACAGAGCGCTATGTTAGTTTCAGGTGTCCCACATAATGATGTGCTGTTTGTATATCCTGGGAAACGATCAGCACAGTGAGTCTGGTTAGCAGCCACCAGCACACAGTTACCATTGTTTTTTCCTGCTACAAGAACTTTTACGGAGTCTGGTTCTAATCATCGCCACCAGCGGCAAAAACATAATAGGCCTCTTTCATCCACCCATTTATCCACGACCCTCAGCACAGAAGCCGGCACACAGTGTGTGGGCTGGTGTCGGGAAAATATTTTCTCACCGAAGGAATGAATGTGAGTTGCTTTACCTCCGTGCTCCTCACTGGGTGTCCCCATCTGTAGAAGGGGGTGATAGCCCCGTTTCCTTCCCTTGGTCTTACTCTCAAGGCTTAGTGGAGTGATGCTGTTGGTGGTATATGGTCACTGATTGGCAGCACTTACTCTCCGGAGATGGTTCTAATCTAGTTCCTTTATTCTAAGCTCCTCTATCTCAGAGTGAATTCTTTTCCTTCATTTCCTTTCCTCTCCTCCCTTTCTTTCTTCCCTTCCTCGCTCTCTTTTCCTTCCTTCCTTTTTACCTCCCTTCTTTCCTCCCTCCATTCTTTCCTCTCTCCCTGTATTCCATTCCATTCCTTTCCTTTCCTTTTCTTTCTTTCTTTTTCTTTCTTCTTTCACAGTAGTGATTAGTCACACAAGTCTATGTACACACGTTGTCCCTGTAAAAAAAGTAAAAACATCATGAATAACCCTGCAGTCCTACCGTTGCCCAGTCCCCAGGTCTCACTCTGCTCTCAGATGTCTCCCTTCTCTCGTTTTCGTGTGTCCCTCTCCCTGTGCATTTCACAGTAGGTTTTGTTTCCTGAGGGTCATTTCCCCTCTTCCCTCCGCTGTTTTCCTCCGGTTGCAGGTCTCCACCCCTTGGACCCTTTAGGTCTGTGCCATTTTCCTCCTGGGCAGGTGGCACCATGAGGTGCAGCCCCGTCTCCCGGAGGGGAACAGCAGGAAATTCAAGGCCTTGTTCGGGGGGGGGGGGGGGCAGCTGGGTGAGGCACAGCGGGAAGGCAGAGGGCCACTTAGGCCCCATCTCTGTCCCTTCCTGTCCC
>CM053576.1:24488089-24530761 GCA_028646485.1 Cryptoprocta ferox | reverse complement strand
GCCTCACTGTACGTACAGTGTCCTGTTAACCAGAGTACTCTGCGCACATCCCCACCCAAGCCCTGGAGCTAACTGCTGGTTGGGGGAGGGGACTCGGAGAAGGCTGATGTGGTGGGAAGTTTTAGTCTTGGCTTCCGTGCTTGGAGCAGGGCAGTGTGGTGGGGTTTCGCTTGGAGCTGGGTTGCAGCAGAGGCTCATCTCTCTGCTTCGTGGAAACATCACCTCATATCTGCGATAATGTGTTTCCTTCAGCTTCTTGTTTTATTGGGCCTAAATGGCAGGTGGTATCACAGAATCACCTCATCCTGGCCATGAAGGCCTCCATGGTCTGTCCCTGCTGCCTCCCTAATCGCACCCCTTCTACCTTCCCACTACAGCTGCAGCTGCCCCCTTGTAGTTCAGGTGTTCTCTTGCCCCAAGGCCTTTGAATTGCTCCTCTCTGGTACGCTCTTGTTTTTTGTTGTATGTTGTTTGTTTTTATTTTTTTAAACATTTCATTACTAAAAATTTCAAACACACACCAAAGTAGAGAAAATAGTGTAATGTTTTATTTTTTAAATATTTTTTAAGATGCTTTATTTATTTTTGAGAGAGAGAGAGAGCTAGAGAGAGTGAGCATGAGCGGGGGAGGGACAGAGAGAGAGGGAGACACAGAATCCAAAGCAGGCTCCAGGCTCTGAGCTGTCAGCACAGAGCCCCATGCGGGGCTCAAACTCACGAACTGCGAGATCATGACCTGAGCCGAATTTACTGACTGAGTTACCCAGGGGGCCCAATAGTCTGCTTTAATATCACTAGTACCTAGTCCAAGTTAATCTTCCCCCATTTGTCTCAAACATATCATTTTACATTCACTTGGAAAGAGATATGAACAAGTGTCTAGGTCGTGAGCATAGGAAGGGTGTGGTCTGACGCATAGAGGCATCCTTTGGCCGCTCTGTTGCAAATGGAGTGGGCAGGCGTGGAGATGGGGCCTCTAGTGTAGACAGCATTGCAATAATCAGGCTGCCTATGGTGGTGGCCTGGAATCGGGCGATGGAGAGGAGACGGGATCTGAGATGTATTTTGGGGACACGTTGGAGAATGTATTCGTACGCTTACCTGCACACACCCTTTGGGTTGTCTGCACGCAGCACATGTCAGCCAGCAGGTGGCACCATTGACTGCTTGCTAGTCTTCAGTTCCAGGCAAGCACCACTTAGGGCGTGGCCTCCACTGGTGGGGTCTTGCATTGTCACCCCGGACTCTGCCTCAGCTTCCCAGAGGTTGGCTCCCTGGCAGGCCAGCCTGAGCAGAGCTCGTGAGGCGCTTGCAGCCAGCAGTGAGTCTGAGTGGACGGCCTGGGTGGCGCCCAAGGGAGCCCGTGACTGACCCGCACCATCTCCCCCGCTTGCCCTCTTCTCTCACTTCGGCCACCACCACCTAGTTGAAGCCACCCCATTTGCGTGACATGGCCTCCTTCCCTGCATCCCCTCTGACCTTCCAGTCCCTTCTCTGCCGGGCAGCCATCTGCAGACTGGTCTCCTTCAGCTAACCTGTCAAGGCCACTTGTTTATTTCCCTGCGGGACTCGCCATAATTTGTGAATGTCTGTCTCCTTCTCTCTGTTCATTTATTTGCTCCTGCTGCTTCTCTCTGGAAGGAAAGCTCCATGAAGGCAGGGGCATCACGTCTGTGTCCCCCGTGATCCTGGAAGGGCATAGGAGCCAGTAAATCCTTGTTGCACGAGTGAGTGAATCAGCCTGAAATAATTTCTACTGACGTTTTGGTGACATTTCTTCCAGAAGATTTCTCTGTGCATATTGCACAGAGGGGGATGTATCTGGTTTGGCAACAAATGGAATACATTTATTTGATACATTCTTCTTGAAGTTTCAGTTTTTTGAAGAATTCTTCTGGCAGTAGAAGGGAGAGCAGGTTTGGAGAGGGAGCAGGACTGGAGGCCAAGAGACGTGTCGGGAGGCTGGCACAGAAATGGGGGCCTGAACTAAGCCAAGGCTGGGGCGATGGTGGGGTGTGTGCAATGAGGGTTTGGGGCCCAGCTGGTAGTGGGAATGCTGGAGAGGGCGTGGCAACGGAACCAGGTCAGGGGCAAGGTCAAGGAGGGGGTGCTGCGATCGAGGGCTGGGCCACCGTACACTAGGGGCCTCTGAGCTGAGTTTTGAAGGGAGAGCTTGAGTAGAAGGAGCCGGCAGTGCAGGATGGATGGGTAAGAGGGAGTGGCAGATGCAAAGTTCTCGGGGGACTCACCTTCCTGAAACCCTTCCCTGGGTAGGCCTGGCCCTGCTGAGCCCCATCCAGCCCTGCCCCCTCTTCCTGTCCTGCCACACCCACCCTGGGTCTGAACCCTGATGCCCCCACCTTGCCGGCCTTGTGGACTTGGGCGAACTCCTACATGTCTGCTTTCCGTGTCCCCGTTGTGGCACGGGGCTGATGATACTCGCTAGGGTTGTGTGAGGGGTGCAGGTGATGCATGAACCAGCACCCAGCACAGAGCAGGCTAGGTACCCGCTAGCTTTCTTTCCTTCCCTGGGCCTTTGGAATCCCCTTCTTTTCTTCTTTGTTTTTTTTTTAATGATTTAAAAAAATTTTTAAATGCTTATTTATTTTTGAGAGACAGACAGAGTACAAGTGGGGGAGGGGCAGAGAGAGGGAGACACAGAATCGGAAGCAGGCTCCAGGCTCCGAGCTGTCAGCACAGAGCCTGATGCGGAGCTCGAACTCACAAACTGTGAGATCATGACCCGAGCTGAAACTGGACACTTAACCAGCTGAGCCACCCAGGCACCCCATTCTTCTTTTCTTTTAAGTTATTTATTTATTTATTTATTTATTTATTTATTTATTTATTTATTTTGAGAGAGAGAGAAAACATGCCAGCAAGTGGGAGAGGGGCAGAGAGAGGAAGAGGGAATCTCAAGCAGGCTCCATGGTGTCAGGGCAGAGCCCGATGCAGGGCTTGAACTCACAAACCCTGAGATCATGACCTGAGCTGAGATCAAGAGTCGGATGCTTAACCCACTGAGCCCTCTGGGCGCCTGAGGGAATCCCTTCTTTTTACAAATTTGTGTCATGGGTTGTGGAGACACCTGTCCCAGTGCGGTTGAAGCAAGGACCAGGTTAGGTTTGCCCTTGGCACGAGGCACACGTGTCACAGCGATAAGGAGTTGCTCCCACCCTGGGCTTGCTTTCCCCTGCAGGTGAGGGGTGGGTGCCTCCTCCAGGAGCTGCTGGTTTGGGGCTGAGATCCACGGCAGCCGCTCTGCCTACACTGCTCAGCCCCGACTTGGCTGCAGGGTGAGCCCCGGACAGGGTCTCTGGGGCTGCTCCTGTCCTTCCGGGGAGAGGGGATGACTTCTCCTAGTGACCCTGCGGCCCTGCCTTGGCCCCTCCGCACCCCAGCCTCAGAGGCTCCCCTGGGCCCACGGCTCCCAGCCTGCAGCCTTCCCCCTTTGCTGTTGTAGGTTTTCAGTGCTGAACTTGAGAAAAGGGATTCTCTGCTTTGATTACTGCCCAGACAAGAACTTGGTGGGTAAGTAATTTTCATGGCATGCCGAAGCCGCTCGCCTGGCAGAATGGGGTGCAGGCTGCTGGGGCATGGGGACTTCAGGGCCGAGGAGGAGGCCCTTGCAGGGCCCGGGGTCCTCTCCTGCTGCTCTGGTCCCTGCTTGTGGGCACCTGGGGCGGTGTGGTGACTCAGTCTCAGCATGAAGGGGGAGGTGGTGGGGCAGGAGTGGCAGAGGGGCAGATTGTCACGACCGCCCCCCCCGCCCCCACCTGCCACACCTGCCTGGGGTCCACAGCATGGTCCCAGGAGGAGTTCTCAGCATAGGACCCCACTGCCTGACGCCCATTTTCTGACCCCAGTGACTGGTGGCTATGACCCCCTCATCCGCCTGTGGAACCCCTTCTTCTCAAAAAGTCCAGTGTGGTTGATGAAGGGGCATCAGACCTCCGTGACGCACATCCTCATGAACAACAAAAACAGCAGCATCCTCCTCAGCGTCTCCAAGGACAAGGTACTGTCCTCGTGCGGTGCGACTCTTACACCCGCTAGCTAGGTCCCCAGTGAGGACGCCGGCCCTGGGATGATGACCTAGCTCGGTCGGCCAGGGGGCGCCGGTTGGCAGCGGCCTGAGCCCAGGGGAATGGTGTGACGTCCCTGCCCAGGGCTCCACACCCAGCCTAGGGCGTAGAGGGAGGAGTCACCAAGAGGGGGCCATGGGTCTCTGATAGCCCCTGCCAGAGGCCTGCGCCCCACTCTGAGCAGTCTGCCAGAGCTGGGCTCCCATGTAGCCCAGCCTGGCTTCTTAGTCTGTGGTCCTGGGCGAGGCCCTTCCCTCTTCTGAGCCTCAGTGCCCTCATCCACAGGATGGGTTGTGGGAGGCTGAGAGAAGTGCTGGCGGTAAAGCAGCAGGGGCGTGTCTGGCACATAGTAGGTGTACAATACGCGCGCGAGCCATTCCCCCAGACCCAAACTCGCACCTCCGCTCTCCTAGGGGCCCCTCCTCGGCCGCCCTGGCTCTGAGGGCCGGACTGGACCTTCTCCAGTGCCTGGGGCTCCCTCGCTCAGAGCCTGTCACTTTGCTGCCCTGCATCGGTTGGTTCAGAGGATCGCCCCCTCTGCTGTTTGTGTCTCCCGGGGCTCAGTAGTAGATTGAGAATTGCGGGACCCTTGGGTCACCCAGGCCGCCCTCCCTGACACAGCCCACGCTGGCTGTTGTCTGGCATCCTCCCGGCAGCTCCCAGAACGGGTGTCATGGGCTATGCTGAAGGATCTGAGGCTGGGGGGGCCAGGGGCGGGCGGGCCCCAGTCCTCACAGTGGCAATGGGCAGAGCCAGCGTATGGATCGGAGTCGGGTCGATCCCAGTCCCCCCCCTTTCCTACTTACTGCTGATGTCTCCAAGCAGGGAGCGTCCCCGGGGGACTTCCGCGGGGCCTCTGTAGGGACAGCTCCTCACCTTGCGATGAACTCGAGGGGCTGCCCTGGGGACAGGTGGGCTTTTTTGGCAACTATGTCGGTAGCCACTGTGCATCCTGCCTGGCGTTAGCTGAGGCAGGCCAGAGTGGAGGCTGTGAGGGTCTGCAGGGGCACGTGCCGTCTTACTTGGTCTTCATCCTCAGCCGTTGAGTGGAGGCCGTGGGGGGGGTGCCTCGGTTTCTTCCTTGGAGCCTAAGAATGGCATGTCTTGCGTGGTGGGGATCCGCGCAGGGGATCCGCGCGTGCTGCCAGCCCTGCTCACATCCCAAGGCCTCGGGTGCCGGCTGCACCCCCGGGGCCCACTCTCGGCCTCTTTGCCCGCTTCCCACCCCCAGAATATCCGCGTGTGGGACATGCAGGACTACATATGCCTTCAGTCCTTTTGTGGGAGCCTTTTTGCCCTGGGAAACTGCCCTATCACCAGCATCTGCTTCCACAAGAACGAAGACAGCCTCATCTGCACCACCTATTCCGTGAGTGCTGCGCGGGAGGGAGGCAAGGAGCAGAGAGTATATTAATTAGACACCGTCCCATCCCTCAAGGAGCCTGTGAGGTAGAAGAACAGAGAATGTCCATAGAAAATGCTCCGTGTTGTGATGGAGATTTATGCCAGGTGCTTCTTGGAGCATGGAGAAAGGATCCTTAGCCTAGCCTTGGGTGGCGCATGGTCAGGGAAGGCTCCCTGGAGGAGGAGACGCCACGTTGAGGCGTTATGCTCCCCAGAAGTTATGAGGGACCCCATGGAATAGGGGTGAGAGGTATCGGCAGGCATGTTGAGGAGCCAGGAGGCCTCGCTGGGCTCAGGACTGCGCACAGGATGTCTTAATGAAGTTGCAGTTTATTGGAATTTTTGTCCTGGGGCCAGTCACTGAGGGCAGAGCCCTTCTGACTGCCCACTGCCTGCCCCTCTCCTTCCTGCAGATTGGGATCCTGAAAGGGTACTTGGAGACTGAGGGGCCTAGGAGAGGTGGGGAGAAGACCTCGACTTACAGCACACCCCTGTGCGCCGTCCTCTACAGTAAGGTCTTTAAGCAGGTGAGTGGGCTGGAGCTGGCCGTCCCTCGGGCTGGCAGGAGTGCCAGGTGATGCGGGGCAGGACCCAGCCCTCCCGCTGTGCCCGGAGCTGCGTCCAAGCAGCATTCAGCACAGCAGTGGGGTGGGCTGCAAGTCATAGCATTGATGGTGGTGTGGGACAGTGGCTTGGGGGTGGGAAGCCCCGCAGAGGGGTCGGTGGCCTGAGCGGGGAGTGCGGGGGGCTCTGGCCCTTGGTCAGCGGATCACCTCACTCCCCGGTCAGCGGATCACCTCACTCTCCTGAGCCTGTGAGCCCCTGGCCACTGCCGCACGTCAGTTGTGGACGCGAGGACTTCTGTCCCCAGAGTAGGAGATGGGGCACTAGGTGTGGGCCGCTCTGTGAGGTTCTGGGGGGTGGGGGGTTGTCCTTACCAGGAAGGCCCTAGTCCAGGGAAGACGAGCACCCTGGTCCTGAGTAGAGATCTCTGGGTGGAGCGGAACAACTGGCGTGTGGTTTTTGAGGGGTGGGGACAGAAGGGGCTCCCAGGCCGTCTTCCCACTGTCACTGGGACCCCTTTTCTGGCCTGGGCTCTGAGCAGGACAGGCTGTGTCTGCCACAGGGATGGCCTTTGGCTGCACGAGGCTGCAAGAGGCCATCGCCCACCTCTCTGCACTTCTCTCCCAGGCGGCTCCCCCACCACCACCCCGCATGCCTTAGGGCTCTTGGATGCCTTCAAACGGTTTAAAAAAAAAACAACAACTCCAGCTTTTCTAGATTGTTCTCAGCAGGAGGGTTGGTCTGAAATAGGCTTACCTGCTACTGTTGCATTGAAGTGGAGTGACTATCCTTTGTTCTCAATATTTCCTTTCATAGGGGCAGTTAGTGCATTTCCTGTTGTTTTCTCCCCCCCACGATTCATGATGCTTCAGTAAACATCTTTTCTGACTTAGAGATTATTTTCTCTGGATAGATTCCGAGTTAAAGGGGATTTCACCAGTGTGGTTCTTTCTAAACGAGTTGTGGCCATTTGCACTGGCCTGGTTGGGAGTGGGGACGCTCTCGTCTCCAGGAGCCCCAGCCGCGTGCTCCCCACAGGTGGTGAGCGGCTGCCTGGGCAGCCTGGTGAGTGTGTGGAAGATCGCAACGGGCAGGCGGATGCTGGAGTTCTCTGTGACCGGAGAGCAGCGCGTGGAGCTGACCGCCATGTGCCTGGACGAGCCAGAGCGGCGGCTGCTCACAGGTTTGCGCGACGGCACTGTAAAGATGTGGAACTACGCCGCGGGCGAGTGCCTGCTGACCTTCCCCAACCCGGACGAGCTGGAGGTCAGTCTGGCTGGTCCCCCAGCTCCAGGGCTGCACGCCTCTTATGACCTTGGGGGCGCACTGTCTTTTTTATGCTTCCTTTTAAGGCTGTGCCTATGGACGGCCTGGCCTCTTGCCTCCCTGAGCCCTTGCGTTCTTGCCTGTAAGGTGACAATAGGGAACAGCGCCTGTCCTTAATAAGGATTCTACAAGCGCTAGCTACTCTTCTTCTTTGATTTGTTGGCACTCCCTGCCCCAGGTATGAGAGATTTGGATGGCATTTCTAACAGCGGGGCCGGGTAAGCCCCACGCTCACTCCTGTCGGGGAAATGCCGGGTCAGAGGGACAGGGTTATAAGGACAGCGTGTGGGTGTGGTGTGGGGCAAAGCCAGCAGTCTCACTTTGGGACCTGAGCCCATTACTAACTCTTATGAAAGTCCTTGAACCAAAAAAAAAAAAAAAAAGAAAAAAAAAAGAAAAGTCCTTGAACCAACTCAGAAGGAGCACTCAGCCAAGTAGCCAAGGATCTGGGTACTGGTCCAGATCCCTCCTATCAGCTATGTGGCCTTCCCAGTTATCCTGCTATCGAGCGGTCATGGATACCTGCCCTATCTACCTCCTCTGGGTCTCTCAAGTGAATCATGCGATGTGAGAGTGCTCTGAAAAATATATGGTGGTAGCACCGCTAGAGAACTCTTAGCGTGGTGGAGAGGGTGGACTTCTTGCTTGATACGATAAGGAAGAGATTCGGGGCCCGGGGCCATTTTCTCTGGTACCTTAGGGCCCTGTTTTCTTTCATCGTCAACAGATTAGCGGGATTGTCCATATGAACAAGGTGTTCTACGTGACTGGGTGGAGTAAGAGAATCAGTTGTTTCACGTGAGTAGCAAGGGTGTGCGTGGGGAGCTGAGGGCAGCTGGCGGTTCTCTCTGCTTCAGGTGGGCTCCCCTGTTCCTAGCTCCACTAGCGGTTGGAAGACAAGCAAGAAATTCATGGTGGGCAATGTCCCTTGCTTCATCTGCTCATCCATCCGTTTGTCCATCATTCCTTGAGGCTAACATGTTCTAGGCTTTGTGCTACATGCTGGGGGTGGGTATAAACAAGAATGGTGGGGTCTTCATCTTCCTAGGGGAGGCAGGTGCTAATCAGGTAACTTCATTTATAATGGTAAAGTCTGTTGAGTGCTGTGGGGGGAGGGAAGTACAGGTTTGGGTTTTTTTTTTAATATTTATTTTTGAGAGAGAGAGGCAGAGTGAGCAGGGGAGGGGCAGAGAGAGGGGGACAGAGGTTCCAAAGCGGACTCCGTGCTGTCAGCACAAAGCCTGATGTGGAGCTTGAACTCACAAACCACGAGATGGTGACCTGAGCCAAAGTCAGACATTTAACCGACTGAGCCACCCAGGTGCCCCAAAGGGAATGGAAAGGGAATGGAAATCTGATTTAGTCTCAGGGACGGTCAGGAAGCGCTCATCTGAGGATATTGTGGGTGGAGTGGTGTCTTCTCAGTGAAGCAGCAAAGGGCTTGGGGTAGGAGGGACGTTCCAGGCAGAGGGAATAGAATGTGCAAGTCCTCTTCCTCTTCGGAGGGCCTTTCCAGGGCCATGGCCCTCCTTTAAGTTTTACTCAGCTGTCTGGGGCAAATCTGTAAGATTCGTTGATGTAAAGCCCCTAGGACAGGGCCTTTGTAGTAGGCACATAGTAGGTGCTTAGTGAATGAGGTCAGCGGAGCAGAGCTTCAACCTGAGTGTCCTCTTCTGAGCTGCCTCCTGGAATCTGAAGGCCTCAGGGACACCTGGCCCCGCGCAGCGCTAAGGCCTCGGCTCTGCCCCCCACCCCGGCCCTGTGCGCAGGCTCCACGAGACCAAGCCGATGGCCCTGAGCCACCACTGGCAGCGCTTCCACAAGGAAGATGTCCTGAGCATGGCCAAGTACCAGAACCAGTTCCTCGGGACCTCCTCCTACGACGGGGACGTCCTCCTCTGGGATGTCAGCCTGTTCAAGCCCAGCCTCAACTTCAATGCCTCCAAGAGCCCCTTGCCTTTGCTGCCCAAGAAGGTATGGTCAACGGGAGCACCCCCCATTCTCTCCCTGAGGTGGGCCAGAATCAGCTGTAGGGCCCGGGGGCTAGGAAGGACCCCCAGGAAGGAGAGGGCGTGGGACGACCGCTTTGGGAGAAGACTGGGAGCTAGGTGAGTGGGTGCCAGTAATTATCCTCATTTGACACACAAGGAAACCGAGGCACAGAGAGGTAAAGCATCTTGCCTGAGGTTGCACAGCCAAGAAGGGATAGGTCCGGACCCAGGTAGTCTGACTGCAGAGTCTGTGGACTGCTGGTCCTGTTCTGTGTAGTAGACGACTCCCTTCTTGAAGGTGGCTCATCTCTTACCCACCACTTTTACCACTCTGGGCTCCCCGGGCTCATGGTAGGGACTTAGGAAATCCACACCATCTCTGAATTACCCTGTCTCTGCAGATTTAGCTAGAAGGGGACTTTGGGGTCACCTTGTCCAATAATTTTCCAAACATGCTGCAGAGAAATGCTCTGAGGCTACTGCAGTGGCTTCTCAGCTTGTTATCTATTTTATACTTTGGAGTTTCCCTTAAGATTCAAAAAATCCCCTCCAAAATGTTTAGAAATCACTCCCCATTTTACAGACGGGGAGACTGAGTCCCTCACAGGAGCAGTCTCCTGCCTGTGGGTGCTCAGGGCGTTCGCGGTCGGCCCAGGGACAGTGTTATAAGCTCTGGTTGATGCCTGTAAGGGTGCTGGGTTTCTAGGGAGCAAGCCCTGGGGTGCCTGGAGGGCTGCAGTGTTAGCGTTGGCCGAGGAGACCCCGCGTTTCCCTCTGGGACACTGCAGGGCCGCAAGGGCGCCTGTCTCCCCGGCACAGATCCAACAAGTGGACAACCCCCCGACAGAGGGTTCCAGGTCCAGCAGGCCCAGTGCAGAGCACAAGAAGTGGGCTCACAAGCCCTCAGCGCAGCCCCCGTTCCCCGGGGCCAAGACCGTGGCCAGCGCCAGCCTGCAGCGGAACCTGATGTCGGCTCCCCCGGTGATGAAATGCCCCAGAGACAAGGAGCCAGAGGGGCCCCTGTCCCCGCAGGTAGGGACGGGAGCTGACCCGGTGGCGGCGTTGTGTGTGTGTGTTCTTACACGGAGGCGCTGTTTCCAGAGCACCTTTAGGTCCATCAACTCCTTTTGAGCATTGCAGCCAGGCCGCCTCCCTGGTTGGATTCACCTCATCCACCCCCCTCTGCTGCCTCAAGCCTGGGCACGGTCCCTTCCCAGAACATGGCCAATACCAGACCCCAGCGTCTCCAAGCTTGGGGGCCGGACCTGGAGGGAAGACAGTCCAGGGAACCTAGAGTCACAGGCCCGATCCTGGGCTACTTCCCAGGTCCTCCAGCGAGTGTAACCTGGCAGAGATGAGCCACTGGGGCCGGCCAGCCGCTCCCACCAAGCCTCATCTCCCTGGAGGCCAGGCTCCAGCAGTCCGAGGCCTCGGAGGAGGCAGACTACTTCCCTTCTCTGGGCTCCCATCTCTGCTCCAGGATTTACCCTCCCAGGCTTGACCGATGGTCTCTCATTGGGGAGTAAGGAGATGGAGCAGGGTGGGTCTGGGGCCAGAAGACTTGAGCAACTGAAGTCCGATTCCTGTTCCTGGGAACTGGGGCTTGTAAGAGGAGCCCCACTTTCTCCAGCACGTGAGGCCTGTCAGGCAGAAGGCGCGCACACCTCCATCCCACGCGGCCCCTCAGACGTGGCTCTGCTCTGAGACGCACACGCTGTGCGTGACTCCAGGACACTCGGGCCTCCTCTGGAGCCGCAGGGTGGCGCCACCACATGCACGGTTCTCAGAGCCGCGAGTATGCGCTCCCCAGGCCTCCCCTTTGGCCGGGGTACCTCCTCCAGGACAAAGAGGGGGTTTCCCCAAAGGCACGAAGCCTCTGCCCTGAGATCGGAAGCTCCTGGTCACTCGAGACGGGGTCTCCCTGGCATTGGCGTGTCTTTATGACGGGACCCGTTAGACACCTGGCTGTCCCTTTCCCAGGGCCGTGTGTCTCCTGAGGGCGGCTGCTCGTTCTTTCAGCATCTGGCTCTGATCTCTGTCCCCCGCAGGATGGGGAGACACCCCCCGCCACCCCATGATGACTTAGGAGGCCCATTTTGCTTTCCAGAAACCTTTTAGCGCTGAAAGCCCTAAGCTGTTCCGAATACCCTATGGCAGACTGTCAGTCCTCAGAGATGCTCAGAGGAGAGGAGGGGAGTTCCAGAAGAAGGTGCTGCTGCAGTCCAATGCAGCGGTGGAGAAGGTGGGCCACGCTCAGGCAGGGTCTGCGGTGTGAGCCGGGTGGGGGGGCGGGGCTGGGGTCAAGGCGCTGGGAAGGGCAGGGCCTAAGGGGCCAGCCTGTTCTCTCGGGGGCCCGGAGAGGTGTGGTGGAGGTGAAAGCCCCACTCAGGACCCTGGCTTCAGGCCGCTGGGAAGCTCCTGGGATGTGTGCGTGGGGGGCTGTCAAGAGGGGTGTGCAAGGCCCCCCCGGTTGGTGGGCTGACCTGGGTTGGAGGAGAAGCAGCGTTGCTGGGACCCGCGATTGAAACGCCCCCCTGTGCTCTGGGAGGCTGTTTTGCACAACAGGGGAGTGGGGTCTGGGTCATCTCTGTTCTCCCTTCCTCCTGCCCCTCTCCCGCTTCTGCCCCTGGACGCCCCTCACTGTGCCACCACTAGATGAAGTGACCATTCAGGCCCCTTCTAACTTCGATCTGCAAACACAAGGTAATTCGGAGACTCTCTGGGTTTCCTAAGTCCCTACCAAGGGCCCAGTGAAAATCCCAAACCGTAGTTGTGTTAGGGCTTTTGGCAGGACTGCCCCCTTCAGGGGGACAGCTCCAGGGCACCAGGGACTTGGGAACGGGGGTGGGTGGGGGGGCAATGCCCGGCAGAGCTGGGCCCTGCGGCCGTGGGGTGGAGAGCTGCCAGCGGCCGGGCAGTCTCTCCTCCAGGTTCTGAATGTGCTTTTCCCTCTTTTAAAAAATGCCTTAGGGGCACCTGGCTGGTTCAGTCGGTAGAGCACGTGACTCTTGATCTTGGGGTTGTGAGTTCGAGCCCCACATTGGGTATAGGGATTACTTTTCAAAAAGCTTTTAAAAAAAACTTTTAAAAGTAGTAATCCTGGGGCGCCTGGGTGGCCCAGTTGGTTAAGCGGCCGACTTCGGCTCAGGTCATGCTCTCACGGTTCGTGGGTTCAAGCCCCGCATCGGGCTCTGTGCTGACAACTCAGAGCCTGGAGCCTGCTTCCGATTCTGTGTCTCCCTCTCTTTCTCTGCCCCTCCCCCACTCATGCTCTGTTTCTCTCTGTCTCAATAATAAATAAAAACATAAAAAAATTAGAAAAAAAAGTAGTAATCCTAGTTTAAAAAAAAAAAAAAGGAAGTGGTAGCAGCCACGTGATACCCAATAGTAGCAGCCCTAGTCACCGCCAGCGAGTTGGGGTTAGCCTTCATCCTTTGTATTTTTAGACCAGTGATGTAAAATTATAGCTATGTCCTGCCATTCGCTTTTTAAAAATTTAACTATATGGCATAGATATGTTTCCATCTCAGTAATTTAGACTCATTCTTATCTTTTTGGTTTTGTAACAACTGCATAGCGCCTCCTAGTGTGGATGTATCACACACTCTTAAGCCAGCCTTCTCTTGATACGCATGTAGGTTGGTTCCAGTTTTTATCTTCGAGCAGCTCTGCATCGAAAATCCTTGTGCCTCTGCCTCTGTGCGCCTGCGCCACTGCATCAAAAGGGTGGATTCCAGAGCAACCAGAGCAGAGCAGAGCAACCAGAGTTGCTCAAAAGATCCCATCCCTTTCAGCCTCTGAGTCCGACCGACCGGAGTAGATGACTCAAAGCCCGACCTTTGACTGTGACCTAGTCCCCTCAGGGCCCAGACAGTTATTCATCGAGTGTGTACCACGTGCCAGGCCCTGGGGAGGCAGCAGTGAATAACAGAAACAAAAACCTGTGCCCTCACGGAACTGACATTCTGGTTGGGGTGAGACAATTAACTAGCTAGTAAAATAAACGGTAAGTCACAGGGGGAGCAAGTGCAGCAGAGAACCAGAAAATCAAGGCCAGGGTAGGGGGAGTGGCATGGGAGGGAGAGAGGGCGTGCTGTTTACATAGGGGGATCAGGGAAGGCTTCACAGAGGAGGTGGCATTTGCACATGGCAGAGGGAGCAGCAGGCACAAAGGCCTTCAATTCCTTATTTGGAATGTTCAAGAAAGAGCACTTCTCTCTCTAATTAGGAAATGGTACATGTCCTTCATTTAAAATGAAAAATTCAAGCATTATAGGAGTGTATAAAGTAAAAGAATGACTCACCTTCTTCCTCAGTCTCCAGGGGTAACTAGTGTTAAGGTGTGTTGTGTCCTTGTAGACATCCTTCTGTGCATACACAAGTATATACGTGTATGAATGTATATATGTACCGATAAATATTTTTTCAGCAAATAGTATCATATACACACTGCTCTGCAATTTGCTTTTTTTTCATCCAATACCTCATGGCATCTCTTCCTGCCCGTGTTTGGGAAGCCACGGCCAGAGAAAGACACACAGAGTGTGAGCGGGGGAGGGGCAGAGAGAGAGGGAGACACAGAATCCGAAGCCGGCTCCAGGCTCCGAGCTGTCAGCACAGAGCCCGATGCGGGGCTTGAACTCACAAACCATGAGATCATGAGCTGAGCCGAAGTCAGACGCTTAACCGACTGAGCCCCCCAGGCACCCCATCTCCTTTTTTTTTTTTTTTTAATCTAGCAGTGTAGAGTGGACAGCCTTTCCTCTCAGTGCATATAAATCCATCTACTTCATTCTTGTTAATGGCTTCATAGAGAGGGCCAATCTATGCTTTGTTGAGCCTAAAACTTATACACTTTGGTAGGCACATTTATGAAAAATTACACAAAATTATGAATAAAAAGTGAGATACTAAAGAGAAAATTTATTTAGGATGAGAAAAGAAATGACAATAAATTTTATTTTATTTATTTATCTTTTTTTGAGAGGCCACACTCTGAATGCCTTTAATTTCCTTCTTTACCCTGTGTCTTCCCTCCTCCGGTCTGGAAATACAGACGCTTCAATCTCCCCTAGGGTAAGGATTACCGGTGATCAGTCTGATCAAGGGAGAGACTAGACTTTCCCATGACCTTCAGCAGAGAGCCCCGATCAGATTTTTTAAATTTACTCTCAAATTCATGAAACTCAGAAATATTTACATCATTTAGTCATTTATAGATTTGTGCATGTAAAGTCTTTCAGAGGAGATACTTTTTTTCTTTTTTTTTAATTATTACTAGGACTATTATCATTATTCTTTCTCGATATAGAGATCAACATGGTTACATTTTATTTAGATATTTTTCTTTGTTTTTAAATTTAAGTCTAAGTTAGTTAACATGGAGTATAATAATGATCTCAGGAATAGAATTTAGCGATTCGTGGGGGCGCCTGGGTGGCTCAGTTGGTTGAGCGTCCAACTTCGGTTCAGGTCATGATCTCACAGTTCATGAGTTCAAGCCCCACATCGGGCCCTGTGCTGACAGCTCAGAGCCTGGAGCCTGCTTCGGATTCTGTGTCTCCCTCTCTCTCTACTCCTCCCCCCACTAGTGCTCTGTTTCTCTCTCTCTTTCAAAAATAAACATTAACAAAAAAACAAATACCTTAAAAAAATTAGTGATTCCTCACTTACACGTACTACCCAGTGCCTATCCCAACAAGTACCCTCCTTGATGCCCATCACCCATTTAGCCCATCCCCCTGTGCAACACCCTTCCAGCAACCTTCAGTTTGTTCTCTGTATTTAAAAGAGTCTCTTATGGTTCGTCTCCCTATTTTTATCTTAATTTTACTTCCCTTCCCCTATATTCATCTGTTTTGTTTCTGAAATTCCACACATGAGTGAAATCATATGATGGTTGTCTTTGACCTATTTCGCTTAGCATAATACACTCTAGTTTCATCCACATTGTTGCAAATAGCAAGATTTTGTTCTTTTTGATCACCGAGTAATAGTCCATCGTGTATGTGCCACATCTTTTTTTTTTTTTTAAAGTATTGTATTTAATTAATTAATTTGTTTTTATTTTTGAGAGAGAGAGTGAGCAGGGGAAGGATAGAGAGAGAGGGAGACAGAGAATCCCCAAGCAGGTTCCGCACTGTCCGTGCAGAGTCCAATGTGGAGCCTGAACTCACGAACGGTGTGATCACGACCTGAGCTGAAATCCAGTCAGATGCTTAGCTGACTGAGCCACCCAGGTGCCCCCAGTACCCCACATCTTCTTTACCCATTCATCGGTTGATGAACATTTGGGCTCTTTTCATGCTTTGGCTATAGTCTATTTTTAATTTTTTGAGGAACCTCTGTACTGATTTCCAGCGTGGCTGCACCAGTTTGCATTCCCACCAGCAGTGCAAGTGAGGTCCTCGTTCTCTGCATCCTCATCAACATCTGTTGTTGCCCGAGTTGTTAATTTTAGCCATTCTGACAGGTGTGAGGTGGTATCTCCTTGTGGTTTTGATTTGTATTTCCCTGATGATGAGTGATGCTGAGCTTTTTTTTTTTCATGTGTCTGTTAACCATCTGGGTGAGAAAGAACAATAAATTTTAAAACTTACAACTGACAATTACAATAGTCACCACAAGTTGCTAATTCCTCCCAGGACCTTGGAAGGGCCTTGTAGTTGACCTTGAACTTTGCCCTAAGCCTTATGAATTTCACTGATAAATCTGCCCCTGGCTGCAGTATATTCCTTCGGATTCACAATAATTTATTTAATGAATGCCCAGTTGATCAGACATTTAAGTTGTTCCTAGTTGTTTGCTGTTATAAACAAAGGTGTGATTGAGATCCTTATAAATCTGTCTGTGCAGTTATGCTAGATTTTCCAGAAGTATGATTGATGGGTCACCAAATGAACACAGTTTACATTTTAATGTATGAAGCCATTTTGCTCTCCAAGAAGATTTCCCTCCAACAGTGTGTGAGTCTGCCTTTGTTCTTACAGTAAGCTAGGAATGGATATTAGCCTATTCTTAATTCCTGCCAGCCTGGTGGCTGGAAATTTTTTTTAAAAACAAATGTTGCTTTGATTATTTGTAATATTGAACTTTCTGTATGTTTGCTAGACATTTGTATTCCCTCCATGAATTAAACATCCATTTATATCCCTTGTCTATTCTTTTTTGCATTAATTTCTTAGAGCTCCTTAGATGTGCTTTGGAAAGTGAATCCTTTGCCCGGTGTGTATTGCAGATATTTTCACCTCATCTGTCTTTGTGATAGCACACTGAGGTTTTAGTCTTTATCTAGCCATCTTTGTTATTTTCCTTTGTGACAGTGAGAAGGGCATTGTTTATCCCAAGATCTCAGAAAAATTTGTTATATTTTCTTCTAGACATTTGTGTATATATTTAATCATCTTCTTGTCCCATCTAAGTAGTTTTGTGTATGGTGTGATATATGAATCTAAAAATATTTTTTCTAAATCGATAACCAGTTGTTCAAATGCCATTTATTGCATAGTTTATCTTTTCTCCACTGGCTTGAAATTCTGTCATTCCTATGTAGTATTAGAGTCTTCTACAATTTATTTCTGGGATCTCTCTTCTTCCATTGGTATCTTTGTCTATTTTTGAATGTAAATTTCATATTTGAAAAATATAATGAAAGTCTTTACAGGCAATGCATTAGGGGCGCCTGGGTGGCTCAGTCGCTTAAGTGTCCAACTTAGGCTCAGGTCATGATCTCACCGGCTGTGAGTTCGAGCCCCGTGTCAGGCTCTCTGCTGACAGCTCAGAGCCTGGAGCCTGCTTCGGATTCTGTGTCTCCCTCTCTCTCTCTGCCCCTTCCCAACTTGCGCGCTCTCTCTCTCAAAAAAATCAAATAAAAACATTAAAAATATTTTTTAAAAGACAATGCATTAACACCTTCATGGTGATTATTTCTGGGTATTGGCATTTTGTGGGTGATCTAAATTTCTTCTCATTTGTGCTGTCCACGTTTTGTACTGTGTGCAAGTACACTTGCACAAAGTGGGGGAAATGCTTGTCCTTTGTCTTTGGTTTAGGGACTCCTGGTTCTGTGAGCCTGGCATTTGGGCCAACAGGAAGCAAGTGTTTTGTTTAGAACATATATGACAATCAGGATATTTGAGCATTTTTGTTGGTGACATGTTTTGGGGACACATAAGCCACCACGCTATAATTTCTGACATAGCAGGAGTGGGAAGCCTCCAATTTCCCCTGTCTGGCCTGATTTACTCTACTGCCTGTCCTCTCATGCAGGGTGGGGACCAGGAGAGCAGCTCTCTTCTCATGCCCGGCATGCATGGTAACTGTCCGCCCCCCATCACCCCTGCCTGGGCCACAGCAGTGACATGTAAGGTGAAAGTGAGCAGAGGGGGGACTTAACAAAAGACATGATCAAAACAAGACTTGAGCACGAATTTGGTCAAAATGCTTTCTTGGCAATTGGCTGGAAAATATGGCATTTTACTGTAGATGTGTGTGAAGGAGAATGAGTATGTTCATCAAATCGCTTCGAGTGGAGTTACAGGTCTTGGAAAATCTTGTTTGAGACTTAGGTTGCATCAAATTTGTGTGCCTTCATTCAGCAAACGTTCACTGATCACGTACCATGTGTCAGGCACCATTGTAGTTGCTAAGGATAAAAAGAGTGAGCAAAAAAAGACACAAATTCCTGCCCTCAAGGGGGTCATAGTGCAGCAAATATTTCTCATTACCAGCTACGTAGGAAGCGTGGTAGATCATCACCATTCTCACTGGGCATCTAGGAAATTGGGGGGGCGGGGGTGGTGGTGGTAGTAACTTGCCTGAGCCCCTCAGCACTGTGTGACAATGGCCAGGGTGAGCCCCAGCTCACAGCACATCTGAGCTGGCCCGCCTCTCTTGCACAGATCATCTTCCTGCAGACCAGGCCCTGCCTGCCACACACAGCCACCCTGCTGAGCAGCTGCACGGATGGCCACATCTATGCCTGGTCCATCCACGGGGATGGAGGCCTGCTGGGGAAGTTCCCTGTGGGCTTCGAAGACAAGGAGGATGTGGTTGTGGGCGCCATGGCCACAGATGAGAAAGACTTAATCCTTGTCACAGGGGATTGTAAAGGTTACATCAAGGTGAGGAGGAACGAGCTTGAGATTGAGGGGCTGGCATCCACCAAGCTCTGGCCACCTCTTCACTATATGTGGCGCTAGCCTAGTCTGTGCTCCTTCTGGGCACTGGTTTCATTTGTAAAACAGTGGGCAGTAAAAGTCCCCTTCTGCCCTGGGGTGCCCAGGAAATGAGTGAGGACATGATTCCAAAAGGCCCTCCTAGAAGCGTCTCCCAGTGGGTCCCCTATTCCATTGTTCTCTTCCTACAACTCCCTCACCCCCCCAGCTACGCATCTCCCCATGAACGGCTGTCTCAGGAGCCAACTTCATGCTTTGGGGTGAGACATGAAGCAAGAATGTCTTGTCCGTGAGCCAGTCACACCCTCTCTGCGTGCCAGCTCATGGGTCCGGCCTACAAGATCCCTTGGACCCCTTCTGACCCTGCGTGTCTGGGTATCTCAGAGGTGTGGGTGAGAACTGCCTCACTCACACCTCAGAGTGAAGAGAAGTAGTTTGGGAGGGGCCCACAGCGTGAGTTGGTGTTGGTGTCAAGGATTGCCGGGCCACTAACCCCCATTTTGTGCCTAGATCTGGGACATCAAAGATTATTGCACATTCAGCAACAAGTGGCCACTTCAACCCAATGGAACAAACAAGTTCCAGCTCTTAATTCCTGAACAGGCCCAGATCAACCTCCCACACTACATCCCCTTGAAGGAGAAGGAGGTAGGAAGATTCTGGGGGAATTTGAACCCCACTAATGATCCAGGGCCGTGGCTCTCTTCCTGAAATTCTGAGTCTTTCATGTTTCTTGTTCAATGTTGTCTGGTTGATGCGGAAACATTTCTGTTAGCCAGAAGTCACCATTAACCAGTAAAACACAAATATACACCCATGCATGCACACGCGCACACACACACACACACACACACACACACACACACACCCCTTCTGTGGGCTTTAATCTTTGCGATGCAGACCCGAGACTCATGAATTCTTTTTAAAGTAATGAAAATGTTTACATATTTTAAGTAGGTATATATTTCCATGGTTCAAAAATCACTTGATATTTCTCTGATGACTAAGAAGCGGAGAACCTTCTCCTTAATTATCAAGAAAATGCAGATTAAAACCACAATGTAATACGACTACATACCCACCAGAATGACTAAAACTAAAAAGACAGGCAGCACCAAATGCTGGCAAGGATGTAGATCAACTGGAATTTCCATTGCTGGCAGGAATGCAGATTGGTCTAATCACTTTGGGGGACTGTTTGGTGGTACCCACTCGAATATATGAATATATGTCTGCACTATGATCCGGCAAGTCCACTGTTAGGGTTATATCCAGGAGAAGTCTTTGCTCTAAAAGGTAACGAATAAGAACATTGACAGAATTACCATTTGCAATGACTCCACATCTGAAACAACCCAAATGCCCATCACTGTAGACTGGAAAAATAAATTGTGCTATACGCACCATATAGAATAATATCCAGCATTAGAAATGAATGATTTGCAACTATTCATTGCAAAATGGTTACGTATTTGAACAATGTAAGTTAAAGAAGTCAGACACAAAAGAATATATATTGTAAATTTTATAGTTCCATCTATATAAAGTACAAAAACAGACAAAATAGACGTACTCTATTAGAAGTGATTATCTTTGTGTGGGCACGGGGTGGTCGGAAGGAGTCATGAGGGGGATTCTGGGGGATGGACAGTGCTCTGTTTCATAACCTGAGTCTGGTCATACAGCTATGTTCAGTTTGTGAAAATTTATTCAGTACATTTATGATATGTACACTTTTCTATATGTTATACACTAGTGAAGGTTTAAAAACTCAGGGTGGCAAAAGGCCTATAGTAAGGGCTCTTAGTCTTCTATTCTCCCCCCAAAACCAGTTCTTGTTCCACTTCTATTGATTTTTGGTGATTCTTCCAATGTTTGTTTATGCAAACAGAAATGTGCAAAGTTCTCTCCTCCTTGTTTCTACATGAAGGTAGCATGTCATCCACACGGGTGCTCACCTTGTGTTTCTTATTTTGTAATATATCTTGGAGATCTTTGCCTGTGAGTACATAGCTGTGTAGTAAGCCATAGGATATGTTATTGATATAGTTCCCTTTGAAGGGAAATTGAGGTTGTTTTCAATCTTTTGTCCTTAAACAAAAGTGAAGAGTGAATGTTATTTCCTATGAGTGAAAAATATGTCTGAAGGATAAATTCCTGAAAGTGGGGATTTCTAGATTAAAGGGTTGTATGCATTTGCAGTTTTGATAGCCGTCTTGCAGTCTTAGGTGTTTTTTGAATCTCTGTACAAAGATATTATGTCTAGTCTGGTTTTAGTAAGAAAATTTCACTGCATTCAAATCTGTTGGGAATAAGTCACCCATGGGTTCAATATATGAGGAATCCATAAAGTTAATACAATCATTATAATAACAACAGTAAGTGTCATTTACTGCTTACTGTGTTTCAGGAATTGTGACAGGTGCTTTTATGTATTCTCTCACTGACTCTCCATAATTGCTCTGGGAGGGAGATGTTACTTTGCAGATGAGGAAGGTAAAACTGAAGAGCTGGAGGGACCTGTCTAAGTTCACACAACTGCCAGTTTTGGACCTGGGAGTAAACTCAAGTCTGACTCCAGGACTTGTGCTCCCAACCACCTTCTCTTAGTGTTACAATGATATATTTTAAACAAATTGGAATTATACTGCATGTAACTAGAATTTCCTAAATTATCAAACATTCTTGAAAATCAGACTTTCTAATGATGAAGTAATGTTTCACTGTATAGAGATACAATCATTTATTTAACTTCTTATTGTCAGATATTAGAACAGTTTTTAACTTTTCATTATCAAAAAAGCGATAGAAAATGGATAAATTCTTAGAGATGAACTACCAGAATGGGCTCAAAAAGAAATAGAAAATCTAAAGAAATAGAACACTTGAATATCACAAGAGATCGAATTAGGAATAAAACTTCCCACAAAGAAAAGCGCAGGTACAGATGACTTTACTGGTGAATTCTACTGGATAATTAAAGAAGAATTAATGCCAATTCTTCAAGAATTCTTGTCAAAGAGTTTTCTATGAGGCCACTATTACCTTTTACCAATTACCTATTACATTTCTTCAAGAAGATATATAGATTGCCAGTAAGTATATGAAAAGATGCCGAACATCATTAGCCATTAGGGAAATGTATATCAAAACCATAATGAGGTCCCACTTCACACTCATTAGGATGGCTGTAGATAATAAATGTTGGTGGAGATGTGGGCAAATTGGAACTCTCATACATTGCTGGTAAAAATGTAAGATGGTATAGCCACTTTGGAAAACAATTTAACAGTTGCTCAGAAAGTTCAGCATAGGGTTACCATATGACCCAGGAATTCCACCCCTAAATATACACCCAAGAGAAATGAAGAGGTGTCCACACAAAACCCTTATATATGAGTATTTATAGCAGCATTATTTATAATAGCCTAGAAGTGAAAACAACCCAAATGTCCACAACTGTCGAATGGATACATAAAGGAATGACCTTACTGGTCCACGCTACATGATGTGCCTTGAAAACATGATGCTAAGTGAAAGAAGCCAGCCATGCAAGATCACATGTTGCATAATTCCATTTATACCAACTGTGGGGTGATGAGATGGTCTAAAATTGAACATGACGGTGGTTGCAAACTCTGTGAGTATACTAAACACGGATGAAGCGAGCACTTCAAATGGGTAAATTGTAAATTATATTTCAATAAAGCTGTGTTTAAAAGCTAGGAAAATGGTAGAATGATTTTTCTGTTTCACAGATCTTTTTTTGTTTGTTTCTTTGTAGTTGTTTATCTGTGCCTCGGTAATTTATCTCATGGAAATAGTAGGGGGAAAAAGCATAAATCTTTCCAAGGCTTTTAATGTACTGCCAAACTGCACTTCAGAAAGTTTATAGAGTTTTGCATTTTATTAGCCTATTTTACTTTATCCTTGCCAACATGAAGTATTTATTATTAGCGGTATTTATTTGAGTGAGGGTTCCCTGGGTTCTATCAGAGTGCCTCACTCAGAGAAGGCATTCAATAAATAAATGTTTGAAATGAAAAAAAAAAAAACACCTTTGGCTGATTTTTAGGTACAAATGGTTTCCTTTGATTTTAATGAAGCTATCTTTGCTTATTAGTGATGTTGACATCTTTCCTTATTTTATTGGCCATGTATAGTTTTGGGACTTGTCTCTTCACATCCTCTGTCCATTTTTCTTGTCCCAGCCTCACCACTATGTGGCTCTGGGCTCAGTTCTCTCCACTACGAACTGGGGAGACTCATACACATCCTGTAAGGTTGTTACGACATTCAAATGGAATAACCTGCATAGACGCAGTTGGTAACCAGTATAGCAATATGCGAATGCTTTTTTATGATTTTACCAAAGAGACCAGTGAGGGCCAGAGAAGTGCCAGGATTTACCTGAGGTCACCAGGAAGCTAATGCGGGGACGTGTCTGGAACTAGGTCCCACGGCCCGTGTCCCAGCATCCTTCCAGAGGGCTCTGCTGCCTCCAGTCTCACGTGCCTTCTGGTGAACCTGTGACTTGGGATAAGTAATTCTTCTGTATTGTCCCCTGTAGGTTGTGGCTGGCCAGACCATTTCCTTGGTTCCTCCCAAGCTTCTCAGTACCTGGAAGGGCCATGTGGACAGTGTGGCAGACATCCTGTATGTGGATAGCTTCCAGCTGGTTATCAGTGCTGGCCAGGACTGTAATGCCAAGGCTTGGAAACTCTCCGGTGACACCATTGGTATGGGTCCTGCTGAAGCTTAGCCGTGCCACATGGCCCGTCGTGGCCCTGTCCCTGTGAGAGCATAAGCTGGCACAAACCTTATGTCCTGTGGGGGTGGAGTTTCAGGCCACAGCAGCTGCCTTTGCTCAAATAGTAGCACAGAATATGAGTCTTTCCAGTTGTCCGTCCAGCAGTCTGTCCATGCATCCATCAGCTGTCCGTCTGTCCCTCACCCATCCACCCAACATTATTTGCCTGTGTATGTTTTTGCAAATCATGTATCTGAAAAGGCACATTCCTTTCTCTTTTTAAAAGTAAACTTGGGGCGCCTGGGTGGCTCAGTTGGTTAAGCATCTGACTCTTGATTTTGGCTGGGGTCTTGATCTTACAGTTTCTGAGTTTGAGCCCATGTTGGGATTCTCTCTCTCTCTCTGCCCCTCCTGCACACTCATGTGCTCTCTCTCTCTCTCTCTCAAAATAAATAATAAAAAATAAACTTAATTGTTGAGTTATAACCTACATAAAGTAAAGCACACAAACCAAAAGGATTCAGCTTGGTGAACTTTCAGAAAGTATACATCTATCCGTATAGCCATCATAGAAAAAGCACCTTATGCTTTCTTACACTTAATACTTGCGTGGTCTCTCAGCTCTTCTGCCCTGCCCCCAACCTTCAGTGGACTGCCACCATATACCCTGTGAAGGAGAGAGTTGGTGGGTAGCTACAGACTTGCCCTGTGGATTGAACATCCCGGATTATAATCTGTCATGTCATGTGAGGCTGTTCACAGTTCACTAAGGACTCATCTGGGTTCATCCTCCTCTCATTACTCTGTCAGGGCTGAAAGCAGCCCTGGTCTCTGTCTCTTATCAAAGGCTTATTCCTTTCCTTGCATTTTCAGCTCTTATATGGGTAAAAACCTTTTCGATTATTTTTAATTTATTCCTGTTCTAGGATGGAATTCCTCATTTTACACTTTATATTCTTGAACATGTTGCCAACGTTATTTTTATTTATTTATTTTTTACATTTATTTATTTTTGAGAGACTGAGAGAGGCAGAGCACAAGTGGGGGAGGGGCAGAGAGAGAGGGAGACACAGAATCCGAAGCACACTCCAGGCTCCGAGCTATCAGCCCAGAGCCCGACGCAGGGCTCGAACCCATGAACCGCGAGATCATGACCTGAGCTGAAGTCAGATGCTTAACTGACTGAGCCACCCAGGCACCCCGCCAACGTTATTTTAAAGTCTTTGATAACTCTAATATCTGGTTCACTTCTGGATCTGTTTCTATTGCCTATCATTTCTGTTGGTTCCAGACATGATAGAGTAACAAGGACTGGATTTACATTCTTAAACAACTAAAAACAGGAACAAAATATAGTAACAGTTTCCAGACATTAGACAGCAGGCAGCAAAGAATAATAATCCCTGAGGTATTATAGTTTATATATAAATAATATGCATAATATATTATGTATTATATATATTTGTAATATTATAAATTACATACTGTATTACATTAATCTATAATATAGTATAAATGTAATATATAAGTAAATCTATAATATTATGAATATGCTTCATGTGTTACAAAAAGTAGAAGAAAACATCAACATGTTAAGGAGAGAACTCGAATATATATATAAAAAGACCCAAATTGAAATTAGAAATTAAAAATAACAATGTCTGAGATAACAATATACTGGATGGGGTTGATAGCAGATTAGACACTATAGAAGAAGAGATTGGTGACTATGAAGACATAGTAACAGAAACATAGAAAAAAAGACCGAGTCAGCTGGTATTGTATGTGTATAGCATGATGATTTGGTGTATGCATACACTGTGAAATGATCACCATAATCAAGGTAACTAATACATCTATCACCTCACATAGAATTTGTGTGCGTGTGGTGACTACTCTCTTAGCAAATTTCAAGTATACAATACAGTATTATTAACTATAGTTGCCATGCTACACATTAGATCCCCAGAACTTACTCATCTGACAGCTGGAAGTTCACTACCTTTGCCAACACGACTTTCAACCTATCTCTGCCCTTATATTTATGTGTGCCTCTTTTTTTAAAAAAATTTTTTAATAGTTTATTTTTGAGAAAGAGAGAGACGGAGCACCAGTGGGGGAGGGGCAGAGAGAGAGGGAGACACAGAATCGGAAGCAGGCTCCAGGCTCTGAGCTGTCAGTCCAGAGCCCGACGTGGGGCTCGAATTCACAAACGTCGAGATCATGACCTGAGCCGAAGTCGGATGCTCAACCGACTGAGCCACCCAGGCGCCCCTATATGTGCCTCTTTTAAACAGCATTGTGTTTAGTCTTATTTTTTTCATCCTGTCTGACAATCTTTGCTTTTAGTTGGATATTTAGTCCATTCAAATATTAATGGAATTACTTATATGGTTTAAGCCTATCATCTTGATACTGGTTTCTATTCTTTGGTCCTTTATTCTTTTCTTCCTTCTTTTGCATTAATCAAGTATTTAAAAACAATTATTGGGGTGCCTGGGTGGCTTAGTTGGTTGAGCATCTGACTTCAGCTCAGGTCATGATCTTGTAGCTCGTTAGTTTGAGCCCTGCATTGGGCTCTGTGCTGACAGCTCAGAGCCTGGAGCCTGCTTGGGATTCTCTCTCTCTCTCTCTCTCTCTCTCTCTCTCTCTGTCTCTCTCTCTGCCCCCCCACCCCCCCACTGCTTGTGCTTTCCTCTCTCAAAGATAAACTTAAAAATAATCAATTGTTTTATTCTTTTATTACCTTTTTAATTGTATGTTTTTGTATCATTCTTTAGTGTTCTTTAGAGATTCTAATATGCACTCTTGACCTGATACCACTTCTTATGCAAGAATCTTACTTTCTTCTTCCCACTGTTTATGTTATTGCTAGCATATATTTTATTTCTAAATATGTCTTCCCACAAGGCATTGTTATTAATGTTACTGTAAGCAGCCTATTTCTTTTTATATTTACCCACAGTTACCATTTCTGATGCTCTTTATTCCTTTGTGAAGTACTGGGGTTCTGTCTGCTATCATTTACCTTCAGTCTGAAGAATTTCCTTCATTATTTCTTATAGAGTCTATCTGTAGCAATTCATCAAGGTTTCTGTATCTGAAAACAAATTACTTATTTTGTCTTAAAATGTTAAGACTATTTTACTGGGCATAGAATTCTCAGCTAGAAGTTAATTTTCTTTCAGTATTAAAAAAAAGACTTTTTCATCGTCTTTGGCTTCCATATTTTCTCTCAAAAAGTCAGCTGTAAGTTGATACTTTGAAAGTAATCTCTCTTTTCTCTCTGTTTTGGTTTTTAGCAATTTGACTATGATGTGCTTGAGTGTGCTTTTGTTTGTATTTATCCTGCTTGGAGTTCATTGATCTTTTTTAATCTCTGGGTTGAACCCTGTTTTTCATCAGTTTTGAAAAGTTGTCAAATATCATCTCTTCAACACTGTTTTTGCCCGTCTCTCTCTCCTCCCATTATGGAGTTCCAATTACGTGTATGTTAGAACATTTGACTCTGTCCCATATGTCTCTTACACTCTGTTCTTTGTGTTTTTTTGGTTTGTTTTTTGTTTTTGTTTGTTTTTTATCTCTGCATTCTAGTTTGGATATTCTCTGCTGACCTGCCTTCCAGTTCATTAGACCTGTCTTCTTCTGTATGCAGCCTGCTATTAAATCCATTCAGTTAATTCTTAATTTGATACTTTTTTTAGTTCTCAAATACCGATTTGGTTCTCTCCTGTAGAGTCCAATTCATTGTTGAAATTCTTCTTTTCCTTCATTTTGTTCATATTTTCCTTTATTTTATATAACTATTTATAATAGTTAAAATTTTATTTGCCAACTCCAGTGTCAGAATTATCTGTGGGTCTGAGTCTAATGCCTGTTTCTTCTCTTTATTATTGGTTATACTTTCCTGTCTTTTTATATGTTATATGCATAAAAAACCTACCCCTCCAAAACCTCCCTAAACAAAAACAACCCCCCACACACCAAAGCCAAAGCCAAGACTTTTATTGACTTTGTATAAAAGAACCACAGAGACTGAAATTGATGTGATTTTCCTCCAGCACATGTGCTTGTTCCTCTGTATAGAGCTGCTCATCTCATTGCAGTCAGGTGAACGGAGCTGGGTTGGGTCTGGGCTGCAGTGTTAGGAAGACTCAGTTTGCTTCCATCTTCCATTATAAAGTGTGTCTTAAGGGTGAAGTCTGTTGTGTTTGTCAAAGGTTTTTTCCTCTAGTCTCTTTGTCTCCCAACAACCTCATTCTATCTGTCTAACCCAAATTCCAGGCCCTCAGCTCCCTGGTGCTCAGCAAATGTCCTGTGGAAAACACAGCTATGCGTTTGTGACTCTACTAGACCTGATCCATCCTGCCAGTCAGAATGGCTGGCAGAAGCTCTGATGGTTTCTTTTCCTTCTAGTAGTTTCCTTCTGCCTAAGCAGAGCCTGATTCTCACTCAGCCTGTACCCAGACTCAGAAAATGCTCCCAGAGAAGGAATCAGATCTCAATTTCAGTTCTTTTTGGAAGGACCCTTCCCTTTCTGTAATTTCATCTTTTTATTTTTTATTAAAAAATTTTAAGTATTTATTTTGAGAGAGTGAGCGAGCAAGCAGGGGAGGGGTGGGAGGAGCGGACAGAGGATCTGAAGTGGGCTCTGTGCTGACAGCAGAGAGCTGATGCAGGGCTTGAACTCATGAAATGTGAGATCATGGCCAGAGCTGAAGTCAGACACTTAACTGACTGAGTCACTCAGGCACCCCACCCCACACCTAGTGCAGAGCCTGACATGGGGCTCAATCTCACGACTGTGAGCTCATGACCTGAGCCGAAATCAAGGTTGGATGCTCAACTTACTGAGCCATCCAGGCACCCCTAGTTCATCTACGCTTTTTGTGTGCTTCTACAACTCCCCAGGACTTTTTAATATATGATTTTTTAACTGTATTTTTTAATTTTTAAAAATTGTGCAGCAGGACAGTGGCCTACTACTCACTATAGTCTGACCCGAAGCAGGACTCATGCTTCTCTACTCTTACTACCTGCCTTCTCCTCCAGTCTTGCTCCTCCCTAGTGCCACCCCAATCTCACATCTGATGGGTGCCTGATCACTTTGTGTCATTGGTACTTTACACATGAGCTACTTAAGCCCAACTGAGGATCACTCAGTCATTGCCATAGTGGTCCTTCCATCTCACGTGGGGCAGGATGTGGGGCAGGATGCTTTGGCCTGAGCTCCAAGTGTGCGGTAGGGCTAGGGCTAGTTCCTCCAGGTTTTTGTTAAGTAGCCGGCATAATGCCTGGCATGTGGTAAGCATCGTGAGGTCTAGGCCAAGGGTAAGGGGTTGCTAGCTGAGTCTTGAGGGTGGAGGGTGAGGGGCAGAAGGTTCAGAGAAAGGGAGGTAGGCCAGTTCTTGCGACTGAGTTGGGTCTGCTTAAATCACAGGGACGTTTGGCCTGAGTGTCTGGAAAAGGTTGCAGGATATTCGGATGGTTGGTGATTCTGAACTGAGAAAAGATTCAAAGGAGGAGGACTCTATAGTTGCCGCCCAGAAGGCCTTCCGTTCAGAGCCACAGTGAGTTCTCACAGCCCACCTGGCATTTGCTGGCCCAGGTGCCAGGCAGCCTCATCTGGGTGGGGTGGCACTGGGCATATTCGGTGAAGGCCAAAGGCCTGGGGCCTGCAGGCAACTTGACTCTACAGGAGGCAGCTATGGCCCAGAAGCCCAGGTCAGCCGGAAGTTTGAGTGGTACAAACCAGCAGAAAATATGAAAATGCAAGCCCTTAGGTAGGCCTCTGCCCCAGAGCCACGTTCAGATCTGTCAGGGCTGGCTTTCCTGCCGAGGCCATTTCTCTGTGCCTAGAGGCCCCTGGTAGGAGAGTGCCCAGGGCCCTGGTGCTGAACAGACACAGACACTTGTGTTATTTCCCTGATCCATGGGCAAGTTCGGCTGCTTGCTGCTTCTTTCCTCCACAGGTTCCTTCTCCACCCATGTTCCCCTCGTATTCCTCCTGACTGATACGAGTCTCAGATAATTTGGGGTCATTCCAAAAAGTATTTAGTGAGGTCCTGCTGCCTGCCAGACTCTGTGCTAGGTCTTCAGAGATCCAAAACAATCCAGACACGGGTCCTGCCTCAGAGACCTCACAGTCCACTTGGGGAGATGGACATGCAACCTCATGGTTGTTGTTTTATCCGATAAGCAGTGGGACTATTAAGAACAGGAATGGCTCAGAGGACAATCACCTCATTGGGTGGATCAAGTAAAAAAAAAAAAAAAACTTCATAAGAGAAGAGATTCTGGAATTGGGTTTTGACGTGTAAGTAGGAGTTTTCCAGGCACCCATAGAGCCCTTCTGGCTCCTAGTCTCTAGTCAAGACATACATCTTTACAGTCCTATGTGGGGTTGTCAAACAAGGCAGAGGCGGGGTTTCCCTGGCAGGGAGAGGATGTTTAAATAGGCCGCATGGGGAGGTCCAGGTGAGATCAAGATGGGGTATAAGGCCTCCATGGGGAAGAGCTCAGGGTGGTAGCAAAGGTCTCAGGACTTGTTGGGGGTCAGTTCAGTCTTTGCTAATGTTAATTGGACACCTGTTCAGTGTGGGGTCCTGGGCAGTGTGGGCTCAGGATAGGGATAAGAAGGTAGAAGAGGACTGGGCCCAGGAGGGAGAAGCCCTTTGTGGTCCCTGGGAAGGCTGCCCCACCTTTGGTGTGAGGGCATCTTCTGAAGGACAGCTCCTCCCACCAGGGAGGAGGGGGCTCTTGCAGAGGCCCTGGAGTACCAGCGGCGGGAGCAGGTGGCACTCATGGCTCTCCTGAATGGGAAGGCGGCCACGGAGGCTGAGGCTTGGGCTAACCTGCAGAAGATAGCCCAGACGTCCCCGTGGGCTGGAGAGCGCTCCCGGGAAGACATTGAGAGCAGCTGGCACAAGTGGGAGTCCAGGGGCAAGCAGGTGAGGCTGGGTGGGAGACCCAGGGGCAGAGAAGGGCCCTCAGCCGGCAGCCCCGAGGCCTCACTCTTAACCCCTGACTCCTGCAGGAGAGCAAAATTGTGGGAGCGGCGTACAAGCCCAAGGACTGGTCACGGAGTCCCAGCCTCCTGTCCACCAATGTGCAGTACGGCTGGATGAAGTACCAGGTGAGGCAGGGTGGGGCTTGCTCCCTGCGGTGCCGGAGCCTCTGGGCATCCCGTCTCCATGGACAGCCACACTTGAATGCACAGGGCCGTCCAGCAGGGGCGAGGGGAGCCTCAGCCCTTTAACAGAATTCTGGCATGAAGCCGGTCAGGTTGGTGTGTTTGCCAAGGCCATGGTTGAGGCCGTGGGCACGGGTTTTGTCTTTGAGGACACACCTCACCGGGCCTGTGGGAGGAGGTTCTCTGTGGACCTGGGACTTTTGAAAGCCTTGAAAGAACTTCCCAGAGTCTGTGGCTGTTCGTTTGGTTGGTTAGTGTCCGCACTGTGGGCTGCCGGTGCCACGTGAGGGTCGGAGGGCATGGAAGGGGGGCTCTGCTTGGGAAGGGAAGAGGGAGCGGGGGCTTTGCAAGACAGTTTTGAGCCCCATCCAAGCAAGCCTCTTGCTTGTGCAGACTCCAGCCTCTTCCAGAGGCACCTGCCATCGGGGCATTTACGAGAGCTTCCTCCCTCTCTAGCTTCGCTCGGTGCCCCTCTGTCCCGGACTGGGAGAGGTCAGCGCGAAGGGGGCCTGTGTCCCTGCCTTCTAGAGGTGGGCCTCAAAGCGCAGCCTGGTGACTGCGGACAAGAGAGGAGGAACCTCGTCTGGGGGATCCTCACACCTGAGCCCCGCTTGGGTCCAGCTTGGGGCCTCGTTCTAAGATGGGGACAGTCCAGAGCTGACCCCCACGTGTTGCCGCCGGCCCCAGGAGAAGGGCTGGCTGCCGGGCCTGGCACACAGTGTGCGTGCAGTTCCGGTCGGCTGTGGACATCAGTGACAACCACGGCACTCTGGAGACGTCTTTTGCACGGGACGAGCCCAGGGCCCGTCCTCCCTGTGCGCCTGCGCCTGGTCCCCCGAAGACTCCCCTGCTCTGCTCCCCACAGATCTCACCTCAGATCTACCAAAGCCTGCACTTCAACACCCTGGCGCCCACCCACACGCCTGACCTCGTGTTGCACAGCGTCCCGGAGCAGCATGGCCAGCGCATCCGCCCAGTGACCCACAACCACCAGAAGAACCCGGATGCTGACAGGGAGACCGCGCCCAACACTGTGTCCAGCTCCCGCACTGCCTCCCTCTCTGCCAGCGACTCCCTCTCCTGTATGGCCGCAGGCTCTGGCTTCCTGGAGTCTGCCTTGCCCGCCTCCCTCCCCCTCCAGTCCCCGCTCTCGGTCTTGTCCCAGGCATCCAGGCACATCGTGCAGAGGCCGGCGACCCCCATGTCCGTTGCCTCGTCTGTCAAGCAGTTCTCAAGACCTCTGAAGACCACCCTTCTGTCCTCCGTGAAGAGCTCCCACATCAGGTTCTGAGGTGGCCCGCTGTCCCTCCACAGTCTTCCAGCATGGTCTCCAGGCCCACAGGGTCCCCTCTGTCCCTGGCTCACCCCTGCCAGACCCAGAGGATAGAGACCTCCTTCCATTGACCTCCTTCTTCACTAGAGTCCTGGAGAAGAAAATAAATATTGGCAGATATGAGAGTCCTCCGGGCCAGAAGGTGGGCTGTGTGTCCCTTTACCCCCTTACATAAGAGAGTAAAGATTGGGCCATGTTCCCCTGAAGAGGCCCTGGCTGGCTGCCGCCCCCAGGAAGCCCAGGGCAGCTGTCCAGCAGGTGAAGCGTAGGGACAGGGCCTCGAAGGCTCCCTGGTGATGTGGCCAGTGGGTCGTGCCGCTGGGGTGAGCTGTTTGCTCCCGAGAGTTGGTTCAGCCTATGGCTGGAGTGAGGCCCGGCAGCCGTCCAGAGGTGGTTTGTCCCCTGCCCTGCTGCATGCCCGCTCTCCCCCACCCTGCCCCCTGTCAGGCACTCTGCCACGGGGCACTCTGTGCTTACCGACTGTCCTGCCCCCCAGGCGTGGTGGTGGAGGGCACCCTGGCCTGGCTCTGCGACGGGCGCTTTGGACCCACGTTTTTTTGAGCCAAAGCCCCTTGGCCCTTCTGCCGTGTGCTGCTGTGGGCAGCGTCTTGGGTGGAGAACTCAGGGTGGTGGTAAAAGCAGGGCCAAGTCCTCTGCCGGAGGTGGAGGGTAGGACGTGGAGGGAAGGACATGGGAAGGCGGTAGAGAGGGGTAGGGACAGGATGTGGCAATTACCAGGCCTCAGGGAATTTTCTTAAAGGCCTGTGCATGGCCCTCACCTGGAGGGAGATTCAGGGTACCCCGTGGGACCTGAGGTCCTGACTTAGGGTCCATCTGGCTGGACACTAGGGGTCAGGACAGGTCAACCTCAGGGGAAGCTTCCGCGTGACTCTGGGGCTCGGTGACTCCTCCTCTCAATAGGACCCAACCCCTTACAGCAACACTTTACTGCCTTTGCCCCTGTGTTGCAGTATAAGCACAGTGTGGGCACTTAAGGAAATAATAGGGTGAGTCCCCACTCCTGGCCTCGCCGCTGCGGATCATGGGGATTGGTCTCTGGCCGCGGGGGCTTGTTGGCTGCCCCTACAACCGTCAGGCACCCATGATGCCGAGCCCCAGGCCCAGAAGGCACGGCAGGGCTGAGTTCTACCCGCGGCGATGCGGACGGCCCTTTGTGTCTTCTGGGCCCACACCCTACATGGGATACGGCACAGATAATTCTGGTGCATCGGGGTCGGGAGGAGCCGAGAACCCAGATGGACAACTGGAGGCCAGGGTCACACGAGTTGGTGAGTGAGGAGGCTGGGCCGGTGGCCCAGTGGCCTGTCTCGTGGTCACCTGTGCCTCCCCGAGCGCCCCTCTAAAGCTCCCCGGGCCCACGTGTCTACACAGCCACACCAGTCTCCCCCCGCCCCCCGCCTGTTCTCTGCCTTCTGCATCAATGGCCTGAAAAAACCACTTATACTTAGCTCTCCTCTGATTCTAAAAGTAGCACAGGTTGAGCGTAGAAAAATCAAGAAAATACCAAAAAGCGTAAGAGCCCATCAAAACCATCTGGATTCTATTTCCCAGAGATCAGTTTGGCACAGTTTCCTCTAGATGTTTTTCTGTCTTTACGCACACGTGTGTGCGCCCACCCTCGATTCCCTCTCGCTCACTCCCTCCTATACACTCACACCGACACAGCCCATGACCTCGGTGTCCCGGCTTTGAATGCAGCCTTCCTCACGGGATGAGCAAATCATGTCGCCAAAATTCCTTGTGACCCTCGGCAGGGATGGCTGCGTTCGGCCCCCGCCCTGGGTCGCCTTCTTCAGGATCTAGGGCCCCCGCCACACTGCTCTTGGAAGAGGCAGGAAGGCACGTGCCTCCCGTTTGCCCCCTAACAATGTACCACGAACAGTCCGACAAAGGAACAGACATTTGTCTCCTGTGGAACAGAAGCATTTTCCTGGGCCCGGCTGGACTGACGGTGGGTGTCCTTCCACCAGGAGACGGTACACGAGAACACCGAGCGGTGTGGAGACAGCCGTGTCCTCAGAGAAAAGCCATCCTTGACCATGTTTTCTGGCATCGCTTCCCTATTTCACACTTGGTCAACACTTATTGAGCACCTGTGGTATGCCAGGCACTGCCCTGGACAGTGGGGACACCAGAAGGAAGAATGCCCAGCCTCTGCCTACTGGGGACACAGACCACTCCTCTGTAGTGTGGCTGCATCTTCTCACTGGTTTGTCCAATAGATTCTCTTACTGAGCACAGGATTGGGCATCCAGGGGGAGGCAGGTGGAGCTCATGGGACAGTGTGCAGATGCCGTGGGGACCAGGAGAAGCAATCTGAAGTGGCTTCCTGGAGGAGGGGGCCTTTAACCCAGAGCCAGACAGGACCTTTGTGTTTGCTGCCTGCTCAGCCTGAGGGGGGCTTCTGGTGGATCACATGGCCTGTCCTTCATGCCCTCCTCAAATATCCCTTCAGAGTCTGATACCCCTGCACTCTTTACCACTGCCCTGCTTTATTCTCACCACAATATTTCTTTGTGTGTCTCTTTACCACGGTACCCCCTCCCCCAGGGCAGGACCACGTCTCTCTTGTTCCCACGCCTGGCACGGGACTTGCCACATAGCAGGCATTAGGTAACTATTTGTCCAGTACATAACCATCACTATTAGCTCAAAGTCTACCTACCAGGAGGTCCTCTGAGATTGATCTCACCCCGGTTTTCACTCCTCTGTGCCTGGGTGGCCTCTATTTGCTAGCTCCGGATGGACTATGGGGTGTCCCTCCCCAGTGGGGGATGGCAGACCCTGTCTGTGAGCCCCGGGGGGCTGCTGGGAAGGGGCAGAGGACCAGGGGCCTTGAGGTCCTGCCTGGTTCTGGTATCTGGGCTTCTCTCTGGACTCTAGGCTGAGTGGATCCTGACCGGGGTCGGGTTGGGTGGGCAGGTCTTGGGTTGGCTGGTGGTGGTGTCAGTCAAGAGAAACCGCCGGGGCAAAGGCCTGGGAGTGGGGCGATGGGGGGAGTCCGGGAGCCGGGCTGGGGGTCTCATTGTTCTGAAGGCCTGACCGAGGCTGGGTGTTCAGTGTGACAAGTTCACCGCGGCACCGCCTGTGTCCCGGGTTGGGGGAGCGAGGTGCAGATCCGGAAGGGCATGTCACCCACACCCTGGACATCCACCACGTCTGTCACGTGTCCATCATGAGGGGCAGCCTGGGGCCCAGGGAGGGTAGGTGCCTTGCCCAGGGCCACCGGGCCTTTCATATTGAGCAGTGGGGGCTGGGCTTTGTGACCTCTTTCCAGACCAGTGCCAGTGGGGGAGGTAGGGAGGGGGTCTTCTGGCAGAGAGAACAGCCAGGGAAGAGACCCCCAGGTGGGAATGCACTGGCATTTCTGGAGGCCAGAGTGGCTCAGTAGAGTGAACGGGAGGAGGGAGGGGCCGTGGGGAGAGACCCCGAGGGGCCAGTGACACAGGGCTTTTTTTCTCTTGGGAATCCTGAGGGCATTTTAATAAAAGGTGCAACACGGCCTCACTGGTGTTTTGAAAAGCTCCCTCCGGCTGCCTAGTGTGGCTGGACGGTGGGGGCAGGAGTGGTTCTGGGAGACCGGGGTGGCCTGGACCGGAGGGGGGCAGAGCCTCATGGCCGGGAGCTGAGCCTGTGAGCTGTGCAGGACAGGAGCTCCGGGCTGCTCTGGGCTGCTTTTCCTTCAAAACCCTTTTTTTCCTCCCTTTTTACGTCAAGAGCTTTTACAAACTATCATATTTCCTCAGTTCTCAGACATAATTTTAAAATTGTATTTAAAAACACTTTCAAAAAGGTTTCAGAAATTGGGATGTGTCTCAAAATTCAGTGGTTTTTTTTCCCCTTGGAAGCTGGTGTTACTTTGATAGGAACAAGGCTGTGGTGGGACATGCCTGCTGGGGAGGGAGCGCCCCCTGGTGGAGGGAGACGCGGTCACACCCCTGGCCGGTTCAGAGGCCCAGAGGAGGGGATTCCTTCCCTTGGAGAGGAGTTGGGCTAGTGGGGGGGAACGAGGATGGTGGGGAACCCGTAGTTCTCCTTGGAGCCTGTTGAAGGGATGCGACGGGGGGGGGGGCGCGGTGGTGAAGAAACTTTCAAATTTGCCAGATGTTTTACACACAGTTTCTCACAAAGTTCCTATGCCATAGACCATCTATGTATCCACATTTTATAGATGAGAAAATGGAGGCTCACACAGGATGTTGAGTTGCCCAGGGTCACCCAACCTGGAAATGTCAGAGCTAGGTTTCCAACCAGGGAGTTTAGGTGTTTCTGCCACTTCTGGGCCAAGATGCTCAGGATTTGGGGGTGCTGCGTTTTCGTGGGGCATCCCTTGGACACTGGAGACAGAAAAGTGGTGGAAAGATTCCTTGTGACAGGAGACCTCCACCTCCTGTGGCGGGCAAGGTCAAAGGTCAGGAGAGGGAGTGTCTTGTTGCCCCGAAGTGCTATTCAAACTTTCCAGCTTGCTGGGTGAGCAAGTCACTGGCTTTCTCTGAGAGAGCATTTTGTCTGTCGTCCTGACCTCTAGGCTGGGGCGTAGTCCTTGGGGGTGGGGGTGCGGCATGTGTGGAGTGGGCTGAGGGGAAGTCGTGGTAGGTGGAGACTGTCCAATCGGTCATTCCCCTCAGCGGAGGGGGCCGAGTCCCCAGGCCTGGCTTCTGATTTGAGGAGTTGAGGAGGGAGCCCCCACCCCATCTGGCCTGTCCAGCCTCAGTGGTCACCTTGCCCCACTCCGTCACAGGGGCCAGCAGAACTGGACCGAAAGGTCGTCTTCTCCCAACCCTCCCTCAGTCGCTACTTCTTAACACGCAGAATTAAGGAATAGTAAAGTCCCCTGGGCCCTTTAAATTTTATTTGTTCCAGGGTGAAGGGTGGGCATGAATAGGTGGCATGTGTTGTACTCCCTCCCTCCCCCTCTTGTCCTTGGGAGACAACACTACTGGGTCATGCTCTTCCTTGCTGAGCCCGCATGTGACTTCAGAATCTTTTCCCAGGCGATGCCAGCTGGCACTTGGGATTCAACTCAGTTATCCCAACTGCCCAACACCCCCCGCCTGGCCAGAGTAACAGCTTTTTATCGAGTAGTTATTTTGTACCAGGTGTGATCACATTTAACCGTTACGATAGGACTCAGAGAAGTTGGGTAACTGGCTAAGGTCACACAGCTAGGAAGTAGCCATACTCCTAACCAGCCCTCTATCCTGCCTCTGTGGTAATAATAATGACTGACATTTATCGAGGACATACTTCGTGCCAGGCACTGTTCAAAAGACTTCATTTCTTCTAAAGTCTTTACTTAAAAAAAATTTTTTTTAATGTTTATTTTTGAGAGAGAGACAGAGCGTGAGCAGGAGTGGGGCAGAGACAGAGGGAGACACAGAATCAGAAGCAGGCTCCAGGCTCTGATCGGTCAGCACAGAGCCAGAGGGGGGGCTCGAACCCAAAAACTGTGAGATCATGTCCTGAGCCGAAGTCGGACACTTAACTGACTGAGCCACCCAGGTGCCCTAAAGTCTTTACTTTTAATCCTCCCAAGAACTCAAACAAGTGGATACTGATATTATCCCAGTCTGCTACATAAGGAAACTGAGGCACCGAGAGGCACAGAGAAGTGTCTTCCTGATTAGTGGTGGGGCTGGGATTGGAACCAGGGAAAAAGCCTGGCAGCAGAGCCTGTTTTGTTTTGTTTGTTTGTTTTTTCCTTTTCTCTTCTTTTTAAATAGCCTATGTTTTTTATTATCTTGATTCTCTGAAGGTACTTCATGCCCATCAATGTGAGCTATTACTATGACTACACTGTTATTCCGGGCACAGGCTGGAGGCTTGGGGAGAGGGGCAAGATGACTGCAGGGCACTACACACTGAAAGAATCAGGTGTGTAGGCAGAAGACCGTCCCACGGTTCAGTGGGGAAAGGGTTAAAGCTCCTCTGTGTGGCCGGAGGAGCCACGTCCTTTCTGGAAAGGATTCCATCAAGATAGAATAAACAGCGACGTGGCACTGCTGGAGCTGGACCCCTGAGGGCAGGAAATTGACGTGGAAATCCACACCGGTGACACCACCACAGGATGGTGCCTGCCAACGCCCCTCCAGTGTACCTCTTTACGCGGCCTAATGGCTGCAGGCTTGTCCGAGCCTCAGGACACCCCTTGCCAGGCAAACGACTGCTCCATTTTACAGATTAGGAAACAGAGGCCCAGAGAGGAGTTTGACGTGTCCAGAGGCACTCTGGCTCCCTGCATGGATTCCCACCCGCAGACTGGAATGCTCACACATCCAACGTGGGGCGCAGCTTCTCTACTTTCTCAGGCGTGGGGTACACAGAGCCTGGGTCCTTGCCTCTGGTGTAACCTGTTGGTGTTGAGGCCCAGACCGGGATCGACTCTTAGGGCCTGGCGTATTCCGTTTCCAGACTTCTTGAATCTTTATCCCAGTGATAGAATCACAGGAAGAAAAGGCCCGAGGAGGTCTGGCTTCATGTCCATTTTCGCCAGACATCCTGGGCGTCCTCGGGCAAGCTCTGGGCCTCTCTTAGCCTCAGTTTACCACGCGAGGCTTGAATTAGATTCCTGTTTCTCCGAGTGAGGACCTTGAACCATATGTGGTACGTGAGATGATTTTAGGTGGATGTGGGGTTAAATAACAGTTGATGTACAGTTAGAACAAATATTTTGTTTTTAGTTTTCTCATTTAAAATATTTGCGTAGAATTGATATTTCCTTTTTTTTTTTTATTAAGGCTTTTATTTTAATTCCAGAATAGTTAACATGCAGCATTCTGTTAGTTCAGGTGTATAATATAGTGATTCAACAATTCTATACATTACCCAGTGCTCATCATGGTAAGTACTCTTAGGCCCCTTCACCCTGTTTCACCCATCCCCCCACCTCCCCTCCGGTAACCACCAGTTGGTTCTCTATACTTATGAGTCTGTTTCTTGGTTTGTGTCTCCTTTTTTCCCCTTTGTTCTTTTGTTTTGTTTCTTAAATTCCACATATGAGTGAAATCAAATGGTATTTGTCTTTCTCTGACTGACTGATTTCACGTAGCATTACACTCTCTAGCTCCATCCATGTTATTACAAATGCCAAGATTTCATTCTTTTCTATGGATGAATAATATTCCATTGTATACAGATAACCACATCTTCTCTTTTTTAAAAATAATTTATCTTTTTTTAAAGTTTGTTTATTTTTAATGATCTCTACACCCAACGTGGGGCTTGAATTCATGACCCTGAGATCAAGAGTCACATGCTCTTCTGACTGAGCTAGACTGTGTCCCCAATACCACATCTTCTTTTTTTAGCATTTATCCATGTTTGAGAGTGAGAACGAGAGAGCACAAGTAGGGAAGGGGCAGAGAGAACCTGAAGCAGGTTCCAGGCTCTGAGCTGTCAGCACAGAGCCTGACACAGGGCTCAAACTTGCAAACTGCAAGATCATGACCTGAGCCGAAGTGAGATGCTTAACAGACTGAGCCACCCAGGCGCCCCTTTTTAAGTTTTTAAAATATTTATTTATTTTTTATTTTGTTAATGTTTATTTTTGAGAGAGACACAGAGCACAAGTGGGGGAGGGCAGACAGAAGGAGACACAGAATCTGAAGCAGGCTCCAGGCTCTGAGCTGTCAGCACAGAGCCCGACGCGGGGCCTGAACTCATGAACCGTGAGATCATGACCTGAGCCGAAGTCAGATGCCTAACTGAGCCACCCAGGTGCCCCTTAAATTTATTTATTTTGAGAGAGAAAGACAGAGAGCAGAGGAAGGGCAGAGAGAGAGTGAGAGAGAATCCCAAGCAGGTTCGGCACTGTCAGCATGGATCCTGACGTGGGGTTCAAACCCACAAACTGCGAGATCATGACGAGCCAAAACCAAGAGCGGGATGCTTAACTGACTGAGCCACCCCATACCACATCTTCTTTATTCATTCATCTATAGATGGACACGTGGGTTGCTTCTATAATTTGGCTATTGTAAATAATGCTGCAACAAACACAGGGGTACATGCATCCCTTTGAATTAGCATTTTTATTTTATTTTGGCAGTAAATACCCAGTAATGCAATTACTGGTCATAGAGTAGTTCTATTCCTAACTTTTTGAGGGACCTCCATACTGTTTTCCACAGTGGCTACTCCAGTTTGCATTGCGAACAACAGCGCACAAGGGTTCCTTTTTCTCCACGTCCTTTTCAACACTTGTTGTTTCTTGTGTTTTTTATTTTAGCCATTCTGACAGGTGTGAGGCAATACCTCATTGTAGTTTTGATTCGCTCCCCCTGATGGTAAGTGCTGTTGAGCATTTTTTCATGTATCTGTTGGCCATCTATCTGTCTTCTTTGGAGAATTGTATGTTCAAGTGTTCTGCCCATTTTTAAATTGCTTTATTTGTTTTGTGGGTGTTGAGTTGTATAAGTTCTTTATATATTTTGGATACTAACCCTTTACTGGATATGTCGTTTGCAAACATCTTCCCCCGTTTGTCTTTTAGTTTTGTTGATTGTTTACTTTGCCATGCAGAAGCTTTTTATTTTGATGTAGTCCCAATAGCTTATTTTTGTTTTTGTTTCCCTTGTCTCAGGAGACGTATCTAGAAAGATGTTGCTATGGCCGATGTCAGAGAAATTACTGCCTGTGCGCTCTTCTAGTATTTTTATGGATTCAGGTCTCACATTTAGGTCTTCAACCCATTTTGAGTTTATTTTTGTGTATGGTGAAAGAAAGTGGTCCAGTTTCTTTTCTTTTCTATCTTCTTTTTTTTTTCTTGCATGTAGCTGTCTAGTTTTCCCAACACCATTTGTTGAAGAGACTCTTTTTCCCCTTGCATATTCTTGCCTCAAAGATTAATTGACCATACAATTGTGGCTTTATTTCTGGGTTTTCTATTCTGTTCCATTGATCTATGTGTCCATTTTTATGCCAGTACCATATTGTTTTGATTACTACAGCTTTGTAATATAATTTGAAGTCTGGAATTGTCACACCTCTAGTTTTGTTGTTGTTGCTGTTGTTTTTTTCCTGGATTGCTTTGGTTCTTCAGGATCTTTTGTGGTTCCCTACAAATTTTAGGATTATTTGGTCTAGTTCTGTGAAGGATGCTCTTGGTCTTTTGATAGGGATTGCATTAAATCTGTAGCTTCCTTTGAGTAGTGTAAACATTTTAACAGTATTTGTTTTTCCAACCCATGAGCATGAAGTATCTTTCCATTTCTTTGTGTCGTCTTGAATTTCTTTCATCAGTGTTTTATAGTTTTCACCTGTTTGGTTAATTTTATTCCTAGATGTTGTATTGTTTTTGGTGCATTCATAAATGGGATTGTTTTCTTATTTGCACTTTCTGCTGTTTCATTATTAGTGTATAGGAATACAACAGATTTCTGTACATTGATTTTGTATCCTGCAACTTTACTGAATTCATTTATCAGTTCTAGCAGTTTTTTGGTGGAGTCTTTAGGGTTTTATATATATATTATCATGTCATCTGCAAGTAGTGTGTGTTTTACTTCTTTCTCTTCCTTAACAGTTTGGATGCCTTTTATTTCTTTTTCTTGTCTGATTGCTGTGGCTAGAACTTCCAGTACTATGTTGAATAAAAGTGGTGAGAGTGGACATCCTTGCCTTGTTTCTGATCTTAGTTTTCTACCATTGAATGTGATGTTAGCTGTGGGTTTTCATATAAGGCCTTTATTATGTTGAGGTATATTCCCTCTAAGCCTGCTTTGTTAAGGGTTTTTCATCATGAGTGGATGTTGTCAGAACTGATATGTCTTCCTTGAATGTTTGATAGATTTCACCAGTGAAAACATTTGGACTTGAATTTTAATTTCTTTGATAAATGACCATTTGTATTTTCTGTTTCTTCTTGAGTTAGTTTTGGTTATTTATGTTGTTAAAGAAATTTGTCCATTTCATCTAAGTTGCTGAATTTATTGGCGTAAAATTGTTCATGATATTCCCTTATTATCCTTTCAATGTTTGTAGGATATGTAGCGATGTCCCATGTAAATTTTTCTATTGATAATTTGTATCTTCTCTTTTTTTTCCCTTGATCAGAAGAACTAGAGGCATCTGTTTTCAACTTTCCTTTAATCCTTCTCATGAAGCTGAAATGAAAGTCTATGTTTGGTGCTGACAATACTTTAAAAATAGCTCTGATGTTCACTACTTGCCTTTTACAAGAGAAGGATGGAGGGAGGGGGAGGGGGAGAGGGGGAGCAAGCAGGTCAGGGCCTTTAGCGTCCAGCTACAGTTTAATCACGTTTTGGGAAAAGTTTATTCACTCTTCAGTTTGCTTTGTATCTCTGGAGAATGATTCTGATTTTACATTCACACTAGGAAGCTATGGTTCCCTTTAAAAACAAATTTATTTATTCTTTCTCATTGCCATGTAGTATTCCATTGTATAGATGAACCACATCTTCTTGATCCATTCATCAGTTGATGGACATTTAGGCTCTTTCCATGATTTGGCTATTGTTGAAAGTGCCGCTACGAACATTGGGGTGCATGTGCCCCTATGCATCAGCACTCCTGTATCCCTTGGGTAAATCCCCAGCAGTGCTATTGCTGGGTCATAGGGGAGTTCTACTGATAGTTTTTTGAGGAACCTCCACACTGTTTTCCAGAGTGGCTGCACCGGTTTACATTCCCACCAACAGTGTAGGAGGGTACCCGTTTCTCCACATCCTCGCCAGCATCTGTAGTCTCCTGATTTGTTCATTTTAGCCACTCTGACCGGTGTGAGGTGGTATCAGTGTGGTTTTGATTTGTATTTCCCTGATGATGAGTGACACTGAGCATCGTTTTATGTGTTTGTTGGCCATCTGGATG